>MU249602.1:7731486-8303986 GCA_018977245.1 Lethenteron camtschaticum
GGAGGCAAGTGCTGATAGTGAGCACCTATGAAGGCCGGTGTGGCACGCGATGGGGTGAGTAGCTAGCACCACGCCCCGGCGCTTTTGTCTCCCGAGTGGCGATGTCTACACACCGCACCAGCTACTAATTCGAGGCTGATTCGACTTAGAGGAGCCCAGAACCGATTCAGATAATCGTCACTGGTACTGGCCGTGAGCGGGAACCGAACTCAGGTTTCAGGGATTTTGTAGCGCAGCGCGCTAAACCGCTACACCACCGCTCCGCGCATAGGCACACACACACAAATACGCATGCACAAACACGCACGCAGGCTCTTCAAAGGCGGCACAGAGTACATGACACGCACTGAGGTTGAGTTTCTTCCGGGGCAGCACTGTGGCTCGGAGATGTTAACTGCCTCGCCTGTTCTTCTTCTTGGTTCTTTCGGTAAAGTCACGTAGAAGGGAAATAATAAAATAATAAAAAAAAACATAAAATAATTCTCACGACGTTTCGGCCACAACGCAAGCAGCCGTCCTCAGGTGAAAAACAGGTCTGTCGGAAGACAGCGTCTGGTTTGCAGGAGATCGTGGGTTCAATCTCGACGCCTGACACCTGCTGTATATTTGGAGATTGCAAGTCTCTTTCTCTTACTCTTTGGTTTTTTCGGTAAAGTCATGTCGGTATAAACTAAATTATATTAATTCACCACGTTTCGGGCGCAACACAAGTGTCCATCATCAGGTGGGAAAGCCTGGTCTGCTGCCGAGGCAGACTCCGGTCCTCCGGTTTTCCCCTCCGCATTTAAAGATGAACATTCGTTCAGAGTATTTGGCTCCTGTAAATATCCACGTGATGATGATGATGAGCCACTTTGTTGAGCTATCATTTGTAATGGCCACATCGCTTCTGGAAAAGGGCTAATTTAGCTCAGTGGGACTTAACTCGTAACATGAAAAAAAAGATTAGTTCTTAATGGTAAATGTGTCGATGTCTACGTATATTCCTCTCATCCTTGAGCTCCTCCGTGCTCTTGCTAAGCACCATTTCCAGCTTGCGCCGCTCTCTGCTCCGGCGGGAATTTTTTATATCGGCACGTGTCCGTGAATCAAAGGGCATCAATGATGCCCCGGCACACAGCATCCAGTATGCCTCTCCCCAATATCCGTGGTCACTATGACCACGTGTCACCCACGCTCGTCAGCCGAAGACACCCCAGAAATGTTCCCATTCCCCGGCACACACATCCAGTATACCTACTCCTTATGCCCGCGGCGATTCGTCTCCGGTCAATTCGTTGTATGCCAGTGAGAGCGAGCGGCTCGCAATCTTAAGGTTGTGAGTTCAACTTCAGGTTGTTGGGGGGGGGGCGGGGGTGGGAGATGGAGGAAGGGGTGGTGGTGGCTGATTCAGCGCCATCACCGATAGAATGGGCACCGTTTTGGGGGCCGGGTTTGATGGGGGGAAGTCAACAACAACATCGACTGTCTTGCGGATGTACTCGTCCCCTGCCATGGGAACGTGACATTTCCCACCACTCTGACACGGCTCAACGTGCACCACCGCCTCTCTCTCTCTCCACACTCGCGTCGTAGCCGGAATCACTCCGCGAGATGAACCCGGCTTAGTCACGTGGCGAAGCAGGCGGTACTGGGAACGGGTTAATCTTGTTTGGGGTGGCAGGGTTAATACTGATTAGGGGGAGGGGGGGGGGTCACGAACGCCACTATGGCTATTGACGTGACCAAGGTTAACCGACTTGCGCTCATTTTACGGTTCTACATGCGCATTGAGGTTAAACGGCCGTCGGATAGTTACGTCGGCGGAGGGCTGCGTTCAGGGTTAATGGGATGAGTGCTCACGTTGTTATTGTGCTTGTGCAGTAGATTTAGAGCCACTGGGATGACCTGAACGTTATTGGGGTTGGGGCCGAGGGGGAGGGGGCATGGGAGAAGGTTGATGGGGTGAGTGGGTGCGGAATGTTCTGGAGATGATCTCCGTGGTACCTGCACTGGCGGTGTTTGTAGGTTATTGGTGCGGCGAGCGGGTTAGTAGCTGCTGGGGTTGTGGATCGTGTAGGGATTTACGAATTGTGTGGTGCATTGCTGCTTCATGTAACAAGTGATGGTGATATTACAATCCTATGATTATGATGGCTTTAGTATGAGATGATATCGCTGGTGCTAATGATGATTATGGTCATGGGCTTGTTGGTTCTGCTGTTGATGGTGATGATGCTGCTGCTACTTTTGATGATGATACTGATGATGATGATCATTAGCTGGGTATGCACCGACCAATTAAAGTCAGGCTAATGTGCTTCGAATGCATTTGCATTCGAAGGTTGCTAGGATTTTCATGGCAAGATATAGGGTGAGAAACTTGAAGGTTGGGAGTAGGAATTGAAGGTTATGATTAGTGGGTCACGTGGTGCACGTGGAGGAGGAGGATGTGATGGGTGGGTCACGTGGTGCAGGGTGAAGGAGGAGGATGTGATGGGTGGGTCACGTGGTGCAGGGTGGAGGAGGAGGATGTGATGGGTGGGTCACGTGGTGCAGGGTGGAAGGAGGAGGATGTGATGGGTGGGTCACGTGGTGCAGGGTGGAGGAGGAGGTTGTGATGGGTGGGTCACGTGGTGCAGGGTGGAGGAGGAGGATGTGATGGGTGGGCACGTGTGCAGGGTGGAGGAGGAGGTTGTGATGGGTGGGACACGTGGTGCAGGGTGAGGAGGAGGATGTGATGGGTGGGTCACGTGGTGCAGGGTGGAGGAGGAGGATGTGATGGGTGGGTCACGTGGTGCAGGGTGGAGGAGGAGGATGTGATGGGTGGGTCACGTGGTGCAGGGTGGAGGAGGAGGATGTGATGGGTGGGTCACGTGGTGCAGGTGGAGGAGGAGGTTGTGATGGGTGGGTCACGTGGTGCAGGGTGGAGGAGGATGTGATGGGTGGTCACGTGGTCAGGGTGGGTGTGGGTGGGTCACGTGGTGCAGGGTGGAGGAGGATGTGATGGGTGGGTCACGTGGTGCAGGGTGGAGGAGAATGTTGTGTGGGTGGGCGTGGTGCAGGGTGGAGGAGATGATGTGATGGGGCGTCACTGGTGCAGGGTGGAGGAGGATGTTGTGATGGGTGGGTCAGTGGTGCAGGGGTTGGAGGAGGATTGTGAATGGGGGGTCACGGGTGAGGGTGGAGGANAATGTTGTGATGGGTGGGACACGTGGTGCAGGGTGGAGGAGGATGATGTGATGGGTGACGTACGTGGTGCAGGGTGAGGAGGATGTTGTGATGGGTGGGCACGTGGTGCAGGGTGGAGGAGGAGGATGTGATGGTGGGTCACGTGGTGCAGGGTGGAGGAGGAGGATGTGATGGGTGGGCACGGTGCAGGTGGAGGAGGAGGATGTGATGGGTGGGTCACGTGGTGCAGGGTGGGAGGAGGATGTAGGGTGGGTCACGTGGGCAGGGTGGAGGAGGATGTTGTGATGGGTGGGTCACGTGGTGCAGGGTGAAGGAGGTTGTGATGGGTGGGTCACGTGGTGCAGGGTGGAGAGGATGTTGTGATGGGTGGGTCACGTGGTGCAGGGTGGAGGAGGATGTTGTGATGGGTGGGTACGTGGTGCAGGGTGGAGGAGGATGTGATGGGTGGGACACGTGGTGCAGGGTGGAGGAGGATGTTGTGATGGTGGGTCACGTGGTGCAGGGTGGAGGAGGAGGATGTGATGGTGGGTCACGTGGTGCAGGGTGGAGGAGGATGTTGTGATGGGTGGGTCACGTGGTGCAGGGTGGAGGAGGAGTGTGATGGGTGGGTCACGTGGTGCAGGGTGAAGGAGGAGGTTGTGATGGGTGGGTCACGTGGTGCAGGGTGGAGGAGGAGGAGTGATGGGTGGGTCACGTGGTGCAGAGTGAAGGAGGAGGATGTGATGGGTGGGTCACGTGGTGCAGGGTGGAGGAGGTTGTGATGGGTGGGTCACGTGGTGCAGGGTGGAGGAGGAGGATGTGATGGGTGGGTCACGTGGTGCAGGGTGGAGGAGGAGGATGTGATGGGTGGGACGTGGTGCAGGGTGAAGGAGGAGGATGTGATGGGTGGGTCACGTGGTGCAGGGTGGAGGAGGAGGATGTGATGGGTGGGTCACGTGGTGCACAGTGAAGGAGGAGGTTGTGATGGGTGGGTCACGTGGTGCAGGGTGAAGGAGGAGATGTGATGGGTGGGTCACGTGGTGCAGGGAGGAGGAGGATGTGATGGGTGGGTCACGTGGTGCAGGGTGGAGGAGGAGGATGTGATGGGTNGGACACGTGGTGCAGGGTGGAGGAGGAGGATGTGATGGGTGGGTCACGTGGTGCAGAGTGGAGGAGGAGGTTGTGATGGGTGGGTCACGTGGTGCAGGGTGGAGGAGGATGTGATGGGTGGGTCACGTGGTGCAGGGTGGAGAGGAGGATGTGATGGGTGGGTCACGTGGTGTAGGGTGAAGGGAGGGTTGTGATGGGTGGGACCGTGGTGTAGGGTGGAGGAGGAGGATGTGATTAGTGGGTCACGTGGTGCAGGTGAAGGAGAAGACGACGACGAGGAGGAGGAGGGGAGGGGGTGACCCAGACCGGCATTGGAGTGGCACCCTCGCCATTGCCCTAACGAGCAGTCGAGAAACGTAGTCACCGAGCAATCTGAGCACTCGCGCGGCTGCTCGGGTGTTCCCCGACACCTCGTTACTGTTGTTGTTGTGTTTTTTTTTTACTCGTCCCTCCCGCGCGCGCGCGCGAGTCGGGACAATAAAATGAGCGAGGTTAATTCGAAAGAAGCGAACAAATTGCCGGGCAAAAGTCGATAATCGTTTGGAATTCAGCACCCCCACCCCCCAAACGCACCCACTCCGCCCACCTCATCTCCCGCCTCCCACCCCCANCTCTCTCTCTCTCTGCCTCCCTGCCTCTCACCCGCTGTGTGTCAACTCGTGTTGGGCGTGTGTGTGTGTGTGCGTCGCAATTCGTTTAACCTTTACGGAGGAGGGAGACATAGGCGGCGCTTTTGGACGCGGAGTTTTGATGTTTGTTTCATGTTTATTGGATTCGTTATACGGCGAACGGGGACATAACTATATTATTCATTTAGATTTTCACTAAAATATATATATTAAAAAAACTGCTCGTTTGCGTGCGGCGGTGTGATCTATATACAAGATCATAGACTTACAAAGACAAAGATCCCCGTATAGCCTCAACAGACTGTTGGGGCGAGTGCTGTTAGCGAGCCGGCACGGTATGGGGAGGGGGTGGTTTGCTAGAACACACCCGGCCGCCTTTGTCTCCCCGGTGGTGATGCTTACACATCGCACCAGGTACTCATTTGAGGCTGAGTCGACCCGGTTCAGATAATCATCACTGGTGTTGGCCGTGAACGGGAATCGAACTCGGGTTCGTACGCAGCGTCCACCTGCACCACCCTCCCCACTCGCAACAACAACCGCCGCTCGTCACTAAGTGACGGTGACGTCACCACGGCGGTGCAGGCTAGGTGCACTTTGAGGCCACGTGAAGTGTCGACACGCTCGCTGGCAGGAGGTCACGGGCAGACCCAGGTGCCACGGGTCGACTGAATGAGATGACTGGCCGATGCACCACCTGTGCCCCCTGCTGTGCCAACCTGCCGCACTTTACCGCCACGCGTTGTTGTGAGCGTCGCTCTTCTGCCTCCGCAGTCGTTGGAGGGCGACCGCCTCCAACGGCCCAGTAGAGGGTCCTTCACGAGCCTCCCGCTTAAACAAAGACAAAGAACCCCCGCACTGCCTTGACAGTGCTGTTAGCGAGAAGCTCCCACGAAGGCCGGCACGGGCACACGACTGGGTGGGGTGGCCAGCCCACCACGACCGGCCGCCCTTTGTATCCGCAGCAGCGATGTTTAGGCTGAGGCAACCTAGGGGAGGGCCCGAGGATTGGTTCAGATAATCGTCGCTGGCATTGGGTTTCCGCCGTGAGCGGGAAACGATCTCGGGTCGCTGCCGGGTTCAGGTTTAGGCAGCGCGCTAACCACTGCGCCACCACTCCACACACACACTCGCTAACCACTGCACCACCGCTCCTCGCACACACAATGCGCTAACCACTGCACCAACTCCACACACAACGCGCTAACCACTGCACCACCGCTCCTCGCACACACACGCGCTAACCACTGCGCCACCTCCACACACACAACGCGCTAACCACTGCGCCACCACTCCACACACAACGCGCTAACCACTGCGCCACCACTCCACGCACACACAACGTGCTAACCACTGCACCCCCGCTGCAAACACACACAACGCGCTAACCACTGCGCCACCACTCCACACACACAACGCCCTAACCACTGCACCATCACTCCACGCACACACAACGCCCTAACCACTGCACACCACTCCACACACACAACGCCCTAACCACTGCACCACCATCCACGCACACAACGCCTAACCACTGCACCACTCCACACCACAACGCGCTAACCACTGCGCCACCGCTCCACGCACTACACAACGCGCTTACCACTGCACCACCACTCCACACACACACAACGCGCTAACCACTGCACCCCGCTGCAAGCACACACAACGCCCTAACCCTGCACACCATCACACCACAACGCGCTAACCACTGCACCACCACTCACGCACTACACAACTCGCTAACCACTGCACCACCACTCCACGCACTACACAACGCGCTACACAACGCGCTAACACTGCACCACCGCTCCACGCACACACAACGCCCTAACCACTGCACCACCTCAACGCACACACAGAGAAACAGCGCGCGTACAACGCTCATTACAACCTATGTCAATTCAAGAGTCATTTTCCCACCTGGAATTATCGGGGGGGGGGGGGGTGGTGGTGGGGGTTGGAAGTTAAGTAGAGAAATGAGCAACCGCTTTGTGGATCTTTGAGGAGTCCCACCCCCCCCCCGAATCGATGATAATTTAATTACAAGACTAAATTGAGGGTGATTGAGGCTTTTGTGGAGTTGACCTTTGGATAATGTTGTTTGTGTGTGTGCGCATGTTGGGGTTAGGCTATCGGGTGCGGTGTTCGTCACCAACCCCACCCGTCCCTCGCCCTCCCCGTCCCCCACCCTCGCCCCCTGCCCCCGCCCCCTCGTGTGCCGTTCCGTTCTTCATTGGTGCTCGCGAACGGCGATTGCCTCACTCAGTCTACCGAGGCACGAGGAGTTATTGTCTTTTGGAGCTGTGGTACAGCGGTTAGCGCGCTGTTCTACCATCCCGGCTACCCGAGTTCGATTCCCGCTCACAGCCACCAACGTTGGTGACGATTATCTGAACCGTTCCGGGGCCTCCCCTAGGTCCACTCAG
Source organism: Lethenteron camtschaticum (assembly GCA_018977245.1). Taxonomy (NCBI): domain Eukaryota; kingdom Metazoa; phylum Chordata; class Hyperoartia; order Petromyzontiformes; family Petromyzontidae; genus Lethenteron; species Lethenteron camtschaticum. The sequence goes on from MU249602.1 coordinate 7,738,805, forward strand.
CCTTAAATGAGTACACGGTTCAATATGTGGGAGCGATACCTCTGTGCACGTGTTTTATGTAAATCTATGAATCTGTATGCGAGTCTCTGGTTCTCTCTGTGAGTCTGCGGGTCTTTATGTGAGTTTGTGGATGTTTTTGTGAGTCTACGGGTCTCTTTGTGAGTATATGGGTCTCTATGTGAGTCTACGGGTCTCTATGTGAGTCTGTGGATGTTTTTGTGAGTCTATGGGTCTCTATGTGAGTATATGGGTCTCCATGTAAGTCTGTGGGTCTCTATGTGAGTCTGTGGGTCTCTATGTGAGTCTGTGGATGTTTTTGTGAGTATATGGGTCTCTATGTGAGTATGTGGGTCTCTATGTGAGTCTATGGGTTTCTATGTGAGTATGTGGGTCTCTATGGCAGCTATTGATGGCTGGGCTGAGGTCATCAATTCACTACACTCGAGATCCCGGTTTAGATCGCTGTGGTTGAGCGGATGACACCCGGATTGGAACTAGGCCTTGAGAGAGTTCCAGCTCCCAGTCTCTGAACCTCTCGACCCCCCCTCCACAGACTTGAGTGAATAGATTTGTGAATGAAGATTGGTGTGTCCATGCGCTTTGTGTGCAACGAGAGGAAAGATCAGAGTTAGATTTTAATCCACCACTAAATCAATTATCAAATAAGCATCCCCCCCTCTCCACTTACTCCCTCCCCTCCTCCACTTACTCCCTCCCCCTCCTCCTCATCTCCCCTCCCTCCTCCCTCCCTCCTCCCCTCCTCTCCCTCCCCCTCCCTCCCTCCTCTCCTCTCCCTCCCTCCCTCCCCTCCCTCCCTCCTCCTCCTCCCTCCCCTCCCTCCTCCTCCCTCCCCTCCTCCCTCCTCTCCTCCCCTCCTCCTCTCCCTCCCTCTCCTCCTCCCTCCTCCCTCTCCTCCCCTCCCTCCCTCCTCCCTCTCCCTCCCTCCCTCCTCCCTCTCCTCTCCCTCTCCCTCCTCCCTCCTCCCCTCCCCTCCCTCTCCCTCCCCTCTCCCTCCCTCCCTCTCCTCCTCCTCCCTCCCTCTCCCTCCCTCTCTCCTCTCCCTCCCTCCCTCCTCCTCTCCTCCTCCTCCCCTCCTCCTCCCTCCCTCATCCCTCCCTCCTCCCTCCTCCTCCCTCCTCCCTCCTCCTCCTCCCCTGCTCCCCCCCCTCTCCTCCTCAACATCTCTCCCCGCCCACTCTATCCTCTGCGTGTCCCTCGCATCGAAATAAAATACGTGTCTTGACTCCGTTGGCTCTCGCTGTGTTATAAATAATGGTTTAATTATATTTAACAAATTACGACTTGGGAAAGACGCCAGGGTCTTAAACTATATTATATTTTTAATTAGCACTATAAATCGAGAGTGAAACGTAATGTATTAGGTGGTGGTGGTGGTGTAGTTAATGGAGGTGGTGATGATTGTACTTGCAATGGTGGTCATAGCGGTGATGATGATGTAACTAATGAGGATGTAGCTGATGATGTTGGAAATATGTGTACGTGATGTGTGCATGAATGCATGCAGACTGCATGTCTGTGTATACGCGTTCGTCGCTTACGTAGGTTGCTGCTCGCTACCAACACTTGTCCCAGCAGTCTGTTAAGCTCCGCGGGGGATGTTTGTTTTTGGTTGTCGCGTACACACGCATGCAAGTGAGTGAGTGAGTAGTGTGTGTGTGTATTCTCGTGTGCCGTGCCCGCTCACAGCAGAATCAGAATCCGTATTTTAACTCGAGGAATTCGACGAGCTATGAAGCTATTTTTCACAAATGTCCAGGAAGGAACCTCGGGTCAGAAAGTTACAACAACAAACAATACGACAACATGATAGGAGTGTCAAGTATAGGCACGGTAGACAAATCACCTAAACATATATGTTTATCTTCTTGGTTCTTTCGGTAAAGTCACGTAGAATGGAAATAATAAAATAATAAAAATGATTTGTGAATGAGAATTGTAAAATAAGAATTGTAAAAATAAGAATTATTTTATCATGTTTTATTTTTATTATTTTATTATTTCCATTCTACGTGACTTTACCGAAAGAACCAAGAAGATGAATCCCTGCAGTCACGAAAGCTTTAAATTGAAACATCTGTTTATTTCAGCAGGTAAAGCCCCACTAAGCTACAGTGCTCTTTTCAAAAGCGACTTGGCCACAAATTGATAGCTCAACGAAGTGGCCTTAACCACGTGGAATATACACATCGCAGCCCAACAATCTCAAAGCGCTTGCCCCAACAGGAAAGGCTACGCGGAATATCTTTGCAGTTTGTGCGTGAACGCATGTGGTCAAACGGTTACAAGAAATATCGATGCATGCGTGCGTGCATATGGACAAACGTGATTTAATGCGCGCCTAACTCATAAATCAGGTGGCCAGGAGCGGCGAAAACCACACCGGGGCCGCTTTTGTCTCGCCGGTGTCAAATTATTACACAGCACACCGAGTACTCATTTAAGGCTGAGTCGACCTAGGGGATGACCTCGGAAACGGTTCAGATGCTCGTCACTGGTGTTGGTGGCCGTGACCGGGGAATCGAACTGGGAGTCATGCCAGCCGCTACGACACTACCGCTCCCCACTTCGAAAAATGTGCTAACAGCACTTTGCCTCCGACAGTATGGCAAGGCTGTGTGGGTCACCTTTGCCTTTGTATGTGAACAAAGACAACTATTTGTCCGTACGGCCTTAACAGACTAGGGGCAAGTGCTGTTAGCGAGCACCTATGAAGGCCAGAACGGCACACGAGGAGTGGGTGGCCAGCACCCCCCGACCGCCGTTGTCTCCCCAGTGGCGATGTTTACACACCGCACCAGTACTCATTTGAGGCTGAGACGACCTAGGGGGTGGCCCAGGACCGGTTCAGATAATCGTTACTGGGTGTTGGCCGTGAGCGGGAATCGAACCCGGGTCGTTGGGTTCATAGCGCAGCGCGCTAACCATACACCCACATCCCCCCACGTACACACACACCACCACGTGCATCTCCTCTCCACAGCTGTAACCGCACATGACCCCTGATGACCTCTATTCTCGAGCCACTCCACCACCGCAAGCTCCNTCTCTCTCTCTCTCCCCCTCTCCACCTCTCTCCCGAGTGAGCCCCGTGTATCTGAGACGCTCACTAAAGCCTTTGATGTTAATTACCCCACTCCCACCCCCCCTTCGTTAACTAGACGCACAACAACTGGGCTCTCCGCAGGCATCATCATAGCCCGATAACCCCACCTCAATTCCCTCACCCCCCCCCNAAAAAAAATCCCACGCACTCCCAAGTCGCGTTTCTCACGCCGATATGTAAATGTCACGCGGTAATATTTAATGACTGGTATTGCGGATACAACGTGTCACCAGCATTGCTGTGCCGCAGGCTATGGGAGGGATAGGCGTGGGGGGAGGGGTGAAGAGGGGAGGGGAGAGGGAGCAGAGGAGGAGGAGAGAAGGGAAGAGGGAGGAGAGGGTGGGAAGGTGTTTGTAGGACAAGGAGGCAGCAGGGATGTTGGTTGTTCGGACAAGGTGACATGATTAGACAAGGACGAAAGGTTGATGATGATGACGGTGGGAAAAGACAGTGGTGCTGATGATGATGATGACGGTAATGCTGATCATTATGGTGATGGTAAAGAATGGTGTTGCTGATAATCATGGCGATTGTGATGGTGACAGTGATGATGATGATGTTTATGAATATTCTGTGTTGCTATGTTGTCCCCACTTACCACCAACTCATGTCCATCACCAACCACTGCCAACCGCCAACAACATCAACACTCCGAAACATCAACAACCACTGTTAAACCCACACCACAACCACCCCCACCCACCCACTCCACCTCCTCTCCACAACCACCGCCACCACCTCCCACCATAACCATCTCCTCCCATCACCACAACCACCTGCTCTACATCCTCCTCCCCACCACCACCTCCACCACCTTTTCTCACCACAACCATCTCCTTCCCACCACACCACCGCAACCCACCGTCACCACCCACCACCTCCCACCACAACCATCTCCTCCCCATCACCACCACAACCACCCACCTGCTCCCACCACAACCATCTCCCCATCACCAACTACACCACCTCCACCACCTTCTCTCACCACAACCATCTCCTTCCCACCATTACCACCACCACAACCCTCCGTCACCACCCACCACCTCCCACCACACCATCTCCTCCCCATCACCACCACAACCACCCACCTGCTCCCACCACAACCATCTCCCCATCACCAACTACACCACCTCCACCACCTTCTCTCACCACAACCATCTCCTCCCCATCACCACCACCCCTGCTTTACATCCTCCTCCCCATCACCACCACAACCATCTCCTTCCCACCACCACCACCCACCCACCCACAGCCGCTCGACTACGAGCGCAAGCACGCCTACACGCTCACCGTGGAGGCGTGGAACCCGGTGGCGGGGGGCAGCAGCTCCACGGCGATGGTGCCTCTGGCTGGCTCCACGCGCCTCCTCGTGAGCGTGGAGGACGCGGACGAGGGCCCCGTGTTCTCTCCGGCCGCCTACGAGTTCGAGGTGGCCGAGAGCCAGGGGCCACGGCACCCCCTCGGCACGGTCACGGCCCTGGATCCCGACGCAGCGGCCAGACCCGTGCGGTAAGCGGAGAGAGAGAGAGAGCGGAGAGAGTGGAAATCGAGAGGAGAGAGATTATGGAGAAATAGCGGGAGAGGAGAGTGGGATTGGAGAGATTTTTGACTTTGAAACTTCTTTTTTGCCGCCAGCAGCAACAGCACTGGAGGCGATTCCGATATGAAATACAAGTCACCAGCAAACAAATGAAAACAAACGTTATAAATCCACGCGCTGTGGCGCTAAATGCACCACACACAATACGAAAGAAAAGTCACGTGGTGGTGGTGGTCATCGCGCACGCCACGGTGACGAGCGAGCGCTTCAGAAGGTGAACACGAGGGTGCTGTGCACGCTGGTGCAGAGTGGGGCTTGTCCGGCTCCCCAGCGTTCGAAGAAGACGTGCTGCACATCACCGACATGTGTGTGGTACGCGTGCTCAGAGAGAGAGCAGAGAGAGAGGAGATGAGAGAGAGGAGATGAGAGAGAGGAGATGAGAGGAGAGATGGATCTCGCCTTCACTTCAAAAGGGGATGAATCCACCAAACAATATCATGGCGGCGGTGCGCAAACACAATTAACAACAATAACAACACGTTCCGTATCGAACAGCGCCGTATGTGTGGCTCTAAAATGAAAATCATTTATAATACACGCCGTTCCGTTCCTTCCCAGCGCACAGAAAGGTCACTACCGCTATGGGTCTCTATGTGAAATCTATGGGTGTATTTCTGAGTCCATGGGTCTCTATTCGAGTCTATGGGTGTCTTTGCTAGTATATGGGTCTCTATGCGAGTCTATGGGTCTCTATGTGAGTCTACGGGCATCTTTGTGAGTCTATGGGTCTTGATAAGTTTGTGGGTCTCTATGTGAGTCTATGGGTCTCTATTCGAGTTATGGGTCTTTATGTGAGTCTATGGGTCTCTATGTGAGTCTATGGGTATCTATGCGAGTCCATGCATCTCTGCGTGAGTCTATGGTGTCTTTGTGAGTCTATGGGTCTCGATAAGTTTGTGGGTCTCTATGTGAGTCTATGGGTCTCTATACGAATCGTTGGTGACCAGGCTGCACCTGTACACCCGTGTCATCTCTGTGGTGCTGCGGCTGAGACGTGGCTCAGCGTCTCTGATCTCTGCACCACCAAGGCCACCTCGAGACTAATACCCATCGCTGCAGCAATGGAATCCAACTGGAACATCACTGACATGATAGATCATTCGCTTCCCTTCGTTATCAATGCCATCCACCCACCCACCCACTCACCCACTCACCCACCCAATCATTCATCCACCCATTCATCCTCCTGCAGCTACTACATGACGATTGTTCCCGTGAACTTATCTCACCGATTCACTCCACTCACACACTCACCCACCAACCCACTCACCACCAACCCACTCACCCACCAACCCACTCACCCACCAACCCACTCTCCACCAGCCCACTCACTCACTCACCCACCAGCCCACTCACTCACCCACTCACTCACTCACCCCTCACTCACTCATTCACCATTCACTCAGTCACCCACTCACTCACCCACTCACCCATCCACCTACCTACTCACACCCACCTACCTACTCACNCCATTCACTCACCCACTCACCCACTCACTCACCCACCCACCTACCTACTCTCCACCCACCTACCTACTCACTCACCCACCACCTACTCACCCACTCAATCACTCACCCATCCACCCATTCACTCACCCAGTCATTCACCCACTTACTCACCCACTCACCCACCCACCTACCTACTCATCCACTCACCCAATCACTCTCCCGTCGCTACTCACCTGTCCCCTTCACTGACTCTCTGATTCTCCCACTCGCTATGTATTAGAACCTCGTGTTTATGTTATAAAATCAGCCTAGTGTCTAGGGTATAACACGTAGCTAGTGTATAGGTTATAACACGTAGCGTGTAGTGTATATGTTATAATACAGCGTGTAGTGTATAGGTTATAACACGTAGCGTGTAGTGTATGAGTTATAACACGTAGCGTGTAGTGTATGAGTTATAACACGTAGCGTGTAGTGTATAGGTTATAACACGTAGCATGTAGTGTATAGGTTATAACACGTAGCGTGTAGTGTATGAGTTATAACACGTAGCGTGTAGTGTATAGGTTATAATAGACTGCGTGTAGTGTATGAGTTATAACACGTAGCGTGTAGTGTATAGGTTATAATAGACTGCGGTAGTGTATGAGTTATAACACGTAGCATGTAGTGTATATGTTATAATAGACAGCGTGTAGTGTATAGGTTATAATAGACTGCGTGTAGTGTATAGGTTATAATAGACTGCGTGTAGTGTATGAGTTATAACACGTAGCGTGTAGTGTATGAGTTATAACACGTAGCGTGTAGTGTATAGGTTATAACACGTAGCGTGTAGTGTATGAGTTATAACACGTAGCGTGTAGTGTATAGGTTATAACACGTAGCGTGTAGTGTATGAGTTATAAACGTAGCGTGTAGTGTATATGTTATAACACGTAGCGTGTAGTGTATAGGTTATAACACGTAGCATGCAGTGTATAGGTTATAACAGACAGCGTGTAGTGTATAGGTTATAACACGTAGCGTGTAGTGTATAGGTTATAACACGTAGCATGTAGTGTATGAGTTATAACGTAGCGTGTAGTGTATAGGTTATAACACGTAGCGTGTAGTGTATGAGTTATAACACGTAGCGTGTAGTGTATGAGTTATAACACGTAGCGTGCAGTGTATAGGTTATAACACGTAGCGTGTAGTGTATGAGTTATAACACGTAGCGTGTAGTGTATGAGTTATAACACGTAGCGTGTAGTGTATGAGTTATAACACGTAGCGTGTAGTGTATGAGTTATAACACGTAGCGTGTAGTGTATGAGTTATAACACGTAGCGTGTAGTGTATATGTTATAATAGACTGCGTGTAGTGTATGAGTTTAACACGTAGCGTGTAGTGCATGAGTTATAACACGTAGCGTGTAGTGTATGAGTTATAACACGTAGCGTGTAGTGTATGAGTTATAACACGTAGCGTGTAGTGTATAGGTTATAACACGTAGCGTGTAGTGTATAGGTTATAACACGTAGCGTGTAGTGTATAGGTTTAAACACGTAGCGTGTAGTGTATAGGTTATAACACGTAGCGTGTAGTGTATAGGTTATAACACTACACTGTAGTGTATGAGTTATAATAGACAGCGTGTAGTGTATAGGTTATAACACGTAGCGTGTAGTGTATGAGTTATAACACGTAGCGTGTAGTGTATAGGTTATAACACGTAGCATGCAGTGTATAGGTTATAACAGACAGCGTGTAGTGTATAGGTTATAACACGTACATGCAGTGTATGAGTTATAACACGTAGCGTGTAGTGTATGGGCTATAACACGTAGCGTGTAGTGTATGAGTTATAACACATAGCGTGTAGTGTATAGGTTATAACACGTAGCGTGTAGTGTATGAGTTATAACACGTAGCGTGTAGTGTATAGGTTATAACACGTAGCGTGTAGTGTATAGGTTATAACACGTAGCTTGTAGTGTATGAGTTATAACACGTAGCGTGTAGTGTATGAGTTATAACACGTAGCGTGCAGTGTATAGGTTATAACAGAAGCGTGTATGTATGAGTACGTTGGTAGTGAGTTATAACACGTAGCGTGTAGTGTATAGGTTATAACACGTAGCATGCAGTGTATAGGTTATAACACGTAGCTTGAGTGTATAGGTTATAACACGTAGCATGCAGTGTATAGGTTATAACACGTAGCATGCAGTGTATAGGTTATAACACGTAGCGTGTAGTGTATAGGTTATAACACGTAGCGTGTAGTGTATGAGTTATAACACGTAGCGTGTAGTGTATGAGTTATAACACGTAGCGTGTAGTGTATGAGTTATAACACGTAGCGTGTAGTGTATAGGTTATAACACGTAGCGTGTAGTGTATAGGTTATAACACGTAGCGTGTAGTGTATAGGTTATAACACGTAGCGTGTAGTGTATAGGTTATAACACGTAGCGTGTAGTGTATGAGTTATAACACGTAGCATGTAGTGTATGAGTTATAACACGTAGCGTGTAGTGTATAGGTTATAACACGTAGCGTGTAGTGTATAGTTATAACACGTAGCGTGTAGTGTATAGGTTATAACACGTAGCGTGTAGTGTATGAGTTATAACACGTAGCGTGTAGTGTATGAGTTATAACACGTAGCGTGTAGTGTATAGGTTATAACACGTAGCATGCAGTGTATAGGTTATAACACGTAGCGTGCAGTGTATAGGTTATAACACGTAGCGTGCAGTGTATAGGTTATAACACGTAGCGTGCAGTGTATAGTTATAACACGTAGCGTGCAGTGTATAGGTTATAACACGTAGCGTGTAGTGTATGAGTTATAACACGTAGCGTGTAGTGTATGAGTTATACACGTAGCGTGTAGTGTATGAGTTATAACACGTAGCATGCAGTGTATAGGTATAACACGTAGCGTGTAGTGTATGAGTTATAACACGTAGCGTGTAGTGTATGAGTTATAACAGTAGCGTGTAGTGTATAGGTTATAACACGTAGCGTGTCGTGTATGAGTTATAACACGTAGCGTGTCGTGTATGAGTTATAACACGTAGCGTGTAGTGTATGAGTTATAACACGTAGCATGCAGTGTATAGGTTATAACACGTAGCGTGTAGTGTATGAGTTATAACACGTAGCGTGTAGTGTATGAGTTATAACACGTAGCGTGTAGTGTATGAGTTATAACACGTAGCATGCAGTGTATAGGTTATAACACGTAGCGTGTAGTGTATGAGTTATAACACGTAGCGTGTAGTGTATAGGTTATAACACGTAGCGTGTAGTGTATAGGTTATAACACGTAGCGTGTAGTGTATGAGTTTAACACGTAGCGTGTAGTGTATGAGTTATAACACGTAGCGTGTAGTGTATAGGTTATAACACGTAGCGTGTCGTGTATGAGTTATAACATGTAGCGTGTAGTGTATGAGTTATAACACGTAGCGTGTAGTGTATGAGTTATAACACGTAGCGTGTAGTGTATAGGTTAAACACGTAGCGTGTAGTGTATAGGTTATACACGTAGCGTGTAGTGTATAGGTTATACACGTAGCGTGTAGTGTATGAGTTATAACACGTAGCGTGTAGTGTATAGGTTATAACACGTAGCGTGTGCTGTGTAATTGCTGAACACGCAGCACACGAACCCCACTGTTACCGCAGCGTGATCCCTCTCTCTCCCTCTCCCATTTATCTCTCCCCAGCCATGCTCCCTCTTCTTGCTCCCCCTCTCTCCCCCGCTGGTGCTCATGGCCATTTCTCAAGCCCGCAGCGACAAATTGCTCGAGCAAGTGTAGCCGCATTCCGATAATTAGGCAGATACTGGAGGCTGTCCCGCAACACATCTCGGCAAACCTCGCTTTGATGGCAGCTCACACCGCCCTCCCCCACCACACCTCTTCGATGTGCGTCTGTGCGCGCGCGCGTGTGTCCGTGGTGGTACGCGCGCGCGCGTGTGTCCGTGGTGGTACGCGCGCGCGTGTCCGTGGTGGTACGCGCGCGCGTGTCCGTGGTGGTACGCGCGCGCGTGTGTCCGTGGTGGTACGCGCGCGCGCNTGTGTCCGTGGTGGTACGCGCGCGCGTGTCCGTGGTGGTACGCGCGCGCGCGTGTCCGTGGTGGTACGCGCGCGCGCGTGTGCGTGGTGGTACGCGCCGCGGTGTGTCCGTGGTGGTACGCGCGCGCGCGTGTGTCCGTGGTGGTACGCGCGCGCGCGTTTTGGTACGGGGGGTGTCCGTGGTGGTACGCGCGCGCGCGTGTGTCCGTGGTGGTACGCGCGCGCGCGTACGTGTCCGTGTGGTACGGCGCGCGGTGTGTCCGTGGTGGTACGCGCGCGCGCGTGTGTCCGTGGTGNTACGCGCGCGCGCTGTGTCCGTGGTGGTNAACGCGCGCGCNCGTACGTGTCTNGTGGTGGTACGCGCGCGCGCGTGTGTCCGTGGTGGTACGCGCGCGCGCGCGTGCCTCGTGGTGGTACGCGCGGCGCGTGCGTGTNGTCGCGCGCGCGCGCGTGCCCGTGGTGGTACGCGCGCGCGCGTCCCGTGGTGTACGCGCGCGCGTGTCCGTGGTGACGCGCGCGCGTGCTGGTGGTACGCGGCGCGCGCGTGGTACACGTCTAAGCGCCACGGTGGCTATGAGATGTTAACTTTCGTGACTGGGATTCATACTCTCATGTTTTTTTCGGTAAAGTCAGGAGGTAAAAAATAAAATTTTATTTTACGTGTTTACCGAAAAAAACCTGAGAGTGGCTATGAGATGTTAACTACCTCGCCTGGTATGCAGGAGGTCGTGGTTCGATCGTGACCCTGACGCCTGCTGTATATTTGGAGTTTGTCGGTGTCTCTCTCTCTCATCATCACGGTGGCTAGGAGATGTTAACTACCTCGCCTGGTATGCAGGAGGTCGTGGGTTCGATCGCGACCCTGACGCCTGCTGCTGTATATTTGGAGTTTGCGTGTCTCTCACTCATCATCATCATAACGGTGGCTAGGAGATATTAACTACCTCGCCTGGTATACATGAGGTCGTGGGTTCGATCGCGACCCTGACGCCTGCTGCTGTATATTTGGAGTTTGCGTGTTTCTCTCTCTCATCATCACGGTGGCTAGGAGATGTTAACCACCTCGCCTGGTATGCAGGAGGTCGTGGGTTCGATCGCGACCCTGACGCCTTCTGCTGTATATTTGGAGTTTACGTGTTTCTCTCTCTCATCATCACGGTGGCTAGGAGATGTTAACCACTCGCCTGGTATGCAGGAGGTCGTGGGTTCGATCGCGACCCTGACACCTTCTGCTGTATATTTGGAGTTTACGTGTTTCTCTCTCTCATCATCACGGTGGCTAGGAGATGTTAACCACCTCGCCTGGTATGCAGGAGGTCGTGGGTTCGATCGCGACCCTGACGCCTGCTGCTGTATATTTGGAGTTTGTGTCTCTCTCCTCCCGTGGATTTTTCTCCGGGTTCTCCGGTTTTTCCCTCCACATCGAGAAACATGCGTTTAGAGTATTACATTTCACGTTATAAGCCACTTTGTTGAGCTGTCATTTGTGGCCAGGTCGCTTCTGAAAAGAGCGATATAGCTCAGCGGGCCTTATCGGGTAAAATAAATTAAATTAAAATTTAGTAGTTTCTATGCGTGGGGAGCGGTGGCGTAGTGGTTAGCGCCGCGCTACGAATCCGGCGACCAGAGTTGATCGCCGCTCACGGCCACCAGCACTGGTGACGATCATCTGAACCGGTCCTGGGCCTCCCTAGGTCGACTCAGCCTCAAATGAGTACCTGGTGCAGTGTGCGAACATCGCCACTGGGAGAGAAAGGCGGCCGGGCGTGGTGCTGGCCACCAACCATCTCGCTAACAATACTTAGACTCCTATAACAGAAAAAAAATTTACCTGGTAACGGCCCTCTGAGCTATGTAGCTCTTGTTCAGAAGCGACCTGCTCGCGATTGATAGCCCAATTAAGTAGCGTATCATCACGTGGACATTTGTAGCAGCCACATACTCTGAAAGGCGTGGTGTTCTCATTATAGATGTGGAGGGTAAAGCCCAGAGGACCCGCAGTAAAATCCACAGGACGACGTCGGAGAGAGAGTGAGAGAACACGCAAACTCCAAATATACACAGCAGGCGTCAGGTTTAGGGCTCGAACCCACGACCTCGTGCGTACCGGGCGAGGTGGTTAACATCTCGCCACGGCGGCACCGAGATGGTGGTAGCGATTCGTCTGTCCTAAGTGTCACTCGGCCTCTCGCTTCTGGCCCGCATACTTATATAGCCTCCTGGCATCTCTCCCACTTTATAAACACATTGTCCTGCGGAGGGAGCTGGTAGGAACGTTGGGTTGCTCGGTCAATGGCCAGGGTCAACGGCGGCGTGGTGTATTCCGCAAATATGCCCGACTGTGAGGGCGGGCACAAGCCGGCGTGAGTAGGTTAAACGTTGAGTTTTTTAAGGGCACCACGGGGTGACCAGCCCTCCCCACCCAGCCCACCCCTCCCACCCCCACCCAGCCCCAGCCTCCCCACACAGCCCCTCCCACCTTCTCCACCCTGCCCCTCCCCACCCACCCCGCCTCCCACCAGGCCCACCCAGCCCTCCCCACCCGCCCCACCCGCCCTTCCACCCTGCCCACCCAGCCCTCCCAACCCAGCCCACCCTCCCCACCCGCCCACCCAGCCCTCCCATCCACCCAGCCCTCCCCACCCAGCCCTTCCCACCCTCCCTCTCCACCCAGCCCCTCCCTGCACAACGGACGAACACAATAATCCCCTGTGGGCTGGTGTAACCAGAGGTTCCTACCAGTATACATTTTCTTGCTGTGGTGTTCACACCTGATGATGATTGCTTGTGTTGCAATCGAAACGTCCTGATTTAATTGGATTTTTATATTTTATTCATTATTTATTATTTTATTTACCTACGTGACTTTAGCGAAGAACCAAGATGTATCTGTCGAGTTGATGCTATAGTTGCTCAGGCAACCAGATGAGAGAGTTCATGAGAGACCGCAAGAGTGACCCCACCCCTCTCTCCTCCACGGGGCTGGCAATATCCAGCCTCGGTAGGGGGACGATGGGCTGTTCTAGATTTGAAGTTTTCGTGACTGCAATGATCCATCTCTTTGGTTCTTTCGGTAAAGTCACGTAGATGAAAATAAAAATAANTAACAATAAAAATAAGAAATAAAAAATTTAAATAACTAAATTAAATCACGTTTAGATTGCAACACAAGTACTCATCATCAGGTGTGTAAATCACAGCTAGAATTTTTTTTACTAAAGTAAACATTTTTCTTTTATTATTCTTTTTACTATTTTTTCACCTACGTGACTTTACCGACGATGGCTGTGTTTGTACTCCGGGTAGTGATGAGTGTTTGTAATTAATATTTAATAACACACGCTGTCACGCGTCTGCTGGGTGCGTCGAAGTGGATTTGACGCCGCACTTAGTCGCCCGTCAGTACCGATGTTCGTTTGACATTTCGATGTGCCCTGAAGGAGGGGCATTATCCGAAACGTCGCCAACTATATCTGTTTATTTTTCCTATCTTTTAAAAGCCATGTGTAAAGTTATTGACGGTTATGTTGTTGTTGTCACATTCTAAATGCAGCTCTGGAAGGGTTAGATAGCTGATATACAACTGATGTATGTCTCCCCCTTCCGTGTTCGTGTGTGTGTGTTTGTCTCGGTGTGTGTGTGCGTGCGTCTCGGTGTGTGTCTTCGTGTGTGCGTCTCGGTGTGTACGTGTGCGTGTGTGCAGCTACTCGATCGATCGCAACACCGACGTCGACCGTCACTTCGACGTCGACCCCCTGTCGGGCGTCCTCACCGTCGCTCGGCCGCTCGACCGCGAGTCCACCGAGCTCTTTAACATCACGGTGATCGCCACGCAGGCCGGTGAGCGTCACTCGCAGGGTCACTCCACCTCGCAGGGTCACGCCGTCTCGCAGGGTCACTCCGCCTCGCAGGGTCACTCCGCCTCGCAGGGTCACTCCGTCTCGCAGGGTCACTCCGTCTCCCAGGGTCACACCGTCTCGCAGGGTCACTCCGTCTCGCAGGGTCACACCGTCTCGCAGGGTCACTCCGCCTCGCAGGGTCACTCCGCCTCGCAGGGTCACTCCGCCTCGCAGGGTCACCCCGTCTCGCAGGGTCACTCCACCTCGCACCACCCTCACGCCTCGTCACAGGGTTACCCAGGGAGAATCACACTCTCTATAACCACACTCACTCACTCTCACACTCACTCTCTATCGCCACACTCACTCTCTATCACCACACTCACTCTCTCACACTCTTACTCACTCTCTCACATCACTCTCTCCACCCACTCTCCCGCCCACTCTCCCACCCACTCTCCTTTTCACTCTCCCACACACTCTCCCATTCACTCTCCTATTCACTCTCCTGCCCACTCTCCACTCACTCACTCTCCCACCCACTCTCCTATTCACTCTCCCACTCCTCTCCCACTCACTCTCCCACCCACTCTCCCACCCACTCTCCACTCACTCACTCTCCCACCCACTCTCCTATTCACTCTCCCATTCATTCTCCCATTCACTCTCCCACCCACTCTCCCGCCCACTCTCCCACTCACTCACTCTCCCACTCACTCTCCCATTCACTCTCTCACCCACTCTCCTTTCTCCCACTCACTCTCCCACTCACTCTCCACCCACTCTCCCACCCACTCTTCACTCACTCTCCACCCACTCTCCTATTCACTCTCCCATTCACTCTCCTATTCACTCTCCCACTCACTCTCCCACCCACTCTCCCACTCACTCACTCACCCTCCCACCCACTCTCCCACTCACTCACCCACCCACTCTCCCACTCCCACTCACTCTCCCACTCACTCTCCCACCCACTCTCCCACCCACTCTCCCACTCACTCACTCTCCCACCCACTCTCCTATTCACTCTCCCATTCACTCTCCTATTCACTCTCCACTCACTCTCCCCCCACTCTCCTATTCACTCTCCCATTCACTCTCCTATTCACTCTCCCGCTCACTCTCCGCCCACTCTCCCGCTCACTCTCCGCTCACTCTCCCGCCCACTCTCCCGCCCACTCTCCGCTCTCCCGCTCACTCTCCCGCTCACTCTCCCGCTCACTCTCACCCACTCACTCTCCCACCACTCTCCCACTCACTCTCCCACTCACTCACCACTCACTCACTCACTCACTCACTCTCCCACTCACTCACTCACTCCACTCACCCACCCACTCTCCTATTCACTCTCCCATTCACTCTCCTATTCACTCTCCCACTCACTCTCCCCCCACTCTCCTATTCACTCTCCCACTCACTCTCCCACTCTCCCCCCCCACTCTCCACCCACTCTCTCATTCACTCTCCCACCCCCTCTCCGCCCCCTCCCCAGACGACCAGGCTCTGGTGGGCCGTGCCCCCGTCACGGTGCGAGTCCTCGACGTCAACGACAACGCCCCCGAGCTCCTGGGGCCCGACGAGCTCGTGCTGTGTGAGAACACGCCCGCTGGCCAGGTGCGGACCACGTGGTGTGCGGGGCATGACGGGGGGTGTGGCCTGGGGGGGTGAGAACACGCCCCTGGCAGGTGCGGGCCACGTGGTGGGCGGGGCATGACGGGGGGTGTGGCCTGGGGGGTGAGAACACGCCCCCTGGCCAGGTGTGGGTTACGTGGTGGGCGGGGCATGATGGGGGTGGGCAGTCGAAATCGTGGGGGGAGGGGCTTATATTCTTAGGTTTTTTGGTAAAGTCACGTCGGTGAAAAATTTAAATTAATAAAAATAAAGTAAAAATAAAATAAATTATTTTCTTTTTATTATACTTTTATTAATTTTATTTTATTTTACTTTATTAAAATTAAAATTAATAAAAGCAAAATAAAATAAATTATTTTATTTTTATTTTACTTTTATTAATTTAATTTATTTTACTTTATTAAAAATTAAAATTAATCAAGTAAAATAAAAAATAATTATTTTATTTTTATTTTACTTTTATTAATTTTAATTTTTTACCTATGTGACTTTACCGAAAAAAACCTAAGAATATGAATCCTTGCAGTCACGAAAGCTTCAAATCTAGCGGGAGGGGCTGTTGAAGGGATGGAGGGAGAGGCGAAGATGATGGACAATGATAGCAATGAAGGTGGAGGGAGGAGAGGAGAGGGGTAAATGTGATGAGATTTTTATGGTCTCTGTGGTGCACTTGGGCATATGAGAAAAAGAGCGGAATAGCTCATCGCATTCCTCCAGTATTAATACAGATTATGATTCCTACTCAAACTAAACTAAACGTTTTATTTTACCAGGCAAGGCCCACTGAGCCTCCGTAGCTTTTTCAGAAGCGAGCTGGCCACAAATGATGGCTCAACGAAACGCGTTTTCATCACGTGGAAATGTACAGCAGACACATACTCGAAGCGTGGCACGTTGATTTGAAATGTGGAAGGAAAAACGGGAGGACCCGGAGAAGAATCCACGCGACCACGGGTTAGAGAGAGAGAGAGACACCACAAACTCCGATCTCATGTCGCATCATAAGTAGCCAACTGTGCTAATCGAAGGTTAGGGGAAAATACAACAAACTAAACACAAAAATAAGTAATTAAATTATTACACTGGTCAACAAAACAAAAAATCTGGCCTGGACTTTTGCAGCTGTTTTAGACTAATTTCAGGGTGCTGATTCCAAATCTGATCTCAGATTTGCTCTATAACATCTCATTTTTATGCTATCGGCATACCCCATTTTCATTGATTTTACCCGAAATTAACTCTGTCGCTTATGATTGCAAGTTGTTGCGAGTCAGTGACTGCTTTAGTGTTAAAATATGGTGCTGTATTTTTAGGATAGTGTGTATAATATCATTTTATGTAGATATCCACATTTATTTAATATTTTTCTTCTGCAGTTTTTATCGAAAATTCAATATTTTATATCTCAAAAACGTGATGTGATAGACAAAAACTGATGCCAGATTTGGAATCAGCACCCAAAATTACCTTAAAACAGTTGGGATACCTTATGCAAAAAAAGTGTGTTGACCAGTGTTATTAGAGGAGCTCTCCAGAGACGCAGGCCTTCATCCAACAGTGGATTGACCCTGGCCGATGATGGTGATGATGATGGTGATGCTGCTGCTGCTGCTGCAGGGAGCATGCGGAGAGAAGAGGTGGAGGGATGGGAGCGATGGAGGGAGGGATGGAGGGTGAAGGAGGGCGATGGGGAGGGCAGGTATAGCAGGTGGCCTCTAACAGCACTCGGCTCGACAGCCTGCGTAGGCTACACAAGGGGATCGTTGTCTTCGTGTGTGCACATGCGCGCGCACATGTGTGTGTGCGTGCGTGCGTGCGTGTGTGCGCGTGCGTTCGCGTGTGTGCGTGCGTGTGGGTACGTGTGTGTGTGTGTGCGTGTGTGCGTGTGTGTGCGTGCGTGTGTGTGCATGTGCGCGCGCACGTGTGTGTGTGTGTGTGTTTGCGTGCTTGTGTGTATGTGTACTTGTGTGTGTGCGTGCGTGTGTGCTTGCGTGCGTGTGTGTGGTAGTCCAAATGGTGAGCGCTCTGCGCTACGAACCCGATGACGATTTTGATTCCGCTCGCGGCCACCAACAGCCGGTGACGATTATCTGAACCGGTCATGGTTCTCCCCTTGGTCGACTCGGCCTCAAATGAGTACCTGGTGCGATGTGAAAACATCGCCACCGGGAGACAAAGGCGGACGGGGTGGTGCTGGCTACTCACCCCCTCGTGTGCCGTTCGGGCCTTCATAGGTGCTCGCTAACAGCACTTGCCCAGCAGCCTGTGAAGGGGCAATCTTCGTCTCTGTTGCGCGCATGTAGCGGCGCACTGTTCATAAGCCGGTTCCGCTTATCGGGGTGGGAACTCGCGAGATTGGGACAGGGGGAGTCGTTGTCTCTCGCGATGGGAGGGCGATGACTGGCGGATAAGGTTGTTGCTCACTACACAACTCCCATCCTCTTCTTCCTCCTCCCTCCTCCTCCGTTGATCAAAGAAGGGATTGTTGCGATTTCAGCCTCGGATGTAGTCTGCGCGAGTGGGTGGGCGTGTATGTACACGAATGAAAGCATGGGTGGGTGTGTATGTTAACGAGTGAATACATGTGTGGGTTGGTGTGTATGTTAACGAATGAATTCATGGTAGGTGTGTATGTACATAATGAAAGCATGGGTGGGTGTGTATGTTAACGAGTGAATGCATGTGTGTGTGTGAACGTAAGCGCACACGTCAATTGAAAGTGAAGCTTAATTAGATTCTGAGATCTTCATCGGAGTTCACCAGCCCCGTGTGCGAATTGCTTCCTGTTGTTGTTATTGTTGTTGTCGTAGCAGAGAAATTGCAGAGAAGGGAGGCTCCTGTGTGTATGAGAGAGAGGAGCGGTGGCGCAGTGGTTAGCGCGTTGGCGCTACGGACCCAGCGACGCGAGTTCGGTTCCCCCACACGGCCACCAACAAAAGGGACGGTTATCTGAATCGGTCCTGGGCCTCCCCTAGGTCGATTCAGCCTAAACCGAGTACCTGGTGCGGTGTGTAGTAAACATCGCCACTGGGGAGACAAAGGCGGCCGGGCGTGGTGCTGGCCACCCACCCGCTTGTGTGCTGTGCCGGCCTCCATAGGTGCCCACCAACAGCACTTGCCCCGACAGTCTGATGAAGGTTATATGGGGGATCTTTGTCTTTTTGTCCATGCACAGGTGGTGCACATCTTCAGTGCCGTGGATCGAGATGAGAATCATGTATCATCTCCGGTCAAAATCTCGCTCTCCGCTCCGTCCGCCAACTCCAACTTCACGCTGACAGACCATCACAGTGAGTGCTGCAGCCACACCGATCATTTTCGAATTTTGACCATCGCACCATCATCACACCATCATCACACCATCATCACATGATCTCACCAGCCCATCATCATCACACTATCTCACCATATCATCATCACACCATTCCACCACTACGCAATCTCACCATCATCACACGATCTCATCATCACTCGATCATCACACCATCATCTTACCATCACATCATCTCACTATCTCACCATATCTCCATCTCGCCAATAGAGGGCGCTCTAGAAAGCCCCTCTGGAGGGGTAATCGACCTACTCTTCCGCGCTGCGACAGGCGTCGTTGAAGAGTCTGAGTACCCACACTTTACCCCATTACACGCGACCTGCCCCTGTCCCCAAACTGTTGCTGCTGGACCATTTCTACCGCTGGGTGGACAGAGGCGGCCGGGCTGGAGGGGGAGGGGGTCGGGGGTGACTACACTGACCCCGTCCTTTCATCTAGCAGTGGATAGATACAGGAGCTCTCAATTACATCAATGGCGAGTACAATTGCATGTTCCCGCAATCATTATCATCATCATTGGCCATGGTCATTCCACATCCGGATGAAAGCCTCGTCTCTGGAGAGCCCCTCTGATAATAATGATGACCTCATATTTACCAATTCCTCTCCTCGGCTCTCCTCTCTCCCATTGCGTCCATTGTCCATCTCTCCACCTCTCCCTCCATCCCTTCCCCCTCCCTCCACCACTCACCCCCACCTCCCCTTTGCCCTCTCCCCACTAACCCCCACCCACTAAACCCACTAACCCACCTCTACCCACTAACCCCACCCTCTCCCCCACTAACCCCACCCTCTCCCCACTAACCCCACCCTCTCCCCCACTAACCCCACCCTCTCCCCCACTAACCCACCCTCTAACCACTAACCCCACCCTCTCCCCACTAACCCCACCCTCTCCCCACTAACCCCACCCTCTCCCCCACTAACCCCACCCTCTCCCCACTAACCCCACCTCTCCCCACTAACCCCACCCTCTAACCCACTAACCCCACCCTCTACCCCCACTAACCCCACCCTCTCCCCACTAACCCCACCCTCTCCCCACTAACCCCACCCTCTCCCCCACTAACCCCACCCTCTAACCCACTAACCCCACCCTCTCCCCCACTAACCCCACCCTCTCCCCCACTAACCCCACCCTCTCCCCCACTAACCCCCCTCTCCCCACTAACCCCACCCTCTCCCCACTAACCCCACCCTCTCCCCACTAACCCCACCCTCTCCCCCACTAACCCCACCCTTACCCACTAACCCACCCTCTCCCCACTAACCCCACCCTCTCCCCCACTAACCCCACCCTCTAACCCACTAACCCCACCCTCTCCCCCACTAACCCCACCCTCTCCCCCACTAACCCCACCCTCTAACCCACTAACCCCACCCTCTCCCCCACTAACCCCACCCTAACCCACTAACCCCACCCTCTCCCCACTAACCCCCACCCTCTCCCCACTAACCCCACCCTCTAACCACTAACCCACCCTCTCCCCACTAACCCCACCCTCTAACCCACTAACCCACCCTCTCCCCACTAACCCCACCCTCTACCCACTAACCCCACCCTCTCCCCACTAACCCCCACCCTCTCCCCCACTAACCCCACCCTCTCCCCACTAACCCCACCCTCTCCCCCACTAACCCCACCCTCTCCCCACTAACCCCACCCTCTAACCCACTACCCCACCCTCTCTCCCACTAACCCCACCCTCTCCCCACTAACCCCACCCTCTCCCCACTAACCCCACCCTCTCCCCCACTAACCCCACCCTCCATTCCCCCACTCCTCTANACCCACTCCCCACCCCTCCCACCCCCACCCTCTCCCCACTAACCCCACCCTCTCTCCCACTAACCCCCACCCTCTCCCCCACTAACCCCCACCCTCTCCCCCACTAACCCCACCCTCTCCCCCACTAACCCCACCCTCTCCCCCACTAACCCCCACCCTCTACCCACTAACCCCACCCTCTCCCCCACTAACCCCCACCCTTTCCCCCACTAACCCCACCCTCTCCCCCACTAACCCCACCCTCTCCCCCACTAACCCCCACCCTCTCCCCCACTAACCCCACCCTCTCCCCCACTAACCCCACCCTCTCCCCACTAACCCCACCCTCTCCCCCACTAACCCCACCCTCTAAACCCACTAACCCCACCCTCTCCCCACTAACCCCCACCCTCTCCCCCACTAACCCCACCCTCTAAACCCACTAACCCCACCCTCTCCCCCACTAACCCCACCCTCTACCCACTAACCCCACCCTCTCCCCCACTAACCCCACCCTCTAACCCACTAACCCCACCCTCTCCCCCACTAACCCCACCTTCTCCCCCACTAACCCCACCCTCTCCCCACTAACCCCACCCTCTCCCCCACTAACCCCCACCCTCTCCCCACTAACCCCACCCTCTCCCCCACTAANCCCCACCCTCTCCCCCACTAACCCCACCCTCTCCCCACTAACCCCACCCTCTCCCCCACTACCCCACCCTCTCCCCACCCCCACCCTCTCCCCACTAACCCCACCCTCTNCCCCACTAACCCCACCCTCTCCCCACTAACCCCACCCTCTACCCCCACTAACCCCACCCTCTNCCCCACTAACCCCACCCTCTCCCCCACTAACCCCACCCTCTCCCCCACTAACCCCACCCTCTACCCCCACTAACCCCACCCTCTCCCCACTAACCCCACCCTCTCCCCCACTAACCCCACCCTCTCCCCACTAACCCCACCCTCTCCCCACTAACCCCACCCTCTCCCCCACTAACCCCACCCTCTCCCCACTAACCCCACCCTCTCCCCACTAACCCCACCCTCCCCCACTAACCCCACCCTCCCCCACTAACCCCACCCTCTAAAACCACTAACCCCACCCTCCCCCACTAACCCCACCCTCTCCCCACTAACCCCACCCTCTCCCCACTAACCCCACCCTCTCCCCACTAACCCCACCCTCTAACCCACTAACCCCACCGTCTNCCCCACTAACCCCACCCTCTCCCCACTAACCCCACCCTCTCCCCACTAACCCCACCCTCTCCCCACTAACCCCACCCTCTCCCCCACTAACCCCACCCTCTCCCCACTAACCCCACCCTCTCCCCACTAACCCCACCCTCTCCCCCACTAACCCCACCCTCTCCCCACTAACCCCCACCCTCTNCCCCACTAACCCCACCCTCTNCCCCACTAACCCCACCCTCTCCCCACTAACCCCACCCTCTNCCCCACTAACCCCACCCTCTCCCCACTAACCCCACCCTCTNCANTCCCCCCCCCAAACCCCACCCTCTCCCCACTAACCCCACCCTCTCCCCACTATCCCCACCCTCTNCCCCACTAACCCCACCCTCTCCCCACTAACCCCACCCTCTCCCCACTAACCCCACCCTCTCCCCACTAACCCCACCCTCTCCCCCACTAACCCCACCCTCTCCCCCACTAACCCCACCCTCTCCCCCACTAACCCCACCCTCTCCCCACTAACCCCACCCTCTCCCCACTAACCCACCATCTCCCCCACTAACCCCACCCTCTCCCCACTAACCCCACCCTCTCCCCACTAACCCCACCTTCTCCCAACATACCACCCCTCCCTCCATTCCTCTATCACTCCCCTCCCTCCCACCCACACCCTCATCTCCATACCTCTCCGGGGCCACGATGTTCTCACTTTCTCCCCTTCGCCCCCCCCCCTTCATCCCACCTCCGCCTTGCCCAAAGATAAAGAACCCCCATATAGCCTTCGCAGACTGTCGGGGCAAGTCCTGTTAGCACCTACGAAGGCCACACGGCACACGAGGGTGTGGGTGGCCAGCACCACGCCCGGCCGCCTTTGTTTCACTGGTGATGATGTTAATACTCGCTTTCTATGTGTATACGTGTGTATGTTGAACTTCGTTTGCACCGTACGTAGCCACCCGTGCTAATCGGAGGTGCGGGGAAAGGACCACAAACTAAACACAAAAAGCATTTATAAAAAATGAATTTTAATCGAGATTTAAAAGTGGCGTAGCTCCACTGACTTCCTAATATGGGAAGGAAGAGCGTTCCAGACGGCCGCAGACGCGCATCTTAAAGCGCGCGATGCAGTGACCGTCTTTGTTCGATGGCCAGCCAAAAGGGTTATGGAAGCTGCATTTTCCCGTGAGATGAAATCAAAAATGTTGATTAAATATAATCTATCGACGGTGGTGAGGGGGGGGGGTGGGGGGGGGGGGAGCCCAGCACACCGGTTCAGATAATCGTGACCGGCGTCGGCTTTCACGTGAGCCCGAATTGACTCGGCTCGCAGCGCCACGTGCTCAACCACTGCACCACCACTCCCACCCACCCCANCCCCCAACGGCACGGCCTCCCTATCCTGCGTCGGCGCCTGTCCCGCGGTGGTGCCGAGGATTGTCCACCCTGGGCCTGGTGCTGCCGCTGTCCGTTGCGAACCGGGCTCCCCGGGTGCCCTGACAGCACCGCGACCGGCGCGTGCGCTGCGCCTGCAGCCGCCGCGGCGCCTCACCGCGGCACCTGCAGGCGCTCGCAGTGCTGCCCGCGGGCCAGCGTGAGCGCTCATCGTCCTCGCCTGCCTGCCATCTTGCTCAGGTGAGGGGGGAGTGGCACAGAGAGAGTGTAAGAACAGCGAGAGAAGCGGAGAGAGAGCAAAGCAGCAAAGAGACTTTTAAACAACTTTTATTGCCGCCAGCAGCAAAAGCACTGGAGGCGATTTTAATATGAAATACAGTCATCAGCAAACAAATGAAAATAAACGCTACAAATCGACGCGCTGTGGTGCTGAAAGCACCGCGCACAATACAAAAAAAAAAGTCACTGGTGGTGGTGGTGGTCATCGCGCATGCCACGGTGACGAGCGAGCGCTTCAGAAGGTGAACATGAGAGAGACACACAGAGAGAGAGAGACACACAGACACGAGAGACACACAGAGAGAGAGACACAAGCGAAAGAGGGAGCGGGAGAGAGATCGAGAGAGAGATGCAGCCTGTGCACTACACGTACACTGTCACATGCACACGAACGTGTCCACGTACACCAAATAAAAACAAGAATGCCTTGAATAGTCTTTAATAACTGTTAGGGCAAGTGCTATTTGTGCGCACACATACCTCTTACACTCATGCCTGCAATGACAAAGATCCTCCTTATAGCGTCAACAGACCTGTGGGTCAATTGGTGTTAGCTAGTATTGTATGTATGTTGAACTTATGTCGCACCCGTCCGTAGCCACCGCGCTAATTGCTGCGCTAACCAGAAGGGTAACGAGGGGGTGGCTACAGCACCAGGTACTCATTAGCTAGTCGACTAAGAGGTCCGGGACCTATAAAATTATCCACTATGTTGACCGCGACGGGAACTCCTCGGGTGGCTGGTTTCCTAGCCAGTGTGCTAACGACTGCACTAATTACTACACTAACTACTACACTAACTACTAAACTAACTACTACACTAACCACTACACTAACCACTACACTAACCACTACACTAACTACTACACTAACTAACTACTACACTAACTAACAGACTACTACACTAACTACTACACTAACTACTACACTAACTACTACACTAACTAACTACTACACTAACTATTACACTAACTACTACACTAACTACTACACTAACTACACTAACCATTACACTAACTACTACACTAACTACTACACTAACTACTACACTAACTACTACACTAACTACTGCACTAACCACTACACTAACTACTACACTAACTACTACACTAACTACTACACTAACCACTACACTAACTACTACACTAACCACTACACTAACCACTACACTAACCATTACAGTTACTACTTCACTAACTACTACACTAGCTTCTACACTAAACATTACACCAACTACTACACTAACTACTACACTAACTACTACACTAACTACTATACTAACCACTATGCGAACGCATACGCATGTCTCTCCCACGTCCTAAATCTCTCTCCCCATCTCTGTCCATCTCTCTCTCTCCATCTCTCTTACCTCTCCTCTCTTCCGACTCCCCGCCGCTCTCTGCTTTGCCTGTCAACGACACGAAATCCATTCGACCTCCGACACAGTTTTCGCAAGTCCTGCCAACACCGTCCCGGCTTTCTTCTGCACGCGCGTGTGTGTGTGTGTATATTCATCATGTTGTCGTTCCAGCAATATATATATAGTTTGACCCTTGACGGTCCGTCACATCGTTTACTAGATGTGATGGCCCTGGTGTGAGTTAAGCAAAGACAAAGATCCCCCGTGTAGCCCTTCACAGTCTGCTGGACAAGTGCAGGAAGGTACTCATTTGAGGCTGAGTGGAACTAGGGGAGGCCTGGGGACTGGTTTAAATATTCGCCGCTTTTATTTGGTCGCGAGCGGGAATCTAACTCGGATCGCCGCGCTAACCACTGCGCCACCACTCCCCACAGACCCAGCCACAACAGTCGCCATTCGCCAATAACTGGCGGTGACATCACCATGGTTCTTGAGCCAGGCTAGGTGCACAAAGACAAAGATCCCCCATATAGCCTTTAGCAGACTATTAGGGCAAGTGCTGTTTGGAAAACCCATGAATGCCGGCACTGCACACGAGGGGGTTGGTGGCCAACAATATGCCCGGCCGCCTTTGTCTTCCAGTGGTGATGTCTACACAACGCACCAGATACTCATTTGAGGCTGAGTGGACGTAGGGGAGGCCCATGAGCGGTTCAGATCACCGTCACCGGTGTTGGCCGTGAGAGAGAATCGAATCCCAGGTCGTCGGGTTTATAGCGCAGCGTAGCGCTAACCGCTGCACTACTGCTCCACGCACATGGACACACGCACACACACACATAGACACACGCGTACACACACGTACACACACGTACACACGCACACAGCCGCGTACACACGCACACGCACACACACANCACCGCTACACACACACACGCACACGCACGCACACACACACACACGCACACACGTACACACACGCACACACCGCACACACGCACACACACGCACACACGTACACACACGCACACACACGCACACACACGCGCACACACACGTACACACACTACACACGCACACAGCCGCGTACACCGCACAACAACGCACAGACACACACACACACGCACACGCACCACGTACACACACACACGCACACACGTACACACACGCACACACACGCACACACGTACACACACACACGCACACACACGCGCACACACACGCACACACACACGCACACACACGCGCACACACACGTACACACGCACACAGCCGCGTACACACGCACACGCACACACACACGCACACGCGTACACACACACACGCACACGCACGCACGTACACACACACACGCACACACGTACACACACGCACACACACGCACAAACTCACACACACACGCACACACACGCGTACACACACACGCACACACACGCGTACACACACACGCACACGGACACGCACACATACGCGTACACACACGCACACACACGCGTACACACACGCACACACACGCGTACACACACGCCATTTCGACATCAGTCACGCGGTCTACCAATTCACCTTGCACGAGGCGTGTGTTGAGCACGCGCACGCACACGCACACACGAGCACACACGCACGCACGCGTCCGCGCGGATAGTCCACCTCTCAGCGAGTAATTACTCGACATTCGAGGATGCCGTTCATCCTTCTCAACGTGGGCGCTCCATCCATCCGTCAAAGCGCGTCGCAGCCTCACATCACATCTCACGTCCGTTCGTCTTGTAATCAATCGTGTTCCCAACGCTTGATCGCTCTCTCTCTGCTCGCTCTCCTCTCTCTCTCTCCTCTCTCTCTCTGCTCGCTCTCTCTTTTTTCTTTACGATCAGTGGAAACAAGAAGATGCTCGGTGTAGTCGGCACTTTGCTTCGTTCATCATTTCGTTTTTTTTACTTTGCTTTATGCAAACCCCCACCTCTCGCTCACTCTCTCGCTCACTCTCTCGGTCACTCTCTCGCTCACTCTCTCGGTCACTCTCTCGCTCACTCTCTCGCTCACTCTCTCGGTCACTCTCTCGTCACTCTCTCGCTCACTCTCTCGGTCACTCTCTCGCTCTCTCTCGCTCTCTCTCTCTCGTTCTGCACGCAGCCCTTCTCGCAGTCCGACGGCCTCCGACGGGTAGCTCTCTCTCTGCCTCTCTCTCTCTTGCTCGCATCGACTCGATCTCTGCGCGGACGTTCCCATTTCAGCCTCGTCCGTCCGTCCGTCTCATTCTTTGACGAGTCTTCCGATTTGGTTAATTTTGACACCGAGAACAAGTTTGCAGGAGGTTCCCAGTGCGCATCATCCGCACGTTGTCTGCCAAGCTCGCAAGGACAAAGCTCCTACCCACCGCCGTGTCGCATTTCTAACAGACTGTCGGGGCCAAGCGCCGTTCGCGAGTAGCATCTACGCAGGCGCACACGGAGGGTGTTTTGGTGGCAAAGCACAAAGACGGAATCTGTTGGGGGCTATATACGAGGGGGGAGGGGCATCTACTCGTCTCGGATGAGATTAAACAGCACCGGAGCTTAGTGAGACACGGGGCGGTGGCTAGGGGCGAGCGTTATGCCGCTGGTGAAAGGCACGCAGTGATCCGGGGTCGTGCAGAGCAAGTGGCTGTCGGGGGATGGGGGCGGGGGCAAGGGAGGGGGTGAACAAGGGGAAGTGACCGCTCGGATCTCTCTCTAGATGGGTTCAACAAAGCGTCCCAGAGGAGGGGGCTGCCACGTGATTGATGGATTGATGGATGGATGGGTGGGATGCTCGGTCACCAGAGGTCTAAATCATCGGCAGCATTCGAAGATTGTTTCGGGTGCTGTGCAAATACCTTCCCGCTTACCCACCGCTCGTGATGAGATGGTCGGCTGAATGATTGTTTCGGAGCATTGGTGGGTGGTTGAGTGGGTGGGTGGGTGGTTGAGTGGGTGGGTGCGTGCTTGGTTGAGTGGGTGGGTGGGTGGTTGAGTGGGTGGGTGCGTGCTTGGTTGAGTAGTTAGATGGGGTGGGTGCGTGAATAGGTGGGTTGTTGGTGGGTGAGTTTGTCGGTAGTGGATTGTTGCATGTTGTGTGAGTGGTTGGTTGGGTGGTTAAGGACATTGGTAGGTGGCTGAGTCGTAGCTGAATGGTTGGACGAGTATATCGTTGCGTGGTTGAGTGGGTGGTTCGGCAAATTGGTAAGTGGGTGAGTGAATGGGTGGTAGGTGAATGGTTGAGTGGTGGGTAGGTGGGTGGGTGGGTAGGTGAACAGAATCAGAATATTTTTTCAGACTCGTACTGGTGGAATCCGATGAGCTAGAACGCTCTTCATCACAGATGTCCGGTAGACATCTGTGAGAAAGGGCTTAATAGCCTGGCTGGGTGAGTGGCTGGCTGGCTGAACGAACACGTGGGGGTGGGGTAGAAGTGAGGCTCGGGCGAGGTGGGGTGTGTGTGGGGGGGGGGGAAGTCGAGGGTGGCGAAGGCAGGATGAATTGTCGCGTGTCCAACGCTGACCCGCGCCACCTCGGCTGCCCTGTCACGGTCGACCGGGTCACGGTGGGGGAGGTGGGGGGGCTTGCTGGCAGGAGGGGGTGTGGGTGAGTGTTTTACCGACCGCAGATGA
Source organism: Lethenteron camtschaticum (assembly GCA_018977245.1). NCBI lineage: Eukaryota > Metazoa > Chordata > Hyperoartia > Petromyzontiformes > Petromyzontidae > Lethenteron > Lethenteron camtschaticum. The sequence continues at coordinate 7,767,477 of MU249602.1, forward strand.
GAGGTGGGAGGTGGCGAGTGGGGAGAGGGGGCGGGTGGGGAGTCGGCGGGGGTGGGACGTGTGGTGGGGGAGGTGTTCGTGATGCGAGCAATGACCTTGACGAATGGAGCGCTCGAATCGCTCGCCTCGCCCAGCCGGAGCCTGGCACCGTAGGCCGCCTCCTCCTCGATCAGCAACAAATAGAAACATGAGTGCACCTGGGTTATTGTATTAGTAATTATTATTCATTATTATTATTCACGAAGCCTGTCTTCGTCCGGCAAACTTTTTCAATGAATATAATAATTAACCCGATGTGATGTTTTATTTTTTTTACAATTTTTTATCTACGATCAGACACTAACAACTGCTCCAAAAATGTAGTGTTTTTTCGCAAGAAACACGCAAAAATTGTTGACGACTTGATTTAACTTCTTAAATTTAAAGACGTACCATCGGACACGGCTGCATTTAAATATTCCGTTATATGTTTTTTAAACAAACATTTATTAACTTGATAGTCTGTGTGGGGAAGCTTCTACCTTTTTCTGTTTTCGAATGATTCAAATTTGCACATCATAAAAAGCGGATGTTTTCGGTCAAAACCGCTTGAATCCGAAATATCTTAAAAACAATAAAATATAGAACAATTGTATTCGCTTTAATTTGATTTGCTGTCGAACGCTCTATCAAATGAGAAACCCGCAATCTTATATTTTGAACTGTTTCTGAATGACACCCACACACATTTATAGGGCACTTAAACATCGAGATTTGGAGGCCTTAAAACAAAAAATCTGGGATTTTCAGATTTGTCCTGTTGTTTGTGTCCTTAAAGCTACCTATGTACCACATTTCAGCTTTCTACCTTGTACCCCAGAGGGTTTTGAGACACAGATTAGAGTCTTTTTTTATAGATTTAGGCACTGTCGTATCGCGCGTGGGCGAGCGAGGCTCTGCATGGAGTGGTTGGCTGGGGGAGCAGTGATCTTCTTTTACGCCGTACATAGCCAACCGTGGCAATCGGAGGTGCGGTGTTGAGTCTATGGTGCAGTGTTCGGTCTATGGGCAGTGCTGAGTCTATGGGCAGTGTTAAGTCCGTACGCAGTGTTGAGACTATGGTGCAGTGTTCGGTCTATGGGCAGTGCTGAGTCTATGGGCAGTGTTAAGTCCGTACGCAGTGTTGAGACTATGGTGCAGTGTTCGGTTATGGGCAGTGTTAAGTCGTGGGCAGTGCTGAGTCTATGGGCAGTGTTGAGTCTATGGGCAGTGTTGAGTCTATGGTGTAGTGTTGGCTCTATGGGCAGTGCTGAGTCTATGGGCAGTGCTGAGTCTATGGGCAGTGTTGAGTCTGTGGGCAGTGCTGAGTCTATGGGCAGTGTTGAGTCTATGGCAGTGTTGAGTCTATGGGCAGTGTTAGTCTATGGGCAGTGTTAGTCTATGTGTGGTGTGTATGTGTGTTGAGCTTCTTTCGCACCGTACGTAGCCAACCGTGGCAATCGGAGGTGTGGGGAGACAACACACTAAACACACGAAGCGGGTCGCGGTGACGCTGAGATTATCTCGAGGGTATTTTGTGACTCTTCCACGCTGGTCAGGAGGTCTCTGGATGAGGTGGGAGTCACCCACACTTCACCCACCGCGCCACGACCTGCCTGCCTTTGCCAATCGTCCGACGTCAACGAACGCCGGTTTAATGTAATTATATATAAAAAATAAAATAAAAAATTGCAACAAAAAATCGTGGGCGACGTGAATCGAACGACCGCGTGTCCGGGACGTTCTCGCTCAGATCGGCGTGGGGCCCTCTCTTAACGATTGTGCTAATTAATTAATTAATCGCTGACGTGCAATGGGGGTCTGGGGGGGGGCACGGAGGAGGTCGCCGAGTTAATTGCGTAATTAAAACGTCTCACGCTGCTCAGCGATGGACTCCGCTGCCACCCTGCTGAGAGGGCGGCTCCTCGCGCCGGAGTCGACACGTGCCGATTTCACCGCGGCAGATGCCGGTGACGGAAACGTCCCGCGTCTCTTGAATACCGCGCCAGGTCCTACTACCGTGGTCTTGTGGTGTGTCTCTATCTCTGTCTGTCTCTCTCTGTCTCTCTCTGTCTCTCTTTGTCTCTCTCTGTCTCTGTCTCTCTGTCTCTCTCTGTCTCTCTCTGTCTCTCTTTGTCTCTCTCTGTCTCTGTATCTCTCTGTCTCTCTCTGTCTCTCTGTCTCTGTCTCTCTCTGTCCCTCTGTCTGTCTCTGTCCCTCTCTGTCTCTGTCTCTCTGTCTCTCACTGTCCCTCTCTGTCTCTCTCTGTCTTCTCTGTCCCTATGTCTCTCTCTGTCTCTGTCTCTCTCTGTTTCTCTCTGTCTCTCCCTGTCTCTCACTGTCCCTCTCTGTCTCTAACTCTGTCTAGCGCCACATTGCATGGATTTGTAGCGTTCATTTTCATTTGTTTGCTGGTGACTGTGTATTTCGAATCGAAATCGCCTACAGTGCTGTTGCTGCTGACGGCAATAAAAGTTGTTTAAAAGTCAAAAGTCTCTCCTCTCTTTCTCCATTTCTCACCACGTTAACCTCTCAAACTCTCCCCTCCTCCACCTCCTCCCTCCACCTCCAGTCCTCATCCTCCTCTTCGTCTCGGTGCGCCGCCGCAAGAAGAAGGCTCCTTCCCTGCCGGAGGACGACGACATCTGCGAGAACATCGTCCGCTACGACGAGGAGGGGGGCGGCGAAGAAGACACCGCGACCTTCGACCTCGTCACGCTCACCTACCCGCACGCCCGCCCGCTCACCTCCTCCTCGTGCAGCGGCGGCGGCGGCGCTCACCACAACAACAACAACCACCACCACCACGGCAACAACAACAACAACCACCACAACAACCACCACCACCACAACAACAACAACCACGACGGCGTTCGCCAGCCCAACCGCGTCCCGCTCGCCACGGCGGCATCGGCAGCAACAACAACAACAACCGCCGCATCGGCGGCGTCCAACAACCACTACCACCACAACCACCACAACCAGCAGCAGCACCGCCACCAGCACCANCACCTACCGCCCACAACCACCAGCTGCAGCGGCGGCACAACCACCGCCGCCGCCGCCAATCACAGCGGCGGCAGCAACAACAACAACGGCGCGTCCGCCGCGCCGTCCGGCGTTCGCTCGCGCGTGGGTACCTGCATGGACGAGTTCATCCAGGTGCGCCTGCGGGAGGTGGACGCCGACCCGGCGGCACCCCCTACGACTCGGTGCAGGTGTACGGCTACGAGGGGAGCGGCTCTTCGGTGGCCGGCTCGCTGGGCTCGCTCAGCTCGCTCGGCTCGCTCGGCTCCGAGTCGTCGTCGCGGTCGCAGGGGGCTCCGTCGACGTCCACCGACGGCGACCAGAGCTACGACTACCTGCACGAGTGGGGGCCGCGCTTCCGCACGCTGGCGCACCTGTACGGCCACGTGGCCGCTGCTGCTGCCGCTCCTGCCGCGGCGCCTACGACGGCGGCTACGGGAGCGGTGGCGGTGGTCGGAGCGGCATCGGCGGCGACGGCGGCGGCAGGATCGGGGTCGGCTGCTGCTGGTGCGGCGGCGGTGGCGGCGGTGGGAATGGCGGGGAAGAATGTGGACCGCGGAGGCGGTTAGAGGAACGAAGTGAATTGAACGAACGAACGAACGAGAGGAACTCTTGGAACTTTGCGGGGACCGGTCGTCGGTTGCGATCGATCGCCGCTTTTGATCGATGGGAGGGGTGGGGGGGGGTCAGAATCATTGGGACGATGGAGGGAGGTCAGGGGGGAGATGGATGGGGCGGACGGGCGGGAGGGTGTGGGGCGGTAAATTGCGGATTCGCCCCCGTTCGCGACGCGATCCGGTGAGCTGTCACGATGAGGATGAGGAGGGCGATGATGAGTTGCGCTGATTCGGGAGCCTCTGCCGCTGGCGGTGATTGCAGCTTCCCGAGTGGCTGCACGATTTCACGAGAGCCAGTTGCCCTCGTGCTGTAGAGCAACGTCCGCATTAGCGTTTGTTTTATTTATCATAATGAGCCGTGCTCTATCCACCGCTGGATGAAGGCCTCCCCCGTACTTTTCCACGGGCGGTGCCACGGTCCAAATCGGCTCCTGCGCACGACGCGATCATCATCGCTCCATCTCCACGATGGGCGCCCTCGACTCTCGGACGCCGCCTTTGCATCGTCACCATCCAGCATCCATCGCCCATCGTCTTCCCAACAGTCGATACGGCGATGTCACTGAACCTGAGTTTGTTAACTAGTCCATGTGACGTACAGTACTGGAACCGAAAGATCGCGAGCTTATGGGATCGGATTTGACTCGGCGAGTCGATGCAATCCGCCCCACACATCCCGATTGATCATTGCGATTATTGGCGGTGATCTCCATGATAAAATCGTGATAACATCATGAATAAATGATTCAGTTGATCTGATAAAAGGGACATGTAGGATGGGACAAAAACACGCAAAATTTATGAACGGATCTATTTCTGAATCGCATTGCAACTCCGAATCGTGACAACTTATCGAATCGTTGTGGAGAGGCGGAGGGTGGAGTGGGGTGTGGGGGAAGCGTGGTTGCGAGGTCGGAGACGTGTACATTATTCTTCCTACCCTGGCTCGGGGTTGCCACCTTTGAAGTACAAAAACAACCCGGGGACATATCATGGCAAGAAGATGAATAATCTCACAGTACCAGAAGAGGTGGAGACTCCACAGTGAACTCAATGTCTTGATTGGCGCACTATTATCATTATTATTAGGCCATTGACAATGGGCAGAACCTACTTTTTTTCATTTCTGTTTCCTGGGAAGGACAAATAGATATATATTTTCTCCCAGGACTGCTGTCGCGAAGAAAGGGACTGTACTGGGGAAAACCTGGACAGGTTGTCACCATGGTCTCGCCCTCCACGTCTCCGTCAAAGTTGGGCCAATGGTTCCAAGCAGACACGCCAATGTCTGGGCCCTTACGTTGGTAAAAAGTTGTGTCAACTTTGGCCCAACGTTGGTGCGACGTTGCCCCAGCGTTGGCATGTCTTTACTGGGGGCAGTATTTCCGACCATTTTTTCCCCTGGACAGATGACGATGGTGGTGATGTTGATGATGATGCCGATGATGATGATGATGGTGATGATGATGGTGATGATGAAATTTGTACTTACGAGAGAGAGAAAGATAATGATACTACACATAATGGAAAAAAACAATTTAACAACACAACCCGAAGCTTGTACATATATATTTTGGCGACATGCCATTATTTTATTAAGAGAGTTGTTGTTATAATGATAAATTCTATACATTATATATAGCAAAACAATTTTAATCGGAGTGCATTCCCAGATAGGGACTTGCCCGCGTGACTATAGTATTAGACCATTGCTGGGTTCGCGAACTCACGAACCATGAATCAATCCCGATGCTCACTCAAACTGGACATTGGGTTCCAAATAGCCCCCTTTCAGTCCAGCCACGACTGCAAAACATCAACAATGCTTTCCTTCCTGCGACAAGGGCAGTGGAAAATTTCCACAACGTTTGGTTGACGAAAACCGTCGCACTTAGAAACGGAACACCCAGGTCGATTGTTCCCCCAACGAATTCCACGAAAGTCATCGGCCTTGCCTCGACCCCCTATCATCAACCCTGTTTCTGTGGCAACGGGCGGCGAGTGGGTGTGACGTGTACATGTAGGACAGGAAGTGGGCGTGGCACTGCCTGTAGGACAGGAAGTGGGCGTGGTTTTGTCTGTAGATCAGGAAGTTGCAAGTTGATTTTGGTGAGAACTCAAGATGAGCCTGAAATGCAAGAGTCAATGGGTGACTGAATGAGTACATGGTTGAGTGGATCAGTGGGTGAGTGAATGATCGAATGAGTGGGTGAGATGGTTGGTGAGTGAACGATTGAGTGAGTGGGTGATTGTGATGGTGGGTTTAGATTGTGGGTGAGTGAATTAAAGTAAGGTTCAATTTTGTTGAACTCATTTAGAACTTAACATACCAGGACGAGTCTCATCCTGCAAGAGTGAGCGGGTGAGTGAATGAGTGTGTAGGCGGGCAAAAGATTTGAGCGAGATGAGTGAGTTCAAGTTGAATATGTTTTCCTCGGTGAGAACTCAAAAAAACAAAAGACCAGATGAGTCTCATTTTCAAGAGCGACTTCACTCACTGGCTTTCCAGGGGGCACACTCACCGTGGTGAAGTGATCTTCGTCCACGTTTCGCGAGGAGAGATTTCACTTCAAATAGCCTTCACTCAGGGCATGTCCACAACACGAACCATCTGAGGCCGGCCTCTCCACTACAGTTCAAGCAACTCTGAGAGTTTACAGAAGAATATTGGTAACCGCGGCCAAGCCTGTGAAATGAAATCAAACGGTAACCAGCGATGAAGAGAATGACCAGGTGAACATCCATCGTTGGGGCAACGCAAGATCACGTTGGACTCAATGTTTGGTTAACGTCAACCAACGTCGGCCCAGCGTTGAGCCTACGTTAGGCCAACGTCAACCGACATTGACCGTGCAACGAGGCTATGTTAGTTTTGAGTAGAAATTAGAGCAAACAACAACGCAAACAGCGACGCCAGAAGTGGACATTTTTGCACAGACATCGAAAATGAGTTGGGGCGATGGCCTTGCTCTTCTGGCCGTGTCGAGATGCTGGTGAAAAAAAGTCAGAACTCTTTCGACAAAACGCAGGGGAATGTAACGGCGAAGTCGATGCCGCGGATCACGTCCCGTGGACAACAACTACCAAGCAACGTTCGGATGGACATTGACGGCACGATGATCGGCCGTGCATCTGTGGATTAAAAAGGAAGTGTACACGGCCCATTTACAAACCCAACGCACGCCTCTTGTCGCCATACAGCGCGACCCATAGGGCCTAGACTGTGTCCCGTGATTGTCCACGTGAATTTGTAAGTTGATGATGTGTTCATCGTCGTTACCACCATAACCTTCATCATCAGAAATAGCATCATCTAAATCAGCAGCAGTATCAGCAACAGAAGAAGCTTTATCGAAGCTTCATACTCTTAGGTTTTTTGGTAAAGTCACGTAGGTAAAAAATGAAATTAAAATTAATAAAAGTAATAATAGAAATAAAATAAATCATAATTAATTATTTGATTTTATTCTTTATTACTTACGTGACTTTACCGAAAAAACCTAAGAGTATGAATCCTTGCAGTCACGAAAGCTTCAAATCTAGAATTTATCAAAGCTATTATCATCATCAGCAGCAGCAGCGGCGTCCATGTTGCCATCATTATCATCAACAGAAGCAGCAGTGTCACCATAATCAGGACAACTGCCATCATCACAACTATCATCATAATCACAACTGCCATCATAATTATCATCATCAGCACCGCAACTGCCATCACAACAACCATCACTACTGCTATCATCGCAAACTACTATCATCACTGCCATCACAATTATCATCACAACCGCCATCAACTCAAACTACCATTATTACAATTTCCATCACAATTATCATCATCACCAAAACTGCCATCACAGATGTCATCACAAACTGTCATTATCACAACTACCATCATCATAACTGCCAATATCTCCATCATCATCACCATCATCGTTACTCGAAGGAAACATACGTTTTGATTTGAAGCTTTTGTGACTGCAGGAATCCATACTCTTTGGTTCTTTCGGTAAGGTTACGTAGGTAGAAATAAAACAAAATAAATCACGATCTTTACACTATAATACCCCATTAACACTACTTATTCGGCTACCTTTGTTCTCAAACACTTTTAGAAACTCTTGCTGGTAACAGCTTCTCTGCACAAGGCATTACCGAGAGAACCGAAGAGTAAACGTACGTTTGTTTATTGATTAAATCTGAACTCGAGTCGATCAGTGCCGGGACACAGCCTCGGCGCACGAAGCTCCCAGACGGGCACAGGCGCAGCCCTGCAAGTGCCCATGCCGGATAGGGGGAGGGGGACTCACCACAACTCGATGGCGCTTTAAGGAGCCCTTCGTCCTTCCGAGGGTGTTTTTGGCCTACTCTTCCACGCTGGCCGGCCGTCTTGGAAGACGAGGTGGGAGTACAGACCTCGTGCCGTGTGATGCGAGCGGGCGCGTTGTTTACGCACACAAAGACAAAGATCCCACTCCCACACTTCGAATAGCCTTCAATGGACTGTGGGGGCAAGTGCTGTTAGCGAGTAACAGCTGCACCTACGAAGACCATACACAGGCGCACAATTATTCCAAGAATCTCAAATTCGCGAAGGGTTCGAGTGAGAATGGCGATGTTATTATTATTTCGATTATAACCACGGTATATATGTATGATTATGATTATTGTTATACTACTACTACTACTGGTAAGATTATCTTTATTATTAAATATACAGGTCCGGTGCTTGTCGCACGCACACACACAAACGGATATTTGAAGGAAAAAAATGAAAAATAAGACAATTATTATCGGGATATTTATGTAACGCCTAAATGTATATTTTACGTTGTTTCCGGGAGTTTTAGTTCCGTTGTTATTCTTCGGGTTTGTTTTTTGTTTGGAGTCAAGAGTGAAATAAAAAGGCTGTTGTTTTTATTTGTTTGGTTTTCATACGCCCCTTGCTCGAGTCGTACATAGGTAATAATTATTATGTGAGAATAGGTTTTCCCCTTTTTTCTGGCAACAAAACAGCTGTGTTAAGATGTAAAACACCAAACTGAAACCTTTTACAAGGAATCACGTCTGCATTGACCACAATGCGTGTGGTCAGAATGTAAACAAGAAACATACTTTGATAATATTTGCATTGTCTTTGAAACTGATTGGTCCACACCAGAGACAGCTTTTTTTCTAGCCGAGTCTCAAACGGTGTTAGACCACAGGAGGCCAAAAGGCCCAGCCCTGAATAGGGGCCACAGAAAGATGAATATTTCTCGATGTGCGGCTTAGGGTCCCAAACCTCTGTGCGCCTGTCGCATCGTCGACTGTTGCTGGACCCGGAATCATCAGAATCTGAATTTTTATTTATCTCTGAAGAATCCGATGAGCTGTGAAGCTCTTTGTTCACAGACGTCCAGTAGGGTCACGGGGTCAGAAGGCTACAACAACAAATTGATCGCGATTTCGGCGCACGTGCAACCATCGGCCCGCCAATGACTTTGTTGACCGAGGCGAGTACCCGAATCGGTTCAGATATTCGCACGCACTGACACACTGACACACTCAATTATTCACGATATAGGTGGTAACTACCACAGTTAACTAGACCACAACGGGGTAACTACATAACCGAGTCAGGTCAGGAACACACTGCCTGACCCACGATGCCGAATGTGACGACATAAGCCCGAAGATCGAAGCGACGTAGCACCGGCGGGTTCCATTCCAACAGACAGCCCCGATCGGCTCTAGGGACCTCCCTTTTATGCCCCTGAGCGTGGCCTGGCTCCGCCCTCGGCAACGCCCCTTCTGGATCCTACCAGAAGGTTCTGGGCCATACACCACGTGTCCTTCTCGCCCCCTCTTGGCCCCACTCATTATGCTGTTCTGGTCACGTGCCCTCACTACACAAAGATAACGACCCCAGTGTAGCCTCTAACGAGTTTGGGGCAAGTGCCGCCCAGATGTAGGGATGTTAGATAGAGGGCCGTTATGCATGGCAGCCTATGGGGAAGAAACACAGTAGGCGGGGCTACGTGTGTGCACAGGGAGATGCCCTCTGCGACGTCCGAGCCAGACACCCTGGGGGGGCTGGTTCGGCGTTACGATCCCCGGGGCCCCGCCCTCAAGGAGGGTCGGGTATAAAAGGGGTCGTTATATGGTTTAGTCAGTTATGTTATAGTTAAGCTAAGAAGTCGGAAGACGTCGTAGCTAGAGCCCTGGACTCCCCCTGATCGCCGCCCTTATCAGGGCCCCACGGGATCAGGCCCGAGCCAGTGGCGTGGTCCCGTGAACCAGAGCCAGTGCTCTGAGACTCCGGGTACCGAAGCCCGATTACCAGTGTCGGGCCAGACAGCCTCCCTAGCTCTTAGTGGAGGACTCAGGGGATAGGCTATGGATAGCTAGGGGTATTCCCTGAGTTATACGGGTGAGGGGGCCGCTACCCCTCTAGTGCTGTCCTGTACTGGCAACTTGTTAAATAAATATACGTGTGCCTCAACTCCGTTGTCAAGCGTCCTCGACGGGTACTTCATCTGGCGTCAGAAGTGGTAAAAATGGAAACGCGCCATACAGCTCGGACCAGGGTGCCACGAGAGGAGGACGCCGCGGAAATCGCCGAGCCGAGACAGAGCAACAAGATGGGGTGCAGCCGGAGCCTGGCGCCTTCTCACCGGGACGTCAGCATGGAGAGGGCCGCAGCCGAATGCACTACGACTGGCTCACGAACGGTTGGCGGAGTTACTTTATGCCGCTGCCGCCACACTGGAAGGCATTACGCGGTTGGGGGCTGGTGGTCCACCGCAGGGCGAGGAGAACCGGCGGCCGGAGCACTTTCCCGCCATTTCAGCTACTTCAAATTTTGGATTTCCCGCCATGGACGCCGCGGCTGTTCGGGCGTGGCCAGCTTAGACATCGGCTCCGACATCGCCGTCGCCGGGGGGCTGCAGCGTCATCACAGCGAAGGATGCGTCATTGCTGCCGCGACAGGCGATGCCATCGGCCAGTCGCGCCGAGGCACCGCCAAAGGGAGGTGAAAGCAACCTGCGGGAGTCTACATCGACCGCCGCGCTTCACCAAAGACTGCCCCGCTGAAAGAATTCATCGGTGCGGAGGGTGACTGGGGCGGCTTCCGGCGGCGCTTCCTTGCCCATCAGGAGATGGCGCGGTGGTCCGACGAGGAGGCCCTTTGCGCGCTACCGGCGCTCCTCGACGGGGACGCGCTCGCCGCGCTCACGTCGGCGCCAAAAGAAAAGCGGGCTACACTACAAATGGCGCTACAGCTGCTGGCCGGGTCTATGGACCTTCAGCCGAATGCCGTCAGCAGTTCTACGACCGCAGGCGGGGTGAAAAAGAGTCGCCTCTGGCTTTCCGGACAAGTCTTCTGGCGCTGGCAAAAACGGCCTTTCCCCGCATGGACGACGACGGCGTGGACGCAATGGTCGCGGAGAAGATCCTCCTCTTGGCGGACGACCTCGACATCGTCGTCATCGCACAGAGGATGCAGAAATGACCTCCCTCCAGGCTGCGCGACTCCTCCACGCCAATCTTCTGCAGCAGCGGCGAAAGGCAAACAGGGCATCGGCTGGGCGTGCGGTGGCTGCAGCCACCCTTCCGTCAGAAGAACTTTATGCCGTCGACCATCGACGGCAACAGACGACGGGGCGCGGCCGGGTCGAGACGGGGCGAGGCGGTTCGACCGTCCATCGTCTCCATCGGCGCTCCCGCGGTGCTTCAACTGCGGCATCCGGGCCATGTCGCCTCGGGTGCCGTTCTCCTCGACAACGGGGACGACGCCTCGACGGGACGCCGGCCCTCCTCTTCCTCCTCCAAGCTTCAGCACCATGATCCGGCGAGTCGCGGCACCTCACATGTTTGGCCAACGCACCCACCTGTCGCACACTCTCGCACCGTAACGAACGGGGGCGGTGGGCGCTGTGATGGACCGGCGCGGATCACTGCGGGGACTCAAATCGAGCCGAGCGGTGGTCCGTGTTGGCCCATCGCGTGGTGGCCGCGGCGTCGGGATCGTCGGCCGTGGTCGGTTACATTGATGGGTGGAGGTACGCATCATAGTCGATACGGGGGCATCGGCGACAATTATTTCGGAACTAATTTACAATATCCTACCGGTGCAGAGCCGTCCTCTGCTACCGGTTAATGTCCCTTTCTATGCCGCTAACGGGGCTCCCTCGGCATCGTGGGACAGATTCGGGCGCAAATTTCTATCGGGGACATCAAATTGTCGGGGCCGATTTTGTCTCCTCCTCGCTGGCGGTTCCGTGCCTGCTGGGACGGACTTCTTGGGCAGGATGCCAATTCGTATTTTGATCGACCAAGGATGCATTGAGCTTCCGTCGGGGCGACGTATGGCGTTCCTGCCTTCCCCTGTAGCGACTCGGACGGCGTTTGCGACGGTACCGGCGTTCGTCGTGAAAACAGTGCGTGTGCCGCCGGGGCACAAATGCTGGTACCTCTTAAACTTCGTAGGCCCTTCGCTAAGGGTGTTGGGATCAGGGTGTTGTGCTGGGGCCGTCTAGGGCCGGGTTAACGGGCCTCATTTAATTCCGGCCCAGACCATCGTAAGGGGGACGAGGATCCCTTCATCGCGGTCCTCAATGTCGGGCCGCAGACAGTAGTGGTTCCCCAAGGGACTGTGCTCGCTCACGCGACGCCGATGCCTGCGAGGAACCTGCCGTGAACCACATTGACACTGCTGCTCGGACGCACCCGCATTCGGACGGCGATGAAGGGTGGCTCGACGCGCTTTGTGCGGGATCGACGAACCTGTCCAATTTAGAGCGCCAACGGCTTAGATCGCTGCTAAAGGAATTTCGACGTTTTCAGTCGGAATAAATACGATTTGGGTTGTACTCACCTGCTGCGTCACCATATTGACACGGGTGACAGCGCGCCTATTCGCCAAATCCTTTTCGGTTGAGTCCCGCCGAAAAGGAACATGTCAAATCGGCTGTAAATGACATGTTAGCCGCCGACATTATCTCTCCCTCTACCAGCCCTTGGGAGCACCGATTGTCCTGGTTAAGAAACAGGATGGCTCGTTGCGATTTTGCGTGGATTTCCGTCGCCTTAATAAGGTTTCGGTTGCCGACGCATACCCGCTCCACGGATGGACGAATCGCTGGACGCCTTGGCGGGAGCGCGATTCTTCTCCACGCTAGATTACTTTCGGATTCTGGCAGCTTCCTCTGGACGATGACTCGAAACCTAAAAACCGCTTTCCGTACACCGCACGGCCTGTTCCAATTCAACCGGTTGCCGATGGGCTTACACTCAGCGCCGGCAACCTTCCAGCGATTGATGGAATTGGTTTTGGCTGGATTGCAATGGAATCGTGCCTGATTTATTTGGACGACGTGATTGTTTTTGAAGAACCTTTGACGAACATCTCCAGAGGCTGCGGGCGGTTTTCCAAAGGATGCGGGCTGCTAATTTGAAATTTAAGCCCCAAAAATGCTATTTGTTTCGCGAGTCAGTGCGTTATTTGGGGCACATCGTGGGCGCTCGGGTATTGCTACGATCCGCCNAAACGCAGTGTGTCAGCTCCTGGCCAATTCCGACCTCGGTGGAGAGGTGAGGAGTTTTATTGGCTTCGCTTCATATTACGACGGTTCGTCCCTAATTTGCTACAATTGCCAAACCCTACATGCTTTGACATCAAAAGGGGTTCGGTCCACTGGGTCGGGATGAGGAAGTTGCTTTCTGCTCCCTTCGGGATGCATTGGTGAGGGCTCCTCCTTTGATTACCCCGATTTTCGAGGCCATTTTGCTCGACACGACGCGAGCAACACAGGTATCGGAGGCGTGCNTTCCCAGGTGGTTGATGGCGTGGAACGGGTGGTTGCGTACGGCAGTCGGGTGTTGTCTCCAGCGGAGCAAAATATTGTGTCACCGTAGGGAACTGTTGGCAATTGTTTCTTCATCCAACAGTACCGCCCATATCTGTACGGTCAGCATTTCACTGTCCGTACGGATCATGCGGCACTGCAGTACGCCCTGAAGGTTCAACAGCCATCGGACAATTGTCCGATGGCTGGAGGTCCTCCAGGAATTCGATTTTGACACCACCTATCGTAAGGCATTCGCCACACAAATGCGGACGCTCTGTCGCGCATGCCACCACCTCCGAATGCGCATGCCTCCTGGGTCGGGCGTTGCAAGCCAGCTGGGACATGACGGTTCCAGTCCTGGCGGCCGCCGCCGATGTTGACACATTGCTCCCCGATGAGATCGGGAAACAGGGAAAGGATTCCCTGCTTGGGTTGCCTGTGATTGAGTGGGACGCCTCCAGATGGAGGACGCCTCCCTCCTCGCGCTGCGTCGTCGCGCTAGAGAGAGGGGTGCGGGACGGGTGATGCCGACAATTGGGAAGTACACGCTGGCTTGCTCATGCATTGGGACGGTAAATCCCACGTCACCGGCTGGTAGTTCCTGAGGGTTACNGGGTNAGGTGTGTGGGCTGCTCATGAGCGCCTCCTCCACCTGGGTACCCAAAGACCCTCGCCTCGCTCAGCTGGATTTTTTTTTGGCCGGGCATGACACGGGATGTCGCGGATCTGCTGGCAGCATGCCCCCGGTGCGCAACGCAAACCACCAGCTCGGGAGTCGAACCCGCCGTTGCAGTCCATCACAGTCTCCAGGTGAACGAACTCGTGGCGTTGGATATCCTGGACCGTTTCCCGCCACCCTAGGGCAATAGATATTGCTAACAGGGTCGAATACTTCACACGCTGGCCTATGGCCTGGCCCTGGCAAATCAGTCGGCGGCAGCCATCGTGGACGCCTTTGTCCAAGGCTACGTCATGGACAAAGGTGCTCCGGAGCGGCTGCTGACCGACCAGGGTAAAAATTTTTCCGGAAACCTCCTCAAACAAGTCTGTGATCTCCTAGGTACNAAAAAGATTCGTACCTCTCCTATCACCCCACAAACTGACGGATGGTCGAGCGTCTGCATCGTACCATCACGTCTATGTTGTCGCACCTGTTTCGGAGTCACAGACCAATTGGGACTTGCAAATTCAAGGGTCCTGGCAGCATATCGATTGGCCCCCATGCTGCCACGGGATTTTCACCCTTCTTTCTCATGTATGGTCGCGAACATGACCCACCTGTTCGGGCGCAGCTGCAGATCCCGCGCCTCTAGGTAAGATNAAATTGGACGAGCACGTTAAATTTAACCTTCAAAGCTAACTGAGGCGCGGACGCTGCCATGCTCAATTCCCGCTTGCGCCAAAAGGCGAACGAGCGCCTCAGGCTCACGCGCGCACGTGCTGCAGTGGAAGCCAGGGGACAGGGCATGGCTGCACTGTCCCAGTACCGCTTGCGACCTCCTCGAAACTGGTACGGCCATGCGGGCCCCGTCGAGGTGGTCGAGGTTTTGCGACCGCAGTGCGTTCGTATCAAGTGGGGAGGCGCCGGTGGTTCGTTCACCCTCTAGACTAAAACCCTTCGTTGCGGTGCGGGCTCTGCTCCACACGCGCAGGGCCAAGCATGTGAGGGTCGACCGACCCGGGGGTCCGCCTCTGTTGATCTCACCTGACGCCTTGCCGGTTGCCCCGNCCCCAGGTTCTCCGGAATGACGGGCTCGCGCACGTCCCTCACGGGGATGCCAAGGTCCCGCCGCTCCAATTGCGGACTCGCCTCGGATGGGACCGCGGCCACCGAGTGGTCCGCCATCTGAGGTTGGCCCTGTGACGGGCCTGCGGCAAGGACGCGCGCTAAGATGCGCAGACTCTTATAAAACACTGGAACGCGAAGAAGAACTGAGAACGAAACGAAATTGAGAAAATANTTTTATTATTTTTTCTTGGCGTTTCTTGTACACTTTCGTGTGCTACGGTTACTGGCGCGCGGTCGCGTGCGCTCTTGGCGCGTTGTTGTATTACGGCTGTGGGTGTGTGTGTGTCTTGTGTGCGTGTTGTGTGTGCGCTGAGGGTTCCGGAAATGTACATACCTTGCCTCTACGGATTTCGTATTATTCGGGGGGGGGCGCGTCGGTTTGTTCTCCCTTTAGGGGCATTGTTAGTATTGTTTGTTCAAATCTCGTTCTGTTAATGGAAAAATGGGCACACGGGGGGGGGGTCAAGGGTAAAGATTCGTTGTTGAAATTGTTGCAGCCGGACGGCTGCGAGCTATGTGGGGGGAGTGATGTAGGGATGTTAGATAGAGGCCGTTATGCATGGCAGCCTATGGGAAGAAACACAGTAGGCGGGCTACGTGTGTGCACAGGAGATGCCCTCTGCGACGTCCGAGCCAGACACCCTGGGGGGGCTGGTTCGGCGTTACGATCCCCGGGCCCGCCCTCAAGGAGGGTCGGGTATAAAGGGGTCGTTATATGGTTTAGTCAGTTATGTTATAGTTAAGCTAAGAAGTCGGAAGACGTCGTAGCTAGAGCCCTGGACTCCCCTGATCGCCGCCCTTATCAGGGCCCACGGGATCAGGCCCGAGCCAGTGGCGTGGTCCCGTGAACCAGAGCCAGTGCTCTGAGACTCCGGGTACCGAAGCCCGATTACCAGTGTCGGGCCAGACAGCCTCCCCTAGCTCTTAGTGGAGGACTCAGGGGATAGGCTATGGATAGCTAGGGTATTCCTGAGTTATACGGTGAGGGGCCGCTACCCACTCTAGTGCTGTCCTGTACTGGCACTTGTTAAATAATATACGGCCTCAACTGTTGTCAAGCGTCCTCGACGGGTACTTCACTACAGCAAATTTCCGTGTAGCCCTAACAGTGTCGGGGCAAGTCCTGTCAGCGAGTAGCACTTGAATGCCGGCACGGTACACGAGGCAGGTGGGCCAGACCACGCCCGACCGCCTTTGTCTCCCCAATAGCGACACTTAAACTCCGCACCAGGTACTCATTTGAGGCTGAGTCGACCTAGGGAAGCCAGGACATGTTCATATAATCGTCACTGGTGTTAGGGCCGTGAGCAAGCGAACCCAGGTCGCCTGGTTCGTAGTGCAGCGTGTTAACCACTACACCACCGCTCCCTACGATGACCAACAACAACAGCAATACTCGCCATTTGCCACGAAGTGGCGGAAACGTCACAAAGGCGCTTCCAGGCTAGGTGCTTTTGAGGCCAGAAAAGTTCGAGAATCGCTGACGGGAGGTCACGGGACAGACCCAGGTGCCGTAGTGACTGCTGAGATGACTGGCAGATGCGTGTGCCCCCTCTGTGCTATAACTTGCACATTTTAGCGCACAGACAAAGACAAAGATCCCCCGTATAGCCGTAACAGACTGTTGTAGCAAGTGCTGGTAGCCAGCACCTATGAAAGCCGGTACGGCACACGAGTGACCAGCACCACGCCCGGCCGCCTTTGTCTCCCCAGTTGCGATGTTTACACACCACACCAGGTACTCATTTGAGGCTGAGGCGACCTAGGGAGGCCCAGGACCGGTTCAGATAATCGTCACTGGTGTTGGCCTTGAGCGAGACGTGTGATGCGCCTACGACGCATGGGAAGGCGCGCGCGCGTGCTGGGGAGGTGGGGGCCTAAGAGGGGTGGGGTGGGGGAGGGGGAGGGGGAGGGAGGGGGGTGGGGGAGGGGGGTGGGGGAGGGGGAGGGAGGGGGAGGGGCTGTTCCAAATCAAATCGATGGCTGCTGACCGGTCCGGCCGAACAAACAATTTGTGCAGAGTAATTCCTAGAGCCATCCGGTTTGTGGTGGTGGGGGGGGGGGTCAGGGCATTTAACGAGCGACTCGGTATTAATTTGAAAGGTTCACGCGGGGAATTTGACAGTGTCATTTTAAGCCTCTCTTTTTGTGTGCGCGCGTGTCCCTGGGAAATAATTAAATAAAGACACCGTCACTCGCTTGAACGAGTAGATAATGCGAGACGATAATTATTCAACAAAAGACGACGATTTCCCCCTCCCCCCCCCCCCACATTAGTCCTTTTTTTAACAACGGGCGTTTTTGTTTGGGGGAGAAGGAGGAGGAGGGGTGCATTGTTGTGAAGAGAGGCCCCTTTCTAGATTTGAAGCTTTCGTGACTGCAAGGATTCATATTAGGTTTTTTCGGTAAAGTCACGTAGGTAAAACATTAAAATTAATAAAAGTAAAATAAAATAAAATCACGACGTTTCGGAGCAACACAAGCTCCGTACTTGATACAGCTGTCGTGGCTGTGACGGTTCCACCTGAAGACGGAAGCTTGTGTTGCCTCCGAAACGTCGTGATCTTTATTTTATTTTATTTTTATTAATTTTGATGTTTTACCTACGTGACTTTACCGAAAAAACCTAAGAATATACATCTTTAGCCCTTGCTAAACACAAAGACCCCCGTATAGCCTTAACGGGATTTTTGGGGCAAGAGCTGTTCGCCGCTGAACACCTACGAAGGCCGTCACGGCGCACGAGCGAGTGGGTAGCCAGCACCACGCCCGGCCGCCTTTGTCTCCCCAGCGGCGATGTTTACACACCGCAACCCTGCACTAACTTGTAAGGCTGAGTCGACCTAGGGAGGCCCAGGACCGGTTCAGATGATCGTCACTGGTGTTAGTCGTGAGCGGGAATCGAACCCCGGGTGCCAGGTTCGTAGCGCAGTGCGCTAATCGCTGCACCACCGCTCTTCAGCACACAAAAACAGATATTTTCCTGTAGCCTTAACAAATTCATCGACAAGTGCTGTTAGCATGCACCTATGAAGGCCGACTGCACTGTAAACGACGGGGTGGGTGGCCAGCTCCCTAGTGCCATGTTAACACACCGCATCAGGTGCTCAATTGAGGCTGAGTCGATCTAGGGAGACCCAGGACCGGTTCAGATAATCGTCACTGGTGTTGGCTCTGAGCGGCAATCGAACCCGGGTGGTCAGGTTCGCGGCGTAGCGTAGCGCTAACCGCTGCACCACCGCTCCCCACATCACACCCACGGCTGTCACGCAAACACTTACAAATGAATTTTCGCTTCGAGTGGGAAACTTTGTGAAGGAGTGGTGGTGGTGGTGGCGAGAGAGAGAGCGATCCAGGCGTGGGAGAGACGCGCGAGTGTGGGCGGGTGTGAACCCACACACCGCCTGGTGTTCGACACGCGGACGAGAGAGAAAATTATCGGATCATTAAAGTTTCTGAATCAGTTTTTTTTAATTTCTCCCTTTAAAAAAAAAATGTTTATCTCACGAGTCATCGACACACCATTTCCTACACACCGTTCCCACACGGCCACCCTGAAAAAAAAATCCGATTGAACTCAAAGCATCCAACGCGGATGCATATTTTGTCTACTTTTGGAATACACCGTGTGTATTTGGCCTTGAGTTGTGGCGAATGATGCCGCGTGAGATGTATAGAGATGGGTTATTTTTTAAATTCATCAAAATCATCGACCGTAGCATTATGCATCAGCAGCAGCGTTATCGTCATCATCAGCATCCTCATAAACGCCACAACTATGAAAAACGTCACCATCATCATTAGAAACATCGTCTTAATAATCATCTTCATGACCACCACAATCACGGCTTCCACAATTATCGCCCATCATCATCGAGATAATCCTAACTCGTCCACAACTATCGTTAGCAGGAGCGACGGCAAACATTATTGCCACCTCATTTGCCAGTAAAAATATGATAATTTGTTTTTTTACCCTTTATCTGGCAACAAAACTGACACCTTTTTTTACAAAAGTCATGTTTACATAGACCACAATACCTGCAGTCATAATGTAAACAAAAAACATAACTCGGATAATGTATGCACTGTCCTTGAAGTTCATTGGTCCACACCCGAGACAGCTTTTCTTAGAGCCTAGTCTCACATAGGTTGGACCAGATGAGGCCAAAAGGCGCCAAAAGGCGCATCTGGTCCAACCCATGTGAGACTAGGCTCTAAGGAAAGCTGTCTCGGGTGTGGACCAATCAACTTCAAGGACAGTGCACATTATCAGAGTTATGTTTTTTGTTTGCATTATGACTGCAGGTATTGTGGTCTATGTAAACATGACTCCTCGTAAAAAAGGTGTCAGTTTTGTTGCCAGATAGAAGGGTAGAAAAACAATTATCATCATTGCCACCATCACGACTCGCACAATCACACGAACCACCCCCCTTCCCTAATGTAGCCACACTCATATGTCCAACTAGACCATACTTCTACATCTAATTAAAACACACTCCTGCAAATATAATTAAACCACACTCCTATATATAATTAAACCACACTTACCACACTCCCTTCCCCAATGTAGCTACACTCCTATACCTAATTAAATCACACTCCTATACCTAATTAAACCACACGAACCAAACTCACTTTACCCAATTAAACCACAATCCCTGTGCCCCCCCCCCGCGCCCGCTACCCCCCCCACCGCCTCCCCATCCCACGTGGCTCAGCTCGGCCCGTGTACCCCCCTTCCCCCGCGATGCGACAATTTGACACCCTCGGGTAATTCCACCCGGCTCCGATGGAGGGACGTGGCTCTGGCTCCGATGGAGGGAGCGTGGCTCTGGCTCTGATGGAGGGACGTGGCTCTGGCTCTGATGGAGGGAGCGTGGCTCTGGCTCCGATGGAGGAGCGTGGCTCTGGCTCTGATGGAGGGAGCGTGGCTCTGGCTCTGATGGAGGGAGCGTGGCTCTGGCTCTGATGGAGGGAGCGTGGCTCTGGCTCCGATGGAGGGAGCGTGGCTCTGGCTCCGATGGAGGGAGCGTGGCTCTGGCTCTGATGGAGGAGCGTGGCTCTGGCTCCGATGGAGGGAGCGTGGCTCTGGCTCTGATGGAGGGAGCGTGGCTCTGGCTCTGATGGAGGGAGCGTGGCTCTGGCTCCGATGGAGGGAGCGTGGCTCTGGCTCTGATGGAGGGAGCGTGGCTCTGGCTCTGATGGAGGGAGCGTGGCTCTGGCTCTGATGGAGGGAGCGTGGCTCTGGCTCCGATGGAGGCAGCGTGGCTCTGGCTCCGATGGAGGGAGCATGGCTCTGGCTCCGATGGAGGGACGTGGCTCTGGCTCTGATGGAGGGAGCGTGGCTCTGGCTCTGATGGAGGGAGCATGGCTCTGGCTCCGATGGAGGGAGCGTGGCTCTGGCTCTGATGGAGGAGCGTGGCTCTGGCTCTGATGGAGGGAGCGTGGCTCTGGCTCTGATGGAGGGAGCGTGGCTCTGGCTCCGATGGAGGGAGCGTGGCTCTGGCTCTGATGGAGGGAGCGTGGCTCTGGCTCTGATGGAGGGAGCGTGGCTCTGGCTCTGATGGAGGGAGCATGGCTCTGGCTCCGATGGAGGGAGCGTGGCTCTGGCTCCGATGGAGGGAGCGTGGCTCTGGCTCTGATGGAGGGAGCATGGCTCTGGCTCCGATGGAGGGAGCGTGGCTCTGGCTCTGATGGAGGGAGCGTGGCTCTGGCTCTGATGGAGGGAGCGTGGCTCTGGCTCTGATGGAGGGAGCGTGCTCTGGCTCCGATGGAGGGACGTGGCTCTGGCTCTGATGGAGGGAGCGTGGCTCTGGCTCTGATGGAGGGACGTGGCTCTGGCTCTGATGGAGGCAGCGTGGCTCTGGCTCTGATGGAGGGAGCATGGCTCTGGCTCCGATGGAGGCAGCGTGGCTCTGGCTCTGATGGAGGCATGGCTCTGGCTCTGATGGAGGGACGGGCTCTGGCTCTGATGGAGAGGTGGCTCTGGCTCTGATGGAGGGAGNATGGCTTGGCTCTGGGAGGAGCGTGGTCTGGCTCTGATGGAGGAGTGGCTCTGCTCTGAGAGTGGCATCAGCGAATTGATTCACCGTGGTGAGAGAGATGTGGGAGATGGGGAGATGGAAGATGAAGANAGAGAGAATGAGTGAGAGGGGAGAGAGAAAGGAGGACGGGGAGAGATTGTGTACTAGAGTGGGGAGAGAGAAGGGATACACCGTGGAGAGAGAGTGGGGATATGCGAGAGGGAAGAAGAGTAGGCATGGGAGGGAAACAGCGAGAGAGAACGTAGAGACAGGGGGTGATGGTAGAGTGGCGGGCGGGGAGAGAGGGGGGGGGAGTACAAATCAACCCATTGGTGTGAAACACGTCAATCATTTAACGCTTGGAGCACTAGAACATAGAACCTCATCTCTCTCGCCACTGCCGGCACCCCTAACGATGTTTGGGAGCAAACCTTGCTCGGTTGTTTACGCACGTTTGAAAACGATAGTATCATCATCACCACCGCAATGGAGGACACTTCAGACTCGAGCAGCAGCAGCAGCAACATCATCACCATCGCCACCATTGTCCACTCATCAGCATGGTGATGATAACGATGTGTTAATGATAGAGCATTGGTCATGTACGTCGAGGCGTATCGGGGCGACTTACATGTCAGATGCATTCATTATTCATCTTTAAATTATCATCATCCGCATAATCGTAACCCCCACTAACTACCACCAGCAGCAGCATCATCAGCAGTAACCTAAACATCATCATAATTATAACCACCACCAGCTCAAACATCATCATCAGCAGCATCATCAGCAGCTGTAACCTAAACATCATCCTAATCATAACCACCACTGTCAACATCACATCAGCAGCATCATCAGCAGCGTAACCTAAACATCATCATAATCATAACCACCACCAGCTCAAACATCATCATCAGCAGCATCATCAGCAGCTGTAACCTAAACATCATCATGATCATAACCCCCACCGCCAAACATCACACATCAGACTCATCAGCAGTAACAACATCATCATTATAACCATCACCTACCACCAGCTCAAACAGCATAACCAGCATCATCAGCAGTAACCTAAACATCATCCTAATCATAACCACCACTAGCTCAAACATCATCATCATCAGCAGCAGCATCATCAGCAGCATCACCAGCAGCAGCCCAAACATCATCATAACCACGACTGTCATCACCACAACAAGCAAGCATCATCTTGCTACGAACCCTGAAAAATGTGTGATTGTTCCTTATTGCACTGCAGTCACGGAGAACTGGGTTCGACTCCCTGTTCACTGCGACACGTCATCATGATCATCACCGCGTGCACGAAATATCATGATGTGACCGAAGTAGCCAGAGTTGAGAGACGCTGAGCGGCAACCACTGAGAACCTGGGTTCGAATCCGGTGGTTTAGCCGCCCAACCAAAGCGATTTATAAAATGCGGTCAGCAGATGGTCTCAGCTCGGTCACCAAAGACTGACACAGAGCCCAGCAGACTGGTAGAGAGACCCGCAGACTCACGTAGAGACCCGTAGACTCACGCGGAGATTTATACCCGACGGAGATTTGAGTTGTGAGTGAATCGAGTTTTCAAGTGCAGTGAACTGATGGTCTCAGCTGAGTCACCAAGACTGACACAGAGCCCAGCAGACTGTAGAGAGACCCGCAGACTCACGTAGAGACCCGTAGACCACGCGGAGATTTATACCCTGACGGAGATTGAGTTGTGAGTGAATCGAGTTTCAAGTGCAGTGAACTGATGGTCTCAGCTGAGTCACCAACGACTGACACAGAGCCCAGCAGACTGGTAGAGAGACCCGCAGACTCACGTAGAGACCCGTAGACTCACGCGGAGATTTATACCCTGACGGAGATTTGAGTTGTGAGTGAACGAGTTCTCAAGTGCAGTTAGTTGATGGTCTCAGCTGGTCAACAACGACTGACACAGAGCCCAGCAACTGACAGAGAGACCCGCAGACTCACGTAGAGACCCGTAGACTCACGCGGAGATTTATACCCTGACGGAGATTTGAGTTGTGAGTGAACGAGTGCTCAAGTGCAGTTAGTTGATGATCTCAGATGAGTCACCAATGATTGTACACACGAGGACATCCGATCGCATTAAATTTGGTTCTGCACTCAATGTCTCTAAGTAACAGCTCTGAGACGGGAATGTTCAATTATTACTCTCGTACACAGAACGATCGCGGGAACTGAAGAAGAAGAGGAAGGGATCTCAGAGGTTGCTCCGTGATGTCTACTTCCGTGGGTCGTTCTGTCTGAACAAGAGGTCGATTTTAATTGTGACTTAAAACTTTCGTGACTGCAGGAATTTATATTATTTGGTTGTTTCGGTAAAGTCACGTAGATAGAATAAAATAATAATAATAAACATTTTAAATAATACAAATAAAAGAATAATTTTTATAATTTTTATTAAAAATATTTATTTATTTTTAAAAAATAATTATCTTTTTTTTCACTTCATTATTATTTTTCCATCTACGTGACTTTACCGAAAGAACCGAAGAATAAGAGGTCGATTTAAGAAGAAGGGATCTCAGAGGTCGCTCTTTGATATCTACTTTCGCGGACCACGGCTTCCCAACATTGAGGGTGTGGCATTTTTCCGTGGAATTTCCGAATGGATTCATCGGCTCGTGATGACGTGAAGCGCCGATAGCAACAATCGGGAAAAATGTGGAGGTGGGGGGGAGGCATTAGACCCCCCCCACTCTCCCTCCCCCTCTCCACCCCCACCCCACATAACCCCCGGCCCCTCCTCCCCACTCTCCACCCCCCCCCCGTTCAACCCCCACCTCACATACCCCGGCTCCCTCCTCCCCCACTCTACACCCCCGACGCCTGCCTGCTATGTTCAATAACCATCAACGGCGTAGAGTAGGTTAAACTAAAACAATGATAAAACAAACAAAAATCCACTTAATTGATGTTAATTACCACCCCCTTCAGCCCCCCCGCTAATTGGCACATGAATGCAGCGTTACGATAATTGAACACGGGTTTGAGAGCCGTACCATCGCTCAACCGCTTTCGGCGTGAAAGTTTAAGGGGCTTTTAATTTCGAATAAATTAGTTTAACAAATACTTGTATAACCTTCCATTGGCATTAATTGCCGATAATTGGGTTTTCGCAACAGACTGCGGTCTGAGAATTGTGCTAAGTTAATTATTATGCAAATCATTGGATGAGAGCGGGTGGGGCTGTTTGTAAGTTTACGATGATTGGGGGAGGTTCTGATTATGGGATGGGAGTCGTGGACAGATTTAACGCGCCAGATATTTGTGGCCCTGACTCGTAAAGCAAAACTATCTTTAATCTTTGAAGGGTGATTAATTATTGGTGGGGCGGGGAGGGAGGTGGGGGCAATGGATAGGGGATTGTTGATGTGGTTGTTGGGGCCAGTGAATGAGGAGATTAATAGAGGGGAGCGTTTGTGATGATGGAGTGAGGGAGCATGTTTATTAGTCTTGAATCGGAATTCGTATTTATCCTGGAGGAATCCGATGAGCATGCGGCGATTTTTTTTACACGTGTCCAGCAGGGACACGGGGTCAGCAAGTTACAACAACAACAACAACAAAAGACAATACACAAAACCATCAGAGTGCAAAAGTAGAGAATATATAAGCAAATCACGAAACGAAAATAAACGTACAGTTACGAGTACAAATTGCAGGAAGACATACATATACCTGCCGATGTCTCAACACTAAATTCTAGTTTGGGTAATGCAACACAACAAAACAACAGCCCCATACCACACCAAGACACCAACAACAACACCAGTGCCATACCACACCAAGACACCAACAACAACAGTGCCATACCACACCAAGAAAATAACAATAAAAACAGTCCAGGGCCACACCAAGAAAAAAAAACACTCCCAGACCACACCAAGACAACAACAACAACAGTCCCAAACACACCAAAATAATAACAACAACAACAGTCCAGGACCACACCAAGACAACAACAATACCAGTCCCAGACCAAACCAAGACAACAACAACAATAGCAATCCCAGATCACACCAAGCAACAACAATAATAGTCCCAGACCACAGCAAGAGAACATCAACAACAACAGTCCCGACCACAGCAAAACAACAACACATTACACATTAACATTGATTTGGCAGCGCTGCTGCTGCTGCTGTGTTGGCAGTGCGCGCACAAAGCACAATTAACAATCGCACAA
This sequence comes from Lethenteron camtschaticum, assembly GCA_018977245.1. Taxonomy (NCBI): domain Eukaryota; kingdom Metazoa; phylum Chordata; class Hyperoartia; order Petromyzontiformes; family Petromyzontidae; genus Lethenteron; species Lethenteron camtschaticum. The sequence continues at coordinate 7,793,011 of MU249602.1, forward strand.
CTCAGCACGTTAGCCAATAACAAACAACGCATCTGCGTTTGTGTGGCCTTCAATTAAATAAATATATAGGCGACGTTTCGGGCAATAGCCCTTCCTCATAGGCCATAGAGTTACGTAAACGAATGATGGTGATAATATTGATGATATTGATGGTGTGTTGATAAGGTCGACTCAGCCTCAAATGAATACCTGGTGCGGTGTGTAAACATCGCCACTAGGGAGACAAAGGCGGCCGGGCGTGGTGCTGGCCACCCACCCCTCGTGCGTGCCGGTCTTCATAGGTGCTCGCTAACACTTGCCCCAACAGCCTGTTACGGCTATACGGGGGATCTTTGTCTTTGGTAGTGGTGACGATGGGGTGGTTGGTGGGTGATGGTGGAGATATGCGTTAGAATGAGGAGCAATGTCACTTAGAGTGGTGGTGTTGATGGTGATGATGATGATATTGGTGGTAAGTAGGTAGGTGGGTCACGCGGGGTAGTTGATGAGCGACCGTCAATTAGCGAGACGGGTGAGCGGAGAGCCGTGGTGGTGGTNGGGGGGGGGGGGGGGAGGGTGGGGTGGATTCTAGTGAGGTCACTCAAGGCCCCTGACAGCACGGGTTAAAGGGGGCTCTATTCCAACCCACGAGCAATCGTCAGAATGGAAGAGATGTCACGATTTACAACATACACCCACACACGCGCGCGCGCGCACACCAAACAACCACAAAACAAACCACACACACACACACACCTACTCAAAATGCTGAGTCGACCTAGGGGAGGCCCAGGACCGGTTTGAATAATTCTCACCGGGGTTGGCCACGAGCGGGAATGCCCTCGGGCAGCCGAGTTCGAAGCGCAGTGCGCTAACCGCTACACCACCGCTCCCACGGACAGACACAAGACAAAGATCCCCCGTGTAGCCTTAGCAGACTATTGGGGAAAGTGCTGTTATCGAGCACCTATGAAAGGCCGGCACGGCGCACGAGGGGTGGGTGGCCAGCACCATGCCCGACCGCCTTTGTCTTTCTAGTGGCGATGTTTACACACTGCACCAGGTACTCATTTGAGGCTGAGTCGACCTTGAGGAGGCCCACAGCTGGTTCATATAATCGTCACTGGTGTTAACCGAGAGTGGGACGCGAACTCGCAAAGACAAGATAAAGATTCCACGTATAGCCTTAACAAACTGTTGGGGCAAGTGTTTTTAGCGAGCACTTCTGAAGGGCGGAACGAACCCACACACGCACACAAAGACATCGACACGCGCACACATTTACACATTCGGAAATAGCGCGGACCCATTATGTCAGCGACTACGCTTACTCAGTCACGGATCAATGAACGAAATTCGCACTGCTACCCAGAGCGCCCCGAATCGGATCATAACTTATACGGTGCCGAAAAGACCCCAGGGTATCCAATTACGGCTCGCTTATTCAACACACGCCGGACCACTCACTCTTGCCACGCCGTTTTCGTGACGTGAGACCCAATAAGGACACGTTAATTTATAAAGTCCAGAGAGCGAAATAAACAAAAATAAGAATATATAATCATCGAACGTGTTGAGAATTTTTCCCGAACTTATTTTTGTTTTTGGTTAAACAAATGGAGCAGAGTTCATGATAAAAGGTTGTTGGGTTAGATCGCGTAAGTATAAATGTGTCGTAACCCTGGATGTCATTAGCAGCGAAACGTCGTACTACTCAAATTGTAAATGTTGTGAATGTACTCTCCAACACACCGGTGGGCCTGAAGTAGTAACTAATTGGCGTTTTGTTTACGTGACAAATCCCTTACTAATTGTCTGTGTCGGGTTTCGGAGGGTTACGACACAACATTAATACTAACGCGACCTAACCAACAACCTTCATTATGAATAATATTGGTCGCGAAAGCCTGCAACGTATTAAACAGATAGAGCAGTGATTGGGCGTTGATGTTGCTGCTGCTGCTGATGATGATGATTACGTGTTAAACAATATATTGAGATCAAAGGTCGTCGTTATGGGCAAGAAGCGGTAGTAATAGTATCATCATCATCATCGTCAGCAGAAGAAGCAACAGTATTATTGTAAGAGACATCGGAACCATCATCATCATCCGCAGCAGCAGCTGTTATAGCATCAGCGGCATCCTCAGCATGAGCACAATTATCAGCAGCAGCATCATCTATCATCATCGTCAGCAGCAAAATCATCATCGTCAGCAGCGAAATCATCATCATCATCCGCAGCAGCAGCTGTTATAGCATCAGCGGCATCCTCAGCATGAACACCATTATCAGCAGCAGCAGTATCATAAATCATCGTCAGCAGCGAAATCATCATCATCATCAGGTCCATCACGATAATTTGGGGAGCCCGGTACATAATGCTGGCTTGGGGTGGGGGGGAGCAGTGGGGGGCGGGGAGTAATTTATAAATACATATATAAATATTATTGTCATTTTTGTGGAGCCAAACGTGAGTCTCGATGTAGCCGCCTTTCCCCATGTCTCACCTAGCCCCTGACCTTGAGCCCTCACTTAACCCCAACCCGTTAAATATCAAACCCCTACATCCGGCCAGAAAGAGTGTGCACAGGTGCAGCCCTGCAATTGCTCACTGCTGGCGGAAGGCCCTCCGCCAAGGATACATCTCTGGAGACTACTACTACACGCTGGCGGACGTCTCGGACTATTATCTAAACAATTCTAGATTTGAAGCTTTCGTGACTGCAAGGATTCATACTCTTCGTTTTTTCGGTAAAGTCACGTAGTAAAAAATGAAATTAAAATTAATAAAAATAAAATAATAAAAATCACGACGTTTCGGAGGCAACACAAGTCTCCGTCATCAGTTTTTGTTTAATAATAATTGTTTTTTACCCTTCTATCTGGCAGCAAAACTGACATCTTTTTTTACAAAGAGTCATGTTTGCATAGACCACAATACCTGCAGTCATAATGCAAACAAAAAACATAACTCTGATAATGTACGCACTGTCCTTGAAGTTGATTGGTCCACACCCGAGACAGCTTTCCTTAGAGCCTAGTCTCACATGGGTTGGACCAGATGACGCCAAAAGGCGCAAACTCAAAGACAATGCACCATCAGAGTATGAGAGCTCTGGATAATCATTGACACCATTGGNAACCTCATTTGCCAGTAAAAAATTATGATACTTGTTTTTTACCCCTTTATCTGGCAGCAAAACTGACACCTTTTTTACAAGGAGTCATGTTTGCATAGACCACAATACCTGCAGTCATAATGCAAACAAAAACATAACTCTGATAATGTATGCACTGTCCTTGAAGTTGATTGGTCCACACCCGAGACAGTTCCTTCAACTTCAAGCACAGTGCATCATGGTGTTACAGAATGTGTTTGCACTATAACTGCAGGTATTGTGGTCTATGCAAACATGACTCCTTGTAAAAAAGGTGTCAGTTTGTTGCCAGATAGAAGGGTAAAAAAACTATTATCATATTTTTTACTGGCAAATGAGGTTCCAATGGTGTAAATGCTTAACCCGAGCTCTCATACTCTGATGGTGCATTGTCCTTGAGTTGTGCGCCTTTTGGCGTCATCTGGTCCAACCCATGTGAGACTAGGCTCTAAGGAAAGCTGTCTCGGGTGTGGACCAATCAACTTCAAGGACAGTGCATATATTATCTGAGTTATGTTTTTTTGTTTGCATTATGACTGCAGGTATTGTGGTCTATGCAAACATGACTCCTTGTAAAAAGGTGTCAGTTTTTGTTGCCAGATAGAAGGGTAAAAAACAATTATCATATTTTTTTACTGGCAAATGAGGTTCCAGTGGAGTTTTTGTTTAATTTAACCAAGTAAGGACCCACTAAACTAGATAGCTATAGCTCTGTTTTCCAGAAACGACGTGGCCACAAATACTAGCTCAACGAAGTGGCTTATCGCGTGCGGAAACGTATTGCGGCCAAACACTCTGAACGCTTGACGACGATTCTCAATGCGGAGGGAGTCAAAATGTCGAGAGGAAGATCCCACACAGGCGTCAGGGTCGGATCGAACCTTCTGTACACCAGGCGAGGCAGTTAACATCTCGCCACCGAATGGTTAGGGGTTACCCCCACGCGTCACATCACCGCACGCGTGACCCTTGAATGGACTGACTGCGTTTGTGACATGTTTACTGTGTGGACGCAGGCGTTGTGTGGGTGTGGTAGTGGATTAAGAAGCTTGCACAACTGCCGCGCCTGGAGATGGAATGAACCGGTGAGCGTGGACTGACAGTCCAGCGACCGGCAGCTGACACGTGACACCCACGTGGCACCGTCTGTAACAAATTGGTTAAGAGGGCACCAGGTGTTGGCCAGTGGGAACAAATTGTTGCTTTCCGGAGGGGTAGCCCATATTTGAGAGAGAGAGAGAGAAGCGATATTAGTTTTATAACAGCGGTCGAGGCAGAGATCTTAGAGCCAGATTGGGAAAAGCAGAGAGAACAGGAGGTGATGCGACAAACACACACACAGAGAGTTTGTAGCAGTGAGCTCATTTGCCGGCAGGCGAGATGAGAAATGATCAAGCGTACACCACACTCGCCGAGTGTCGGTGGGTGTCGTGTTTGTTGTTGTTGTTGCGTGGACGAGAGGGAGCGGTGGCGCAGTGGTTAGCGCGCTGCGCCGACGTACCCCAGAGAAGCCGAGGTCGCGTCCCCGGTCTCACGGCCACCGACGCCGGTGACGATTTTCTGAACTACTGGCGCTGGGACTCCTCTAGGTCGACTCAGCCTCACATGAGTACCTGGTGCGGTTTGTGTAAACAGCGCCGCTAGGGAGACAAATGCTTACCTGGCGTGATGTTGGCCACTACCAACTTCGTATGTCGTGCCGGCATTCATAGGTGCTCCTCGCTAACATCACTTGCCCTGTAGGCAGGGCCGGATTAAGATTGTGTAGGACCCTGGGCTACAGAACTGTGAGGCCCCAGTAATATTTTCACAAGGGAAACAAAGTTAAGGAACATGTTAATTAATTTTACAAGGCAATCAACAAATAAAATTCAGCATTCACAAGTGAAATAACTTTTCACTCCATTTCTGGAGGCCCTCCAGCTGGCGGAGGCCCTGGGCTTCAGCCGCTAAAGCCCCGTGCCATAATCCGGGCCTGCCTATACGGGTGATGTTTGTAGCGAGTGCGTGTGTGCATTACAAGAGAGAATGTGAGTGAGAGAGCGAGTGTGTGTGAAGAGATNTGTGTGTGTGAGAGAGTGTGTNAGAGAGAGTGTGGTGAGAGAGTGTGGTGAGAGTGTGTGTGAGTGTGTGGTGAGAGAGTGTGGGTGATAGTGTGTGGGTGAGAGTGTGTGTGAGANAGAGTGTGTGGGTGAGAGAGTGTGGTGAGAGAGTGTGTGGTGAGATTGCGTGGGTGAGAGAGTGTGAGGTGTGAGAGATGTGGAGTGAGAGAGAGATGTGTGAGAGAGTGTGNGGTGAGAGAGTGTGTGGATGAGATCGAGTGTGAGAGAGAGTGTGTGGTGAGAGANGTGTGGGTGATAGTGTGTGGTGAGAGTGTGTGGGTGAAAGGTGTGTGAGTGAGAGAGTGTGGGTGAGAGAGTGTGTGGGTGAGAGGGTGTGCGTGGGTGAGAGAGTGTGAGAGAGTGTGAGAGAGTGTGTGAGTGAGAGAGAGAGTGTGGGTGAGAGAGTGTGTTGGTGAGAGAGTGTGTGGATGAGATCGAGTGTGAGAGAAAGTGTGTGAGTGAGAGATGTGTGGGTGATAGTGTGTGGGTGAGAGAGAGTGTGTGGGTGAGAGAGTGTGTGGGTGAAAGAGTGTGTGGGTGAGAGAGTGTGTGGGTGAAAGAGTGTGTGGGTGAGAGTGTGTGGGTGAAAGAGTGTGTGTGTGAGAGAGAGTGTGTGGCTGAGAGGGTGTGAGTGAGAGAGTGAGTGGATGAGATTGAGTGAGAGAGAGAAAGTGTGGATGTGAGAGAGTGTGGGTGAGAGAGTGTGTGTGTGTGGTTAATAGAGAGTGCGAGAGAGAGTGTGTATGATTAAAAGAGAGTGTGAGAGTGAGAGAGTGTGTAGATGAAAGGAAGTGTGAGAGAGAGAGTGTGTTGGTGAGAGTTGATGATGACTGAAGACAAGCAGGCCACAATGCAGTTCTTCAGGAGCTCGTGGTTTTGCATCACGCTTATTCAGGCTGGCAATTTTTTGTATATGTACATTTCACACTTGTTTTGGTAGGTTTTCCTTCCGTTTAAACTTTTATCTTTCTTATTTTTTCTTCAATGTTCCCTGTCCCGCAACTAATATATTAATGCCGTGCTGAATCATCTTATCGTAATTTACATATCTCAACTTTCTGCCTTTGAACTCTCGTCACTGCTCAGCACAACTCCCGGTAGCCACAACACGCCTTGAAGATGCATATGCAGAGAGAGAGAGAGCGAGACGGGCGATGAGGAAGGGGTGGTTTGGGTGTGTTGGGTTCTTACCCCCACCCCCCCTCCTCTTCCTCCCTCCCCCTCCCAGCCCCAAACCCTCCTCATGGGAAAAGGATCGAGTGAAGAGTGGAATTGCCAGATTGATTTGTGAATTATCCACGATGAAAATAAGGCTTCGTGTCGAGCTCTGCCCTGACTCGGTATTACCACTCCCTCGCCCCTCCCTCCCCCTCCCCCTCCTCCAGACACGTGGGTTACAACCCCGGGTCTCAAATACAACACGGGCATGAATAAGCAATGAGAATTCTGCCTCTCTGAGCCACGAGTGGTAACGTGCGAGTGACGGTGACGATACTCGCGATGCTGACGGCGGATCGGCTTTTGGCGCTTGCGGCTGCGATGTCCAGGTGCACCTTGCCTGGCACAGGCGCCATTGTGATGTCACCGTCACTCGGTGGCCATTGGTGGCTATGATGATCGTTGGGTTGGTGGTTGTGGTTCTAGCGACGGTGATAATCGTGGTGATTAAGCTTAAGGTGTCGCTTGTAATTTTAATTTGTTACATTTTCAGTGTTTGGCCTTTAAATTTGTTTTCTATTATCGCTGTTGACACGTACTTAACGCCTATATATTTTTTTATTTTTTTCACCGCGATTAATGAATTACCCTCACAATTTGTGCCGTGTAAATTGGAACGCAATCACATGAACCTCCAGTCGGCGTCACGATATCGGTGGTGGTGGAGTGGTGGCGCCGCGGTTAGCGCACTAGCCTGTGAACCGGTCGCCCGACGTTCAACTCCGGCTCACTGCCAGCATCGGTGGTGACAACCCTGTGCCTCTCCTGGGATGACTCAGCCTTAAAATAGTACCCGATTGAATGAGCGAGTGAATGAATGAATGAGTGGCTGAGTGAAGAAATGAACGAGTGGGTAATTGAGTGAGTGTGTGATGTGGTGTGTGAGCGAGTGAGCCGGTGGGTGAGCGAGATGATGCGTGATTTAATTATTTAATGGGTGAATGAGTGGGCGAGTGCGATGGTGGTGGTGGGTGCGCAAATGATTGAGCGAGACGAATGAGCAAGTTACTCCTGCTGGAGAGGCACAGAGAGAAGAACAAGCTGGCACGTTCGTTCCTCGACTGAAAAGGCATTTACAGGGTCCCCCACGACCTCACTGGCACTCGCTTCGATCCCATGGAGTCCCTGAAACCTACTGCATTGGGTGCAACTCTTACAAGAACCACCTAGTCAGTGTGCAGGGGCATATACGCCATTCCCTCAGCGTTGGAGTGCACCAAGGATCGGCCCTGTCACCACTCCTGTTTATCCTGTGCATGGACACGATCACTGCCGACCTGCACACGCCCCTCCATGGTCAATTCTCTACGCGGATGACGTCCTCCTCTCAGATGAAGAGAGAGGAGAAGTGGAAAGACAAACGCGCCTGTGGAAGGAACGTTTGGACGAAAACGGGATGAGGTTCAACATCAAAAAGACGGAGTATATGGAGTGTGGCCCCAAACCGACGGCACCATCAGTATTGACGGAGAAGATCTGAAGAAAGTGACGGACTTTAAGTACCTGGGCTCCACCATCAGCTCAGATGGTAGCATCACGACTGATGTGAGGTCACGAGTCAATGCGGCGTGGATGAAATGGAGGCAAGTCACCGGAGTCCTCTGTGATCGGAAAATGCCGGATAGGCTGAAGGGAAAAATATACAAGACCATCGTCCGACCGGTGGCACTCTATGGATCCGAGTGCTGGCCAGCCACAACTGTACACGAACAAGCTCTCCACACCATGGAGATGAGGATGCTCAGATGGAGCCTCGGGCTCACTCGATGGGATTGTGTCAGGAACGAAGACGTTCGGAAGCGACTTGGTGTGGCCCCATTGCGGACAAGATGCTTGAGGCAAGGCTTCGGTGGTACGGCCATGTGATGCGAAGTGAAGAGTCATCAGTGGCCAAGACTGCCGTGCGTATTGAACCAGAGGGCCGCCGTCCACGCGGACGTCCGAAGAAGCGATGGATGGACCGAATAAAGGAAGACATGAAGACGGTCAACGCATCCCTGAAGATGCCCTGGACCGAGCCAAATGGAGAAGACAATGCCGAAAAGCGGACCCTGCGCCACAGCGGGAACAACGCTAGGAAGAAGAAGAGAAGAAAGTTTACGTTTATTTTGTTCAAACCAGGTGAGACAACTCGAGAAGATCAGGATTATGAGTCTCATTTGCAAAAAGTAACCCGAGTTTCGCGCAATTGACGAATGGCAAATTCATGAATGAACACAGCAAATAAAAAAAACACAAACGCATCTGTAGGTATCACGTGAAGAGCGACTCGCAAAACGTTGCACACACGCAAACACACGAATCAACGTTGCATCAAAGCTGGACGGTAAATTCCCCGCAGTCCAAATCGGCTCGGGAAAATTACCTCCAGAATGAACGCGGCGCACATTACAAAAGGTAAGCTGGGGACACATTTAACCATGACACAGATCGAGTATAGGGTCGGGCGATTATCGTACGGGGCACATGTAAACGTGCGGACATAGGCGCAGCCCTGCAAGTTGGCTGCTCATTGTAACTGCTGGCAAAACGGCGTCTGCTATAGAGGGAGCTTTAATTCTAGATTTTAAGTTTTCGTGACTGCAACGATTCATACTCTTTGGTTTTCCCGGTAAAGTCACGTAAGGTGAAACATTAAAATGAATTAAATCACGACGTTTCGGGCGCAACACAAGCGTCCTTCTTCAGGTGGGGATAACTTAGCGCTTAAGCGGTGTGCTTTCGCTAAGTTGGAGCTCTTGGGATTGCACCTTTAGACTCTTGCTTCTACGCCGGGCCAGCCGTCTTAGAGCAGGCGTGAGCACCCACACTTTACCGAGCATAAGCTCGCATTTGGTGTAACTCAATTTCACTTTCCACTGCTGGATTGGACGGAAGCGGTGGGGGAGGGGGGGAGGCATTGTGAGAATTGGAGGGGGCGTGCGATTTTAGAATCTTGGCACAATTGGTTCAATTGCCGCGCCAGGAGATCGAACCGGCAAAGCTCGTGGATTGCAGGTCCAATGTTCAGCACTGCCGTTACACAACTGTGGTAGCTTCCTTTAAAAACCATGATTAATTTATATTTTTTTAAACCTATAATTGTTATGTTGGTTTTATCCCTAATGTATCTTACTGTTTACAATTTTAGAATTGCCGCTGACAGCAACCGTTAAACGATTCTGGCAACAGAACAAAAAAATTAACCATCATTAAACCAAAAAATATATATATACAAGAGCTAATTTGCGCCAAATATTATAATATAAATAAACGGGGTTGAGGGAGGTCTCCAATTCCCTAATATCGCGTTCCGTTCACACATCGCGCGCATCGCATAAACATGCAAGGCAGTTCATTAGATTATTTTGCTCCCATGAATTTCCACGTGATGACAAAAGCCACTTTGTCGAGCTCTCGTTTGTAGTCCAGGTCGCTTCTGAAAATTAAGTTCACACCTCTGTGAGCTTCACATGGTAAGAAACAACAAATGTATCGTTTTATTGGTATATTTTTAAGCAAATTGTTTTCCTTTCTTTATACTTTGCACTGCTATCGAGTTTTTTTTGTATTCTTTACTGTTGTACCGTTCTGACCCGCCGACTGGAATCTGAGATAAAGAGCTTCATAGCTCATCGGATTCCTCCAATATAAATACATATCCAGACGATTCTGAGTACCTGTATGCTGTGACCATGTTCCATGGCATCGTGTCAACTGTTTCGATGTCCTCCCGATTCCGCACAGGGTTCTCATTAATTCTATCTCCGTAAAGGCACCTCTCCAGAGCAATTTTAATTAACGAGTCGATGCTAATAATTGTCGTTTAAATTTGTATTAACGCGCGGCGTATTGTGAGTATTGCTTCGTGAGTGTGTGTGTTTCGCTCTCAGAATGAGAGTAAAGAGAGCGAGAGAGAGAAAGAGAGGGAGATAATCATTCAGATGCGTAGAGAATCAACGACGAACGGTAAGGGCAGCCACAAATCGGTGCTACTGTAATAAACCTTCTTGAGACGGCTTCCGAATCAGTCCTTTTTATTTTCAACTTCCACAGTTACACTTTACTCACACACTCTCCGTTGCTGGCACACAACGGAGAGAGGGCAGACTTCCCAATAAGTCCCCACCGCACGTGGCACCCAGACCCCTGCTCTTGTCGTTCCCAAGTCTGCTCTCGATCGTCTCTCTCTCTCTCTTAATCCCTTCGTCACGTGGTACCCCCAGCCAATCCTCCATAGACAGCATTGACCGTTCTCGATGGTTCCCTGTCAATCCGGGACCACGCCTCTGATCCGGCTCCCCATTAGCTGAGGCCCCGAATGGCCAGGCCAATCACCCCTGCTAACATGCCGTGATCACGCCGAGGCCATGCTCCCTGGCTCATCCCTTATTGGCTACAAAGCAGGACCGGCAAGCCAATCCCCACGTGAACCCTCTATGGCTGTTATTACACTACCAACGATTGCCCAAGCTTTGAGGTCCTATATTGGGATGTTCTTGCTGCTCCGTGAATTGTTGTTGATTCAAGTTGGGAAGGAACCGGACAGCCCGGCGTGAATTCACGCGTCCGAGTCCTTCCACATTTAGCATCAACATACGTTTAGAATATGTGGTTCCTATAAATGTCCATGTGATAAGCCACTTCGTTGAGCTTATCATTTGTGGCCAGAACAAGAGCTAAATCTCGATTTAAAGCTTTCGTGACTGCAGGGATTCATCTTCTTGGTTCTTTCAGTAAAGTCACGTAGAAGGGAAATAATAAAATAATAAAAATAAAACATAATAAAATAATTTTCAGAACAGGTCTGTCGGAAAGACAGCGCCAGACGCTGTCTTTCTGACAGACCTGTTCTTCACCTGAGGACGGCTGCTTGTTGTGGCCGAAACGTCGTAGAATTATTTTATTATGTTTTATTTTTATTATTTTATTATTTCCCTTCTACGTGACTTTACCAGAACCAAGAGTTCATGTCTGGCCTGCCTGGTAAAAAAACAAGTTAAGAACTGAGCATCTCTGTGTCTTTGTGAGTTTATTGAACGGTGCATAGTTTAGGTTTGTAGCCACAATAGCAGCGCGCCGTGGCTTGTGTCCTTGAGTCTCCTCTTGTGAAGGGGATGTTGTGTGTGCATGGGCCTGGTGAGTTCCAACTCTGGCTGAGAATGTTTTAATCACCTTTGTCCCGTCTGTCATAACGAGAGAGACTCCAACTCTACATTGATGTGAACCGAAACCGAGTAATATTATTTTACTTTAACCTGTAAAATAAACACACTTCTTTTTTTCAAGCAAAGTTGTATTTGGGACTTCCCACCAGAAAACTGGCTCCGCTGACCAGAAGGTCGGAGACAAAACAATAAAACACAGCTAAAGAGGACATATTTGTGACACCTCGTCCGTTTCTGTGCTGCCAATTAAACACCTCCGATGACCAGCGGTGTTGAGAGCGTTGAACAATCCCTCACACAGTTCTAGACCATTGTAAATTCTATAGTTGGCAACCGGTGTGCAGGGTCTATCGATTGACACCGCTATAGATTCTCCATGCAGAGCGTGATCAATTCACGAATCGAATCGTGACCCAGGACTGATCCTGTGACAGCTACGATGTGAGAGCTGTGGTCCCTGTAAACCGCACGGCTGTAATAAAATGCACCATTACCTTTGGAGTGTGACTCAAGCAGCCAAACACTCACTCACTCACCCAGCCACCCATTCACCCACACCACCGCTCACTGCACTGTCATACTCAGCCATTCACTCACCAACACGCTCAGCTATTCACTCACCCTAGGTTGGGAAATAAATTTACAAAAGTAATGATATTACTTTTCGTATTTGTTTACGTTTTTACCTACGTGACTTTGAAAAAAACCTAAGAGTATGAATTCATGCAGTCACGAAAGCTTCAAATCTAAATTACACTCACCCCCCGCACACAAATACAAAGTCCACCTCGAATTAACACACTGCTACGAGCTTACTAAGGCGGGCACGGCACACGAGGGGGTGGTGGAGAGCAACACGCCCGGCCGCCTTTGTCCCCGAGTAGCGATGTTTACACACCCACCAGGCACTCATTTGAGGCTGAGTCGACCTAGGGGAGGCCAAGGACCGGGTCAGATAATCGTCACCGGTGTTGGCTGTTAGCGAGAATCGACCCCGGACGCCGGTTTGCAGCGCAGCGCACTAACCGCTGCGCCACCGCTCCGCACAATGCTTCCAAAGCTCAGCCACTCACGCACACATTCGACCCCCGACTCAACCGTCGAACAACTTGCCTATAGCCACCTACTCACCCACCCAACTCACCACCCAATCACCGACTCCTCCACCGAAAATACACGCGCTCAGCGACCTCATTCGTGCACCACCGACATCACAGCACCCTCCCCCATCTCTCCATCCCTCGTTCATCGCTCTCTTTCTCTCTCTCTCACTCTCTCTCACTCCTCTCCCGCGCTCTCCGCCTCTCTCCCACACTCAATTTCACTTTCCCCCCTCTCCCTATACCCCCCTCCCCCACCGATCCCTCCGTCCCTCCCTCCCTCACCCCGCAACCCAATTCTCACTCACCGACCGGCCCATGCGCAGTGCTAATCATTAGTGAGAAATGGTCTGACGCTGTACCAGGCGGTTCCAAAACCCTTTCAATTACCCGCCAGGCATCGCTCACCATCCACCGCACGGACCCCCACTGCATCGTCCAGAATCCCTCCAAACCCTCCCTCCCCCCAACACCCCCCCCCCAACACTCCACAGTTTCCCCCTCCACAACGCGCACCATCATCACAACACCCCCCCCCCCTTTCTATGAACAACCTTCACTCCCTGCACTGCACGTGCCTTCAATAATCCCACTTTGAATTCGCCAATGCCCAGGTGCGCGCGCCGGAGGAAGCGTTTATACGGCATTCATTAATGCGTTCATTAATGATCGGCGCATTAATGGATGCGTTCACCTGGTGGATTATTCATGCGCGCGCGCGCGTGCGCTGTGAATTAAACATGCCACCTGCTGCCCGCGCGCGCGCAATAAAAAAACCAAGAGAGGCGATTGCACCGCGCGCGTGTTGGTATGAAGGGGCCACGTGGTTTGCTGTGGGCGAGGAATAGAAGTGGAGGCGCGCGAAGAGCGCGACGAGCTACGGACCCGGCCACCCGAGTTCGATCCCCGCTAAGGGCTACCAACACCAGTGACGATTTATCTGAAGCCGGTCCGGGAATCCCCTCGGTCGACTCAGCCTCAAATTAGTATCTGATGCGGGCGTAGCGCAGGCACCCCCGTCGAGTGGCGTGCCGGCCTTCATAGGTGCTGCTCGCTAATAACACTTGCCCCAAAAGTGTGCAATTCTATTACGGGGACTTTGTCTTTGTTTGGGGGAGGGCGGTAGCGTAAGGTTATTGCGCTGCGCTACGAAACCCGGCGACCCGAGTTCGATTCCTACTCACGACCAATGACATAGGGCGAAGATCTGACCGGGTCCTGGGTCGCCCCTAGGTCGACTCAGCCTCAACCGAGTATCTGATTCGACGTGCGTACACGTGCCCCAGATAATGCACACGAGCCACAACACTTACATACATAAGTACACACGCATGTATATTTCACGCGCATTTCGATCAAATATTCAGGGATGGGGGGGGGGGTCTTATTTATTTATTTACACATAGATCCGCGGTTGCTCATTATCTGCAACAACAGCAGCAGCAGCAGCCACACCGAGACGCATCCGCGTCAGTTCAAGCGGCCAGAGCTCGCTGATGATCGCTGTGCGGAGCGATCCGATCTCAATTAATAATAATTAATAATAATAAGTATAACCCGTAAAAACAAAGTTTTTCACTATAAATCCTTTATTGCGTGGCGGCTAGAGTCCTCTCGTCCTCTGGCTTGAAATGGCTGCCACCTATGGGTCAGATGATTGCCTGCCAGTATTAAGCAATTGGTAATTAAATATTTTATTTGTTTCCCTAAACAGTGTAAAATTTTGAAAAAAAATTTCACGAACATTAATTGTCTCGCACAACATCTGTGTGCAAAATGGCAGCTCGATTGATCACGGGAAGTGGGTTAAAAAACGACCGAAAGATTTGCACGGTCGTAAGCAGGCAAGCACGCACGCAAGCACGCAAGCAAGCACGCAAGCGAACTTAATATAAAGGATTTAAAAAGTGGGTCATTCCTGACCCATCCCCCCCCACCCCCTCAACCAGTATATATACGGGGTAGTATCTCTTGGAATCTTCATTTACTTGATACAGCAATCGGCTGTGACGGTTCCACCTGAAGACGGAAGCTTGTGTTGCCTCGAAACGTCGTGATTTTTATGTTATTTTTATTTTACTGTTATTAATATTATTTTTTACCTACGTGACTTTACCGAAAAAACATAAGAATATGAATACTTGCAGTCACGAAAGCTTCAATCTAGGATCCGATCTCACTTTACATCTGCGGGCAGCTCGGCTCAAGGCGNTCCAGTGATTTCGATGGCAGGGGCAGTGCAAGGACCGGCGAATGAGTGCCACGGCAGAGAGGGACAGTGGGGCTCGCGAAAGGGCACGGGGGAGCCGTGGGAAGGGTTGGAGGGGCGGGGAGGAGAGGGAAGAGGAAGGGAATGGGCGATGGGAAGAGGTGAGGGGTTGAGAGAGAGAAGGTTAAAGAGGGGGAACTACAGGGGCAGTGTTGAGTCTATGGGCAGTGTGGAGTCTATGGGCAGTGTTGAGTCTACGAAAAGTATTGAGTCAATTGGCAGTGTTGAGTCTGCGGGCAGTGTTGAGTCTATGGGCAGTGTTGAGTCTATGGGCAGTGTTAGTCTATGGGCATTGTTGAGTCATTGGGCAGTGTTGAGTCATTGGGCAGTGTTGAGTCTATGGGCAGTGTTGAGTCTATGGGCAGTGTGGAGTCTATGGGCAGTGTTGAGTCATTGGGCAGTGTTGAGTCATTGGGCAGTGTTGAGTCTATGGGCAGTGTTGAGTCTATGGGCAGTGTTGAGTCTATGGGCAGTGTTGAGTCTATGGCAGTGTTAGTCTATGGGCAGTGTTGAGTCTGTGGGCAGTGTTAGTCTATGGACAGTATTGAGTCTATGGGTAGTGTTGAGTCTATGGGTAGTGTTGAGTTTATGGGCGGTGCTGAGTCTATGAGTAGTGTTGAGTCTATGGGCAGTGTTGTGTCTATGGGCAGTGTTGAGTCTATTGGCAGTGTTGAGTCTATGGGCAGTGTTTAGTCTACGGAAAGTATTGAGTCAATGGGCAGTGTGGGTCTATTGGCAGTGTTGAGTCTATGTGCAATGGAGAAGAGGTGAGGCTTTAAGAGAGGAACGAAAGGTGGTTAAGGAGGGCGACTGTTCATTGTACAAGGGAAGTTGATTCCAGTGGTAGTGTTNGGGGGGGAGGGGCGCACGGGGGGAGGGGCGGGTGGGGGGGAATTCGTGTGACCTTGACAGCGGAAGCCGTGGGTGAATGTTTGTCGCTGGTCCATTTTTTTTCTTCAAATTGTAGAATTCCATTAGTCTACCTTCATACGGGTGATGTGTGTGTGTATATACATCACACGACATATTGGCGCGTGTGGGAATGACTTGGTGTGCGTCCACGTGTACACGGGTAATGCGTGCGAGCACGTCACTCATGTGGTGCCGCATTCACGCGCCCTTTGCACTTTGGGTGTTGCGAGAGATTTGCACAGTCCTCCGTCGGAGACTCAACGTTCAAATGTTTCGTACTCCACGCATGTTCATGTTTCAACGCCGAAATAATTATCATGGAGTCAGTGAGTGGCTGAGTTACGATAAGAATCATCATAATCTTCATCATCATTATTACCATCATCACCACCACCATTGCCGTCATTTGTATTACCATCAGCACTATTAGTAGCATCATTGCCAATATCATCATCATTCCCATTGTAGTCGTCATCATCATCACCATAGGCGCTCGCTAACCGCACTTGTTCCAAAAGCCTACTAAAGACTAGACGCCCGACAGCCTTTGTCTCGCCAGTGGCGATGTTTACGCACTCATTGGAGGCCGAGTCGACCTAGGGGAGGCCCAGAGCCCATTCAAATAATCGCCACTGGTGTTGGTGGCCTTGGGCGTGAATCGAACTCGGGTCTGTGGGGTCCGTAGCGCAGCGCGCTAACCACTACCCTACCGCTCCCCCACTGCAATACAGCCGCATGGATCTCGTGTATTTCTTACGTTACGTTCTAAACCAACGCTGCATGCGCAGAGAACAGCAGCAGTAGCAGTAACAGCAGCAGTAAAAGCAGCTGCAGTAGCTGCAGCTGCTGTAACAGCAGCTGCAGTAACAGCAGCAGCAGTAGCTGTTGCTACTGCTGCTGCTGCTACAAGCAGTGGCTGCGAGTGCGACTGACGCTCCGTAACGAGGGCAGAGACACTCGCATTTGACCGGAGAGAGAGCGCCGCGGTGGGTAACTCGCGTCTCCACCCCGTGCCGTTCGTGCTGCCTACTCCCTGTCCCGAAACCCACGCGCGAGACGACGGCGGTGGTGGTGGTGGCGGCGGTGGCGGAAGTGGTAGTGGCGGTGGTGGTGGTAGTGGCGGTGGTGGTGGTAGTGGCGGTGGTGGTGGTGGTGGCGGCGGTAGTGGTAGTGGCGGTGGTAGTGGTGATGGCGGTCGTGGTAGTGGCAGTGGCTTGCAGTGGTCATGATGGTGGTGGTGGTAGCGGTGGTGGTGGCGGCGGTGGCTCGCGGTGGTCATGATGATGGTGGTGGTGGACCTGGTGCGGCGTGTAAACATCGCCACTGGGGGGGACAAAGGCGGTCGGCGTGGTTTCCGGCCACCCTCTCGCGCGCCGTACCGACCTTTCATGGCTGCTCGCTAACAGCACTTGCCCCAACAGTACGCTAAGGCTACACGGGGCACCTTTGTGGTTGTCTTTGTTGATGATGCTGGCGATGGTGCTGGTGGTTTTTGGAGTGACGAGTGACGCGCAAGCGCACGGGGTTGGTTCCAACGCCAGCTTTTCGAAACGGATGAATCTTCCGTGACGTGCACGCCGATACCCCGATCGCGATAACGTTTGGTGCTAAAAGGCAACAACATTAAAAGAGAATTAATAGCATTGATCTATACTGGCCCCTGTCCACCGGGAGGGGGGCAGAGGGCGTGGACAAGAGTCATTCGTTACGATACAAATTGGATTTCCATAGCGGCGTTTGCACGCCCAAGCACAGCAGAGGGTGGGGGGGGGGGCGTGCATCCTGCATGCAGAGAGACAGAAGCGGTCACTCGTTTGGTCACTTCGCTGGGTCTCTGTGTGAGTCTGTGGTGGGTCTCTGTGTGAGTCTGTGGTGGGTCTCTGTGTGAGACAATGGGTCTCTGTGTGAGTCTGTGGTGGGTCTCTGTGTGAGACTATGGGTCTCTGTGTGAGTCTGTGGTGGGTCACTGTGTGAGTCTTTGGGTCTCTGTGTGAGTCTGGTGGGTCACTGTGTGAGTCTTTGGGTCTCTGTGTGAGTCTGTGGTGGGTCTCTGTGTGAGTCTATGGGTCTCTGTGTGAGACGAGACTATGGGTCTCTGTGTGAGACTGTGGGTCACTGTGTGAGTCTGTGGTGGGTCACTGTGTGAGTCTATGGGTCTCTGTGTGAGACGAGACTATGGGTCTCTGTGTGAGTCTGCAGTGGGTCTCTGTGTGAGTCTGTGGGTCTCTGTGTGAGTCTATGGGCNGTGTGAGTGGGTCTCTGTGTGAGACTATGGGTCTCTGTGTGAGTCTGTGGGTCTCTGTGTGAGTCTGTGGGTCTCTGTGTGAGACTATGGGTCTCTGTGTGAGACTATGGGTCTCTGTGCGAGTCTGTGGGTCTCTGTGTGAGTCTGTGGTGGTATCTGTGTGAGTCTATGGGTCTATGTGTGAGTCTGTGGGTCTCTGTGTGAGTCTGTGGTGGGTCTCTATGTGAGTCTGTGGGTCTCTGTGTGAGTCTGTGGTGGGTATCTGTGTGAGTCTATGGGTCTCTGTGCGAGTTTGTGGGTCTCTGTGTGAGTCTGTGGTGGGTCTCTATGTGAGTCTGTGGGTCTCTGTGTGAGTCTGTGGTGGGTCTCTGTGCGAGTTTATGGGTCTCTGTGTGAGTCTACGGGTCTTTGTATGAGTATGTGTAGGTCTTTGTGCGAGTCTGTGGGTCTCTGTGTGAGTCTACGGGTCTCTATATGAGTATGTGTAGGTCTCTGTGCGAATCTGTGGGTCTCTGTGTGAGTCTACGGGTCTCTGTATGAGTATGTGTAGGTCTCTGTGCGAGTCTGTGGGTCTCTGTGTAATTTATGGGTCATCGTGTAAGCCTCTGAGTCTCTGTGTGAATCTGTTGGCGGCTCTCTGTGTAAGTGTGGGTCGCTGTGTGAGTTTGCGAGTCTCTTTGTGACTCTATGTGTCTCTAAGTTCCTGTATGGGTCTCTATGCGAGTCTGTGGATCTCTGTGTTAGTCTGTGGGTCTCTGTGTGATTCTGTGGGTCTCTTTGTGCGTCTGTGGGTCTCTATGCTAGTATGTGTATGTCTTCGTGAGTCTGTGGGTCTATGTTTGAGTCCGTGGATCTCTATGCGAGTCTGTGTATTTATTTGTGAATCTGTGGGTCTATGTGTGAGTCCGTGGGTCTATGTGTGAGTCTGTCTGGCTCTGTGTGCGTCTGTGGTTTCATTTCATGCATTTAGTTTTTTTAGTTTCATGTATTAGATAAAGCCCTGTGAGCCATGCGGCTCTTGACTCGAGTGCAACCGCAACAAACACAAACACGAACAAGGAACATCTTACAGTGACTACGGGCAACAGAACAATTCAGGAAAAAAACAGCAAAATCTTCCAGAAAAAGCACCGTATATCAACGCTGTGAAATGATGGAGGCGTGTNGGGGGGGGGGTATGAACAGGGCGAGTGAGATTGTATTGATTTGTGACAATGGATTGAGAGGCTGCGTTGGGACGGGATCTCCTCCTAACTGTCTCCTCGCAGGCAGCATCTCCAGCGAGACCCAAACAGGAATCCCCGCACAGCTCAGAGTGACCGCGTTCTCTAAATCGATGATGAATTTCGGTTTTTTGCTGTTGCGCTCTGCAAAGGAGGCGACACCCTCCTCGCGATCGAGGATGATTTATTCTTTTTTACTGGCTAATCGCCTGTTGCAGCCGGTTGTAAACACCAGCGAAACGTCGTACTCGAATTGTACTACGTTGTGGGTTTACCCTCCACCAACAGCAGGGAATGATTGACACGTTTAGTTTACCTTGCTGAGTGGCTGTGTCGGGTGGTGGCGGGTTTCACGGCACATTTATATACACCTCCCNAAAAAAACAACAACTCTATTACGGAAAATATTGGTCGCGAAATCCTACTACTACTACGACGTGGTAAATTCGTCTCCTAGAGAGACGTGTGCAACGAGAGGCTGAGAATCGTTCGATGGATGTCGAACTCACTGGATCGTGTCCACCATGCACCACGATGATGATCGTTGGACATAATTAATCTTGTGTGTCTCTGCTTGTTATCCAGGAGTCTCAAGACTTCTTTCAAAGAGGGTCGTGCCAGTGTTTCGCAGCATGGGCCAACGATTGTGATGTGTCATTCCCAATAAAGCAATTGTGTGTTGTTTACTACCTCGCCTGGTATACAGGAGGTCGTGGGTTCAATCCTGTATATTTCGAGTTTGCGTGTTCTCCCGTGGTCGCGTGGATTTTTCGCTGGGTCCTCCGGTTTATCACTCCACATTTCGAAACACGCGTTCAGGGTGTTTGATTCGTGGCCAGGTCGCTTCTGAAAAAGAGCGAAAAGCTCGGTGGGCCTTACCTGGCAAAATAAAAAATGTGCAAATTATTTTGTCAGGCGCCCTTCCCCCCTTCCAACCCAGCTTAAATATACGCTCCAAGCGTGGTGGTGTTTCATTCAGACGCTGTCTCCCGACAGACCTGGTCTTCACGGCTGCTTGCGTTGTGGCTGAAACGTCGTGATAATTATTTTATTATGTTTTTTTTATTATTTTATTATTTCCCTTCTACGTAACTTTACCGAAAGAACCAAGAAGATGAATCCCTGCAGTCACGAAAGCTTTAAATCGAAATAGAGTTTCTTTAGCAATGATACGGACCCTGATGCCCACTCATATGCGAGGCAGGTGGCGCGCTTAGTCTGCTTGCGGAGAGTAAAACAACGGGCGCAGCATTGAAAATCAAAATTTCCCGATTAACAAAAACAACACGATAAGTTAAGAGGCTCTTTGTTTTTCGATTTAAAGCTTCGTGACTGCAGGGATTCATCTTCTTGGTTCTTTCGGTAAAGTCACGTAGAAGGGAAGTAATAAAATAATNAAAATAAAACATAATAAAATAATTCTCACGACGTTTCGGCCACAACCAAGCAGCCGTCCTCACCTGCTTGCGTTGTGGCCGAAACGTCGTGAGAATTATTTTATTATGTTTTATTTTATTATTTTATTACTTCTCTTCTACGTGACTTTACCNAAAAGAACCAACAAGAAGGCTCTTTGTTTGTCAAGAGCGACTCGGCCTGCAGACGATGATGACGACAGCTTCAACGCGACGATTAACCAAGGGGGCTGCCGTCGGCTCGAACCGGCGAGCAGCGAACCTCTGCCAGGTTCGATCCACTGCTGGATTCAAATCCTGGGCCCGACTCCGCGTGCCACGCGCGAGAACGGTGGCGCTGGCGATGCGGTGATGAAACGCGCCACGGAGCGAACGGACACCACGTGCCCCCCATGAGGAGTNGGGGGGGGCGGTGAGGGGGGTAGTGATGATGGGGGGGGGGTCAGTGCTCCACACACCGCTCCGATGGGTGAACGTCGTCCCCCCCCCCCCCTCCTGGTTCGTGTTAATTGTAATTATGAACGTCTGTTCATTCTCATTATGCCTTGATATCGCTGGAGCCCTTTCTAAATGAGAGGCGATTTTGAAGGCGGTCGTTAATACTACCACCCACCCACCCCCTCGTGTTTCCGTGTGCCGGCCTTCACAGGTGCTGCTTACTCGCTAACAGCACTTGCCCCAGCAGTCTGTTAAGGCTATGCCAGGGGTGTTTGCCTTTGTCTTTGGAAGGGTAGTGAAGCGGTCAGCGCTGCGGCGCTACGAAACGAGGGAGGCGAATGTCATTCCCGTTCACGGCCAACACCGGTGACGAGCATCTCCTAGGTCGCATCAGCCTCAAATGAGTACCTAGTGTGATGTGTGAACATCGCCACTATGGAGACAAAGGCGGCCGGGCGTGGTGCTGGCTACCCACCCCCTCGTGTGTTGCTGCGGGCCTTCATATGTGCTGCTCGCCAACAGCACTTTCCCCAACAGGCTATGAAGGCTATACTGGTTATCGTTGCCTTTGTGCGCGTAACATCAGCGGCGACCAGCAAATTCAACATGATTTGTCATCAGCCACACATCCATCATCCATTACCAGTGGAGTCTGGTGTATTACGAGGCATGCTGTGTGTGTGAGCGGGAGGCAGCAAGAGCGATGTTGTGTGTATATGTGCGTTTGATTGTAGCGAGGAGCGGTGGCGCAGCGGTTGTTGCGCTGCGCTGCACAGAAACTACATACTCCCTTACCCTTTCACATACTCACACACCACTCGCTCATCCACTCACTCACTCGCTCACCCACTCATTCACCCTCTCACCCACTTACACACCACTAGCTCACCCACTCACTCACCCACTCACTCATCCACTCACTCACTCGCTCACCCACTCACTCACCTTCCCACCCACTCACACACCACTCGCTCACACACTCACTCACCCACTCACCCACTGACTCACCCACTCAATCACCCACTCACCCACTGACTCACCTACTCGCTAAGAAGCAGGGTATATGGCCAGAACGAGCTGGGGGTTAAAGGGCAGCATACCCACCCAGTTACACACGCACCAACTCACCTACTCACCCTCTCACCCACTCCTTTACCCTCTCACCTACTCACCCACTCGCTCATCCACTCACTTACCCACTTACACACCAACTCGCTCACCCACTCGCTCACCCACTCACTCACCCACTCACCCACTGACTCACCCACTCAATCACCCACTCACCCACTGACTCACCTACTCGCTAAGAAGCATGGTACATGGCCAGAACGAGCGGGGTTAAAGGCCAGCATACCCACCCAGTTACCCACTCACCAACTCACCTACTCACCCTCTCACCCACTTCCTTACCCTCTCACCTACTCACCCACTCGCTCATCCACTCACTCACCCACCCACTTACACACCAACTCGCTCACCACTCACTCACCGCTCACCCACTTACACACCACTCGCTCACCCACTCGCTCACCCACTCACTCACCCACTCACCCACTGACTCACCCACCCGCTCACCCACTGACTCACCTACTCGCTAAGAAGCATGGTACATGGCTAGAACGAGCTGTGGGTTAAAGGCCAGCATGCCCACCAGTTGCACACTCACCAACTCACCTACTCACCCTCTCACCCACTCCTTACCCTCTCACACACCCACCCGCCAACTCACTCACCCACTNACACACACCCGCTCACCCACTCACTCACCCTCTCACCCACTCACACACAACTCGCTCACCCAATCGCTCACCCACTCACTCACCCACTCACCACCCACGCACCCACTCACTCACCCACTCACCCACTGACTCGCTAAGAAGCATAGTACATGGCCATAAGGAGCTGGGGTTAAAGGGCAGCATACCTACCCAGTTACTCAATCACCAACTCACCTACTTACCCTCTCACCCACTCCCTTACCCACTCACCTACTCACCCACTCGCTCATCCACTCACTCACCCACTTACACACCAACTCGCTCACCCACTCACTCACCNTCTCACCCACTTACACACCACTCGCTCACCCACTCGCTCACCCACTCACTCACCACTCACCCACTCACCCTGACTCACCCACTCACTCACCCACTCACCTACTGGCCAGAACGAGCGGGAGTTAAAGGGCAGCATACCCACCCAGTTACCCACTCACCAGCTCACCTACTCACCCTCTCACCCACTCCTTACCCTATCACCTACTCACCCACTCGCTCATCCACTCCCTCACTCGCTCATCCACACACCTACACGTTCAGAAGCATGGTATACAACCAGAACAAGCAGGTGGCAGCGGCCAAACAAAAGAGGTGAGTTTTCAAGACGGACTTAAATAGAAGCTGTCTCAACTATGTTCGTATATTTCACCAGGTAAGGCCTCACCGAGCGATGTGAATAATTTTCAGAAGCGACCTGACCATCACAAACGACAGCCCAGCGAAGTGGCTTCATCGTGTGGTCATTTACAGCAGTCGAATACTATGAGCGTGTGACCATTCTGCACGTGGTTCTTGCTCTTACGTGCGAGTGTTGCGTGTGAGTGAGCGAGCGAGCGAGACACGTAGCGAGATGTGTGTACGCTGTGTTATATACTGGTAGGAAGCTCCTGGTTACACCAGCACACAGGGATTATTGTGTCCGTCGTGCAAGGAGGGGCTGGGTGGGGAGGGAGGTGGGGAGGGGCTGGGTGGGAGGGTGGGCTGGGTGGGGAGGGTGGGGAGGGCTGGGTGGGAGGGTGGGGGTGGGTGGGGTGGGGCTGGGTGGGAGGGGCTGGTCACCCCGTGGTGCCCTTCTAAAACTCAACGTTTAACCTACTCACGCCGGCTTGTGCCCGCCCACAGTCGGACATATTTACGGAAACACCACCGCCGTTGACCTGGCCATTGACCGAGCAACCCGACGTTCCTATCAGCTCCCTCCGCAGGAATGTGTTATACAGCTGACAGTAGGTTGGTGTTGTACGCTGGACCTCTCAGTGTGAGCGTGATCTCCGAAGCGTGAGTGTGAATGCTGTGATCTCCGCGGCACGTAACAGCTAAACCTCCGGCTAGCCTGACTCACAGCGGTTGGCGGTGAAAATGTGAACGCATTTAAATGTGTGAACTCATTTAAAAACATATTAACGTGGCATCAATGTAACATAAGATAACGGTACTGTGTGAGCGTCTCTAATGCGTAATACGTAATGCACACACACACGCATCGTGTCTTCGGTGCAGGGGTCTACAATCTACAGCTATGGAGGCGAATGTGGCTATTGAAATATTGAAGGTTTTTTTTACCGAATTATAAAATTAAGGTAGCGCTTCTTGTTACTTTGGTTGCCTACCCCTGACCATGGGAGTCCAGTTTACCATGGAATCCAGTTTACCATGGGAGTACAATTTACCATGGGAGTCCAGTTCACCATGGGATTCCAGTTCACCATGGTAGTCCAGTTCACCATGGAAGTCCAGTTCACCATGGGATTCCAGTTCACCATGGAATCCAGTTTATCATGGGAATCCAGTTTACCATGGGATTCCAGTTTACCATGGGAATCCAGTTCACCATGGTAGTCCAGTTCACTATGGTAGTCCAGTTCACCATGGGAGTCCAGTTTACCATGGATTCCAGTTTATCATGGAATCCAGTTCACAATGAAGTCCAGTTCACAATGGAAGTCCAGTTGACCATGGGAGTCCAGTTCACCATGGGAGTCCAGTTTACGATGGAAGTACCCCAAATCCCCCACCACCCATCCCCTACCACTCCTCCTTATCAAAGACAAATATTCTCCGTGTCGCCTTAATATACAGTTGGGGCACTTGCTGTTAACAAGCACCCATGAAGGCCGGCACGGCACTAGATGGGGTGGTGACCAACACCACGCCCGACCGTATTTCCTCCCTCGTGGAAATGTTTACACATCGCAGCAGGTACTCATTTGAAGCTGAGTCAACCTAGGAGAGGCCCAGGACCTGTTCAGATAAACGTCCCTGGCGTTGGCAGTGAGCGGAATCGAACCCGGGTCGCCGGGTTCGTAGCGCAGTGCGACTGACCGCTACACTACCGCTCCCCTCTTACTCCCACGCGCGCACACTCACCCATAGCATCCTCTCCTCTCTCTCACACACACACAAACACACGCGCGCCAGACACACAACGGGTCACCGTGACATCACCGATAGTCTCGGTGGAGTTGAGCACAATTGTCGCTCTCTCCACCGCTCGCTCTCTCTAAACAATGTCACGAGGTCGCGCGACCTCCCAACACGTGGCGAGCAACTTGTATCGCTCACGGCGGTGGCGTCACTCGCTCTGCTGGGCATCTGTGCGCAGTCTGAACAAATTCTCCGACTGTGATTCTGTAGCCGCCTCCTATCGCTCTCCTATCGCTCTCCTATCGCTCTCGCCGCGGTTTAACGATTCCCGCAACGTTCCTCCATCAGGGTTGGCCGCAACATCGCCATTGGCCTACCCGGCGACGCCGCTGACGACGAATCGCTTGCACCGAGTTGACCGGGAGGCACCCCGCGGTACGGAGAGAGGGATTGGAGGAGGAGGAGTGTATACTCTTAGTTTTTTCGGTAAAGTCACGTAGGTAAAAAAAATGAAATTAAAATTAATAAAAATAAAATAATCAAAATCACGACGTTTCGGAGGCAACACAAGTCTCCGTCATCAGGTGGGACCGTCACAGCTTCAAATATAGAGGAGGAGGAGGTTAGTGGGAGAGGGGGAGACCGTAGGGATAAGAAGGGGACATCAGATGAGTGATGGGAGAGAGCTGTGGATGAAGGAGGAGAGCTGTGGATGAAGGAGAGATCTGTGAGTGGTGGAGGTGGAATACAGGGACTGCCTCGGCCTGCTGGTGCAGACGGTGTCCGCTCCATTCCCAAGAACTTCAATCATTCACTCCCAGTCCACTGGAAGTGAGTGATTGAGGGATCGGGGAGGGGTGGTAGTGGGGATGGGGAGAGAGCGGTAGTGCACTGGTGAGCGCGCTGCCATACGAACCACGTCACCCGAGTTCAATTCCCGATCACGGCCAACATCAGTAACGATTATCTGAACCGGCCCTGGTGTGGTGTGTGTGCATGAATGTGAGTGATGATTGTTAAAACGATGATGATATATAACATTACGATGATGGCTGTGATTGCTAAGATGAGGATGATGGCTGTGATGGATGAAATGAGAATGATGGCTTTGATGGATGAGATGATGATGGATGTGATGATGATGATGATGGATGACATGATGATGATGGCATTATTGGCTGAGATGTTGATTATGGCTGTGATGGTTGAGATGTTGATCATGCCTGTGCTGGCTGAGATGATGATTTTGGAAGCGATGGCCGAGATGATGTTTGCTGTAATGGCTGAGATGATGTTGATGCCCCTGATGGTTAAGATGATGATGATAGATCTGATGGCTGAGATGATGGCTGTGATGGCTGAGGTGATGATGGATGCGATGACTGAGATGATGATGATAGCTCTGATGGCTGAGATGATGGCTGTGATGGCTGAGATAATGATGATGGATGTGATGCCTGAGATGATGATGCTTGTGGTGGCTGAGATGATGATGCTTGTGGTGGCTGAGATGATGGCTGTGATGGCTGAGATAATGATGATGGATGCGATGGCTGAGATGATGATGTCTGTCATGTTGGCCCACGCAAACTCTGACCTGGGATTTGAGCTTAGAAACTCTGTTCAAGAGCTAACTCGTTTTCCACCTCGGCTAATAACGCTAATGTACGTTGGCGATGTGGCTTAAAAGCCTTAGTTTTTACTTATTTGGTCTGATACGCGAATAATCACAGTCTTACTTTTTAAAGTTTAAGCCATTTTCCCCTTGTCTCTCATCATAAGTACGTCTAATTCGGCTCTTTAAATGTAAACTTTTCGTTATAACTGTTTTAAACTCGCCGTTATACATAATGTATGAGCTCCAGTGTTTTATGTTCTGCGGGATATTTTCAATTACAGCCAAATTCCCTTGCACTGGATTTTACTGTGTGTTAGAGATTGTGAGAGAGCGTGAGGGTGGGTGAGCGGTGGTGCAGCTGTTAGCACCCTGCGCTACAAACCTGGCGAGCCGAGTTCGATTCCCGCTCATGGTAAACACCAGTGACGATTCTCTTAGCCGGTCCTGGGCTTCCTCTCGGTCAACTCAGCCTTAACATTAGTACCTGGTGTGGTGTGTAAACATCGCCGCGAGGGAGACAAAGGCAGCCGGGCGAAGTGTTGATGGCCACTCACTATTCTCGTTTGCCCTGCCGGCCTTCATAGGTGCTCGCAAACAGCATTTGCCCCAACAGTCTGTTCAGGCTGCAGGGGGGATTTTAGTTTTGTGTATGTATTCACAATTTAGCGGTATCTTCTTGGTTCTTTCGGTAAAGTCACGTAGAAGGGAAATAAAAAAAAACATAATAAAATATTATAATATTATGATATTTTATTATTTTATTATTTTATTTTATTATGTTATTATTATTTTATTTTATTATGTTTTATTTTTATTCTTTTATTATTTCCCTTCTACGTGACTTTACCGAAAGAGCCAAGAAGATGAATCCCTGCAGTCACGAAAGCTTTAAATCGAAATTTAGCGGTAGTTTGATTTCCACTCACGGCCACCAACCTCGTTGACGAATGTATGAGTGGGTGTTGGGACTCCCGCTAAGTCGACTCAGTCTCAAAATTATGCCTGTTGCGGTGTGTAAAACATCAACACTGGGTAGACAAAGCTGGCCGTGGCTTGCGGTGTTGATCACCCGCCCTCCTCGAAATGCCGTGTCGGCCTTCGTAGTTGCTGCTCGGAACGTGCACCCAAAACTTGCTGAAGGTTATACGGGGGACCTTTGTCTGCGTGAGTAAACACATTCTTGCGGAGGGAGCTGGTAGGAACGTCGGGTTGCTCGGTCAATAGCCAGGGTCAACGGCGGCGTGGTGTATTCCGCAAATTGCCCGACTGTGAGGGCGGGCACAAGCCGGCGTGAGTAGGTTAAACGTTGAGTTTTATAAGGCACCACGGGGTGACCAGNCCCTCCCACCCAACCTACCCCTCCCACCCCCACCCAGNCCCACCCTCCCAACCAGCCCTCCCCACCCTCCCCTCCCCACCCAGCCCCTCCCCACCCAGCCCCTCCCTGCACGACGGACACAATAATCCCCTGTGGTCTGGTGTAACCAGGAGGTTCCTACCAGCAATAGGTGTGTATCTGGGGGTTGAGTGGTGGCGCTGTGGTTAGCCCACTGCGATACAAACCCGGCGGGTGATATCTGAACCACCTTGCGCTAATGTGCACTGACCAGCGTGGTGAAGTATGGTCAAACAACATCGATGACCGGCAAGGTTAACAGAGCATTCAATATTGTAGGGGCTGTAAGTAAGTCCTGCATTACTCTATATGCAGGTATATATTTAATACAACTATTAAACTATGAACTATATATATCATTATTTTTTTACCAGGTAAGGCCTACTGGGCAATGTAGCCCTTTTTTCAGAAGCGGCACGGTCACAAATGATAGCTGAACGAAGTGGCTTATCAAGTGGAAATGTATAGCAGCCAAATACTCTTAAGAGCGTGATGTTGATTCTAAATGTGGAGGTGAAAAGCAGAGGACCCAGAGAAAGATCCACGCAACCACGGAGAGAGAGAGAGAGAAACTTTAAATATACAGCAGCAGGCGTCAGGATCGAGATCGAACCCAAGACCTCCTGCATGCCAGGCGAGGTAGTTAACATCTCCTAGCCACCACAGGTCCCAGGAACCTGCAGGGTGGCTCACTTGTCGATCAAGCGAGAAGGTGCGAGTTCAAATCCCGGTCGTGGAGGGGAGGTAGAGGTGGGTTGACTCATACTCATCATCCCTACCTCCGGGGTCGATAAAATACGCTTTGTGGGTGAGCGACCAGCATTTATCCTAGGTTTAGACTCATCCCCCACTACCCCGCCATATGAATGTGGAATTTGCTCCACTGACTAGGCATGGCTGTAATGGTGCGTTGAGCAGCAATGCCTCAATGCCAATTTCAGCCCGGGACAGGTTTTAATTTATTTATTGAAGCTATTTATTTTATGACCACATCTGGTCCATCAACGACCTCGCGTGTCCTTTTTCGTTCCTCCCCCCTCCCCGCACCCCGCCCCCTTCCACCGCCACCCGCCCCCCAACTATACCGATCCGTCCCAGATTTTTGGTTCAATGTCTCCATCACCGTCACAGGCTCCCCCCACCACCCTAACCCCTCTTCCCTGCTGAGTCACCCTCAACCCATTCCCTGACCCTGTGTGTGCCCCACGTCCCAGCGGTGCTGTCACCACGCTGGTCGATGATGANGTGGTGGTGGTGGCGGTAGTGGCGGTACGAACTGCAACTCAATAGGGAGCAGCTCATGTCGTACGCGGGCTTGAGAGAGGCACTTACGCTCGTGTGTGGAGTTGTTCTAGCCAGAGGTCTCAATATCGCGTTGTTTGTTGACTTTTTTTTGGCATTGCCAGTAACCACGTGAAGCAGAGAGAGAGAGATAGGGAGCATATTAATGCAACTTGTAGCTTTTGTTTCAACTGCCAAGGCAGAAGATCCCTTAAGTGCTGAGGATTTGTTTTCGTGTTCCTAGGGAGGCGAACAGGGAGGACGAGTACAAGGCATTGCTCGTGCCTCTCTCTCTGTCTGTGTTTACGAACAGACAGAGAGACAGTGGGAGGGTGGGAAGGGAGGGAAGGAGGAAGAGAGAGTTCCACCCAGCCCGGGTCACACACAGCCCGGGTCCCACACAGCCGGGTCAGACACAGCCCAGGTCCCACCCAGCCCAGGTCCCACCCAGCCCAGGTCCCACCCAGTCCGAGTCCCACCCAGCCTGGGTCCCACCCAGCCCGGGCACACCCAGCCCGGGCACACCCAGCCCAAGTCCCACCCAGCCCGGGCACACCCAGCCGGGCACACCCAGCCCGGGTCACACCCAGCCCAGGTCCTACCCAGCCCAAGTCCCACCCATCCCAGGTCCCACCCAGCCCGGGTCCCACCCAGCCCGGTTCACACACAGCCGGTGCACGTGCGGACGGAGTGTTTAGTGACCCCCCCCCCCCCCAATGATTCCCAGGGATACCAAGTCCGGGCGCAGTTCCATGCAGGCCGGGACGCCTTAGGCAGGGGTGGGAGGGCGGGGGAGGGCGTGGGGGAGGGCGGGGAGGGAGGCGGGAGGAGGGCGGGGGGGAGGGCGGGGGGGGGCNGGGGGGGCTATGACCCTGACGGGGCTTGGCCCTTGCAAAGAAAGAAACACGTGACCCGACTATTGGCAACGATGCCACGGCGTCTCTCCCTCCCGCGTTCTTTTGATCATTAATTTTTCAAGACAAAAATGTCATTATATTTGTGTTACAAATATATGGTGTATATATATATTTCATGTCAGCCACCGCNAAAAAAAAACAAAGGGAATGTTTTTTTTCTTCCCAGCCCGCCCGCCCGCCCACCCGCCTGCCTGTCAGTCGGCCCGCTCGCTCGCTCGCCTGCTCGCTACCCAAGCAGTGAGACACGCGGGGTGACCACACCACCACTACCAGGGGAAGTCTCGGAGGGGCGGAGGGGGTGGAGAGGGGGGTGAGAAGGGGGGGGCAAGGGGCTGACCCCGGGTGTCCGTGTGAAATTGCGACCGAGTCCGGCGAATTAATCAGAACGCCTCGCGCCTCTGAACTTTGCCACGAAATCAATGCCACCTCCTTTTTGTATTTAACCGAACGGGGGCCAGGATTGTGGACCTGCGTCGTAAATCCACCAATATTTTAGAGTGGGTCAGGGGGTGTAAGGGGCATGGGCACTGGGGTCAGGGGAGTCTCGATGTGCGGATCGGCGGATTTTTGGGATTGAGATCGAATCTGTGGGATCAGCGGGGACTAGGCTAAGGGTCGACTCTAATCACACTGCGCCCATCGGTCTTGACCATTGTTGGCTCCGTTCCTTTCCTTAATCTCTCACCCCCACCACCGCCTCTTCGTTTCGATGCGTTCTCTCATCTTCCTTTCTCATCCCTGTTTACATCTACTCTCCCTTCCTACAACCGAACAGCGACATATATACACAGTGTACTGAAGATAAATGCGCAGCCCTGCAACTGCTTGCTCACGTGACTGCTGACGGAAGGGTTTCCCTCCACCCGAGGAACACGAGGAGAGATAGCAGGTCGAGAGGACGTCTCATGCGGAAGAAGTGTGAGTACCCACGTTTTACCCACCCAGTTACCGACTCGCCAACTCACCTACCCACTCACCAACTCACCCACTCACTCATCCTCTCACTTACTCACTCACCCACTCGCTCACCCACTCACCCACTTTCACTCGCTCACCCACACACTTACCTATTCGATCACCCACACACTCACCCACTCACCCACTCGCTCACTCACCCACTCACCCACTCGCTCACCCACACACTCACCCACTAACCCACTCGCTCACTCACCCACATACTCACCCACTCACCCACTCGCTCACCTACTCACCGACTCAATCAGAAGCATGGTACACGGCCAGAATTAGCGAGCAGCAAAGGCCAATCAATAGACGTGGGTTTTCAAGATGGACTTAAATACAAACTCTTTCAACAATTGTCTTGTAATGTTACTTGGTAAGGCCCCATTGATCTGTGTAGCTCTTTGTCGGAAGCGAACTGGCCCCAGATGATAGCTCAACGAAGTGGCTTTTCAAATGCAAATTTATAGCAGCCAAATACTCTTAACGTACGTTGATTATAAATGCGGAGGGGAAAAACGGAGGACTTGGATAAAAGCAAAAATCCACGCGACCACGGGAGAGAGAGAGAGAGAGATGCAAACTCCAAATCTACAACAGGCGTCGGGTGTCGAGGTAGTTAACGACACAGAATTATTTTTTATTGGAAAACGACGCATCACAGCAGTTGGCGCCTACTGAGAACACGCTGGCATGACCCTCCTTGAAAGAGAGCCTTGAGACTCGTGGATAACAAGCAGAAATAACATCGCAGTAATTATCAACGTGGTGCATGATGGGTGCGACCCATCTCGTCAATGCGGTGTGCCCCGCCGCGATAGCAAACGACTCTGAAAGCCTCCTGGGCACAGCTCTGGAGCTGCGCAGTTGACAAGATCGCCGTGACCACTGCACGTCAGTCACGAGGTTAAATAAAGGACGTAAGTCACGAGGTTAAATAAAGGACGTCAGTCACGAGGTTAAATAAAGGACGTAAGTCACGAGGTTAAATAAAGGACGTCAGTCACGAGGTTAAATAAAGGACGCAGTCACGAGGTTAAATAAAGGACGTCAGTCACGAGGTTCAATAAAGGACGTCAGTCACGAGGTTAAATAAAGGACGCCAGTCACGAGGTTAAATAACGGACGTCAGTCACGAGGTTAAATAAAGGACGTCAGTCACGAGGTTAAATAAAGGACGTCAGTCACGAGGTTAAATAACGGATGTCAGTCACAAGGTTAAATAAAGAACATCAGTCACAAGGTTAAATAACGGACGTCAGTCACGAGGTTAAATAAAGGACGTCATTCACACGTTGACTGAGCGCTGGAGGCGATTTGAGTGAACGTGCCTCCGTTTTTTTAAAATGCCGCGCCATCACTCTGATGTTGAACTTCCTTCGCACCGTACGTAGCCAACCGTGATGATCGGAGGTGTAGGAGGCGTCACAGGATGAACGGTCAAACAGATCTCTCTTTCTGTGAGCAGCGTCCTTTCTCAGAGACGTGGGCGATGTTGCCCTTCCCTGCGCTAAGCTCTCCCCACCACTCGTTACTCAACCACTCGTTAGTCTATGGGCAGTGTTAGTCTATGGGCAGTGTTAGTATATGGGCAATGTTAGTCTATGGGCAATGCTAGTCTATGGGCAGTGTTAGTCTATGGGTAGTGTTAGTCTATGGGCAGTGTTTGTGTATGGGCAATGTTAGTCTATGGGAAATGTTAGTGTATGGGCAGTGTTAGTCTAAGTGCAACGTTAGTCTATGGGCAGTGTTAGTCTATGGCAGTGTTAGTGTATGGGCAATGTTAGTCTATGGGAAATGTTAGTGTATGGGCAATGTTAGTGTATGGCAATGTTAATCTATGGCAATATTAGTCTATGGGCAATGTTAGTCTATGGGCAATGTTAGTCTATGGGCAATGTTAGTCTATGGGCAATGTTAGTATATGGGCAGTGTTAGTCTATGGGCAATGTTAGTCTATGGCAATGTTAGTCTATGGACAATGTTAGTGTATGGGAAATCTTAGTGTATGTGCAATGCTAGTGTATGAGCAATGTTAGTCTATGGGCAATGTTAGTTTATGGGCAATGTTAGTCTATGGGAATGTTAGTCTATGGGCAATGTTAGTCTATGGCAATGTTAGTCTATGGGCAATGCTAGTCTATGGGCAATGTTAGTCTATGGGCAATGTTAGTCTATGGGCAATGTTAGTCTATGGGCAGTGTTAGTCTAAGTGCAATGTTAGTCTATGGGCAATGTTAGTCTATGGCAATGTTAATCTATGGACAATATTAATCTATGGGCAGTGTTAGTCTATGGCAATGTTAGTCTATGGCAGTGTTAGTCTATGGCTGTGTTAGTCTATGGGCAATGTTAGTCTATGGCCAATGTTAGTCTATGGGCCATGTTAGTCTATGGGCAATGTTAGTCTATGGGAATGTTAGTCTATGGGCAGTGTTAGTGTATGGCAATGTTAGTCTATGGCAATGTTAGTCTATGGCAATGCTAGTCTATGGGCAATGTTAGTCTATGGGCAATGTTAGTCTATGGGCAATGTTAGTCTATGGGCAATGTTAGTCTATGGGAATGTTAGTCTATGGGCAATGTTAGTCTATGGGCAATGCCAGTATATTTCTGTCTCTCTGAGCCGTGCCGTTATCAGAGATGTGGCCTTCCCTGCGCTCAGCTCTCCCCACGATCTCCACTCAGCAACTCGCCATCAGAAGCGCCTCGCAGTCGCAATCCCAGTCACTCTCATCGCTCGCGGCGGGGGAGGTNGGGGGGGGAACTCAACTCGCTCTCTTCCCCCGGGGCAATGTTCCACCTTTGGTGGACATCTGCAGGAAACTGGGGTGCCCTTCTACAACAGCTGCTTCGTTTCTGGGTGGTGCCTTACCTGGCTAACAAGCGCCATGACCTCGCCAACTTCGCCTGTGCTCAGGCGAAGTTGGCGGTGTACAGAACGAGAAAAAAGATGCTGCAAGGTGACACTGACGGCTGCTCTGTGCTTCCAGTGTTCAGGGCCTGCTCAAGGCGCGGCTCCGGCTGGAGCACGCCATGTACACACACATGTCGGTGATGTGCACGAACGCTGGGAGCCGGACAAGCCCCTCTCTGTACCAGCGTGGACGGCACCCTCGTGTTCACCTTCTGAAGCGCTCGCTCGTCACCGTGGCGTGCGCGATGACCACCATCACCACCGCGTGGCTTTTCTTTCGTGTTGTGCGCGGTGCATTTATCGCCACAGCGCGTGGATGTATCGTGTTGATTATTTGTTTGCTGGTAACTTTGTGTATTTCGTATCGGAATCGCCTCCAGTGCTGTTGCTGCTGCTGGCGGCAATAAAAGTTGTTTAAAAGTCAAAGTCTTCCCCCCGGGGGCTGTTTCAGGTCCCCCACGAAAAAAATTAACAAACTCGAAATATTCGCAAATAGTTGAAAAACTGTTGAAGAGTCGCTCGCTTGTTGTTAGGTGGCTATGCGCGTGCGTGGCTTGGCAATTACGCTCCAAATCCGACTGCCACAAGCCTGCCACGTGCCCTGGCTCCTTCTCGCTGTTTTAAAGTTGTTGGGGAATTGCAATTTACACTCCCAGTGGGAGTCTGGGGATGAGTAGAGAGACAGAGAGAGAGAGAGAGCGAGCGAGCGAGCCGACACACTTTAAAGTAAGAGAGGAGAGATGGAATGTCTCACTCTCTCTCTCTACACACCACCACCACCCCCCATTATTCTCAAACTCGCACCAATATCACAGCGATCGCCTCCTCATTCATCTCCTCGTCCGCTCTCTCATCTCATTCTTCCCTCACCCCCCCATCCTCCTCCTCATCCACCCCTCTGTATCTCCTCCTCTAACTCCTTACCTCATTATCCTCTTCAATAAATCTACATTCACCCTCCTCCTCGCTCCTTATATCTCCCCCCATCACCATACCGCCCCTCCTCCTCATCCACCCTCCTCCACACCTCTTCAATGCCTTGCACTCTTCATCCTCGTTCGNCCCCCCCCTCCTCCCCTCATCTCCTCCTCCTCTTGTCCCCTCCGCGTACTCCACCATCCTCTTCCTTCTCTTATCCTCCACTGCGCTCCACTCATTCTTTCTCCCTCCCTCCCTCCCACCTCTCCACCCTTCCCCCCCTGCTTGCTCCAATCAATGTGTCTTGACGTGTGGTAATGAATGCTATTGACATCGGAATGAAGGGCGTTTGGCAGGAATTACCTTGCAACAAAGACTGCCAGCTGTGCGCGAGTTTTTTAATACCGCCTATTTACGTGTGTGTGTGTATTTACGTGTGTGTGTGTACATGGTGGATGTGTTCGTGTGTGTATATGCATGCTTGTGGAGAGCGGTGGTGTAGCGGTTAGCGCGCTGCGCTACGAACCCGGCGGGCCGAGTTCGATTCCCGTCACCAGTGACGATTATCTGAACCGGTCTTAGGCTTCGCCTAAGTCGACTCAGCCTCAAATGAGTACCTGGTGCGGTGTGTAAACATCGCCACTAAGAGAGACAAAGGCGGCCGGGTGTGGTGCTGGACACCGACCCCTCGTGCGCCATGCTGGCCTTGATAGGTGCTACTCGCTAACAGCACTTGCCCGACAGTCTGTTACAGGCTATACGGGTGATCTTTGTCTTTGTTACACACACCGAGTCTGCCCGTGTATATTCTGGATCGGACAGCATGCGACCGTGGTGAGAATAAGGTGGACGTGTAATTGAATGGTTGCGAGTTGAGATTGGTTGAGGGTGGAAGGGTGAGTTGGAGGACGAGGAGGGAGCGGGGGGGGTCACAGAGAAAGTNGGGGGGGGGGGATAAAATTGTAACATCATCAAAATCGTACCGAATGATTCATTATTCATCATCATCAGCAGCGGTTGCAGCAGTGGTATCTTCATCAGCAGTGGTATCATCATCATCATCAGTGAGTGGGGAGCGGTAGTGTAGCGGTCAGCGCGCTGCGCTACGAAACCGGCGTCCCCACTTTGTTTGATGCTCATGGCCAACACCGGCGATATTATCCATCGAGGCCGATTCACCCTCAAGTAGGTACCTGGTGCGGTGTGTAGACATCGCCACTAAGGAGACGAGGGCGGCGTGGTGTTTACCACCCACCCCTCGTGCGCCTTCATAGGTGTTCGCCAGCAGCACTTCCCCTAACAGTCCGTCAAAGGCTACATGGGAGATCTTTGTCTTTGTATCTATCTGTGTGTGTGTGNATCTATGTGCACGGTTGTGGGGACGGTAGTGTAGCGGTAGCGCTGCGCTAAAAATCCGGCGACAGGCGGGTTCGATTCCCGAACACCAGTGACGATTATCTGAACCGGTCAGGCCTCCCTAGGTCGACTCAGCCTCAAATGAGTACGGGGCAGCGTGTGTAAACATCGCCACTGGGAGACAAAGGCGCGGCGTAGTGCTGGCCACCCCCCCTCGTGTACCGTTCCGGCCTTCATAGGTACTCGTAACAACAGTCTGTTAAGGCTATACGGGGATCTTTGTCTTTGTACGAGTTGCTAATTTGGCAGAGTATATGATGGGCACAGCATCNGCAGTCATCTCAGTCAGTCNACGTGNCACGTGGGTNTGTCCGCGACCTCCTGTCAGCGCCTTCNACAACTTCGTGGCCGAAAGNGCACCTGGCCTCACAGNCCGTGTGANGTCACCGTCACTTCTGGCGAATGGCGGCTTTGGTATTGGTGTATAGATCTTTGTGTGTGTTATAGAGTANCCCCCCTTGTNGGGAGCGGTAGTGTAGTGTTAGCGCCGCGCTATGAACCTGGCGACCCGGGTTCGATTTCCGTTCACGGCCAACACCAGTGACGATTATCCCTCTAGGTCGACTCAGCCTTAAATGAGTACCTGGTGCGGTGTGTAAACATCGCCACTGGGAGTCAAAGGCGGCGTGGTGCTGGCCACCCACCTCTCGTGCGCCTTCATAGATTCTCGCTAACAGCACTTCCCCTACAGTCTGTTAAGGCTATACGGGGGTTTGTCTCTTTGTCTTTGTCATAGGTCCGTGTGTGTGTTGTATGTGTGTGTAGAGTGTCTGTGTGTGTGTGTGTAGTATGTGTGTGTGTAATAGAGTCTATGTGTGTGTTTAGCCAACACCAGTCTATGTGTGTGTGTATGAGTGTATGTGTGTGTTTGATGAGTCTATGTGTGTTGTAAACATNGAGTGTAGTGTGTAGTCTAGTGTGTGTNTTAGAGTCTGTGTGTGTGTGTGTAGAGTCTGTGTGTGTGTGNCATAGAGTCTGTGTGTGTGTGTTAGAGTCTATGTCTATGTGTGTGTGTGNGAGTGATCTGTGTGTGTGTTAGAGTCTATGTGTGTGTGTTAGATTTATGTGTGGTGTTGNAGATCTACGCGCGTGTGTGTTGCTGTCGTTCTGCGTGTGGGAGCGGCAGTTGCGTCAGCGCGCTGTGACATCCCCACCCGAGTTCATTCCCTCCACGGCCAACTGTGGCAGTCTCAGCGGTCCTGGGCTCAACTCGTGGGTAAACACCGACTCGGGCGGACAAAGGCGGCCGTTGTTGACCACCCACGCAACCGTGTGCCGTACCGTCCTTCATAGGTGCTCGCTAACAGCACTTGCCCCGGCGGTCTTGCAGGCATCGGGGTTCTTTGTTGTTGCTACTGTCTACGGGTGTCAAGTGCCTGTTGCCTCGAGGGGAACCTGTTCGCGCAATGAATGGTCGCCCGACACGGCGGCCGGTGCCAAGGGGAAAGCGCAGCTCGTAATACGGCAGGGACACTCGAGCGATGTTGTAGTCGTCGTTGTTGTCGTTGTTGTGTCGTTACTGTTGTTAAACGACAGCTGCGAAAACGGTAACCGGTTTTCACAATTTTTGGTCGTGAAAAACGGTTACCGGTTTGAAGGTGAAAGCGCAGCTCGTAATACGGCAGGGACACTCGAGAAACATTGTTGTTGTTGTTGTCGTCGTTGTGGTTATTGTTGTTAAACGACAGCTGCGAAAACGGTAACCGGTTTTCACAATTTTTGGTCGTGAAAAACGGTTACCGGTTTGAAGGTGAAAGCGCAGCTCGTAATGCAACATCAGAAACATTGTTGTTGTTGTCGTCGTCCGTTGTGGTTATTGTTGTTAACACAGCTGCGAAAACGGTAACGTTTTCACAATTTGATTTCGTGATAAACGGTTACCGGTTTAGGAAAGGGCAGCCCTGCAATTCAAAATAAATCTTTATTTATCCTGTAGGAATCCGATGAGCTATGAAGCTCTTTTCACCGATGTCCAGTGGGGCACTGGTAGAACGTTGCAGCTACCACAACACAAAGACACAGTAAGGAGGGTTAACAAATCACTTAAAAATAATATAACAAATATAACTAAGCAATGTTTTTTTTATCTCCAAGCCACTGAGATGATTATGAGCGACACACAAATGATAGTTACAAAGTGGGTATCAATTTACCGTAGCAAATAAAAACCTCCTGCACACCAGGCGAGGTAGTTGACATCTCCTAGCCACCGTGATGATGATGAGAGACACGCAAACTCCAAATACACAGCAGGCGTCAGGTCGAACCCACGACCTCCTGCACACCAGGCGAGGTAGTTAACATATCATAGCCACCGTGATGATGATGAAAGAGAGACACACGCAAACTTCAAATATACAGCAGGCGTCAGAGTCGGGATGGAACCCACGACTTCCTGCATATCAGGCGAGGTAGTCAACACCTAGCCAGCGTTGATGTGAGAGAGGGATACCCGTCCAAATACACCAGGCGTCAGGGTCGGGTTGTCCACACTTCCTACACACCAGGCGAGGTGTTAACACCTCGCCACCCTTGATGGAACCTTGGCCTTCGTCCAGGTGGCCAATCTTAGCAAAGTGCCCACACTTTACCCCACCACAGACTTCCTGTGGTGTAAACTCATTCATAACGCTGCGTGACACATCGCTGCGGAGAGGAGGCTGATTTAATCAACGATGCCCCCATTCTTCTTGGTTCCTTCGGTAAAGTCACGTAGAAGGGATAATAAAATAATAAATAAAACATTATTAAATAATTAAATTATGTTAATTTTCGTGAATGCAGGGATTCTCTTCTTGGTTCTTNTCCCGACAGACCCATGAGGACGGCTGCTTGCTGTGCCGAAAGCGTGAAATTTTATTATGTTTTTATTATTTTATTACTTCCCTTCAGTGAGAAAGAACCAAGAAGATGATCCCTGAGTCACGAAAGCTTTAAATCGAAAGATGCCCCTGTTTCCACTGCCGCGCAGTGAGATAGAATGGAATCGGTGACCTCTGGGTCGCGAGTGGAGTGGGCTGAGCGTTAGACAGCCCCTGTGGCACGCAGCTTGAGGTTGCGAACATGAAGAGGAGGAGGAGGTTGTGATGGTGGGGACGGCGCAGGGTGGAGGAGGAGGATGGGGGTAA
The DNA here is from genome assembly GCA_018977245.1 of Lethenteron camtschaticum. Classification (NCBI taxonomy): domain Eukaryota; kingdom Metazoa; phylum Chordata; class Hyperoartia; order Petromyzontiformes; family Petromyzontidae; genus Lethenteron; species Lethenteron camtschaticum. The sequence goes on from MU249602.1 coordinate 7,832,913, forward strand.
GCAACTTGATGATGACGATGATGATGACGATGATGACGATGACAATAATGATGACGACGACGACAATGATGACAATGATGATGACGATGATGACAGTGATGATGACGATGATGATGACGGTGATGGCGAGGATGACATAGATGATGATTACAATGATGATAATGATGATGATAATTATAATGATGACGCTGATGATTACAATGATGATGACGATGACGACGACGATGATGATGACGGTGATGACAATGACGACGACAATGACGACAACGTTGATGACGACGATGATGACGATGACGACGACGACGATGATAACAATGATGATAACAATGATGATGACAATGATGATGACGGTGATGACAGTGATGATGACGATGATGATGACGGTGATGACGAGGATGACAATGATGATGACGATTACAATGATGACAATGATGATAATAATAATGATGACGCTGATGATTACAATGATGATGACGACGACGATGATGACGATGATGATGATGATGACAAGGATGACAATGATGATGACGATTACAATAGACAATGATGATATAATAATGGACGCTGATGATTACAATGATGACGACGATGTGACGATGATGATGATGACAATATCGAGACAATTACGACGACGGGTAGACGGATGGTCCCGGTTGGCTAACGGTCGCTTCGTGATGGTCTGACACTGTGGGTCCAAGCTTCGCCTTTATTCAACTTTGAGATTTTTTCGGGGACAACCACATTGATTTTCTGCCACGTGTCTTGTGGGTTTTTTTTGCTCTGAAAATGTTTTTCCTTTCTCCGCATTTCTCCGGGTTAGCAGATTTACAAATGTATTTGTTTATTTATTTTCTCGCAACGACTGAGGAGAGAGAATATATTTTTCTTTTTGCTGTGCAACGGGGAAAAAAATAATAAGACAGCTTTCATTCAGAGCTACCGTCATACTCACTGCCCTCCTGTCCTCGGAGGACAACGTAAAATCTGCTTTATGCATATAATAAAAGGCCAGGACACTTGTTGTGAGGATTTATTTTCGTTATATTGTCCAGGATTTAAATATAAAAAAAATTCCGGCGAAAGAATTACACGAATACACATTGAAAAGTTACAGTAATTTAAATTAACCGTCTAGGACTTCTGTATTCGTTAACGCCCACCTCCGCGATGCTGTTATCTATAAATTAAACGTGTTCCTAGACGTCTTATTCCGCCGCTTCAACTCACTTCAACGTTTGAGATATCCCGTGTAGCCATTTCCCCAGCTATGGCTTCGGTGGCCTAGCAGCAGTGGTGAGGAACCCGGCCGCAGCCAGCCGGAAACCTGAAATTCGTGGATTATTTTAATAGTTTCCGTACGATAGCCATTCTCCCTATGAGACCTCCTTTACCAGTGGCAAAATATAGTAATAGGTTTTTAACTTTCAACTGGTACAAAAGCTGACACCTTTATAAAAGGGATCATGTTTGCAATAACCACAACACAGGCAGTCAAAATGCAAACAAAAAGAAACAACTCTGATAATGATAATGATATGCACTGTCCTTGAAGTTGATTGATCCACACCCGAGACATCTTTTCTTAGAGCCTAGTCTCCATTGGTGTTGGACCAGATGACGCCAAAAGGCGTACAACTCAAAAACAGCGCACTATCAGAGTATTGAGAGCTCGGGGTAAGCATTCACCCTATGAGACCTCCTTTACCAGTGGCAAAATATAGTAATAGGTTTTGACCTTTCAACTGGTACAAAAGCTGACACCTTTATAAAATGGATCATGTTTGCAATAACCACAACACAAGCAGTCAAAATGCAAACAAAAATAAACAACTCTGATAATGATCCAACACCAATGGAGACTAGGCTCTAAGAAAAGCTGTCCGGGTGTGGACCAATCAACTTCAAGGACAGTGCATATCATTATCATCATTATCATCATCAGAGTTACACCATTGGAACCTCATGATGACGCCTTTTGGCGTCATCTGGTCCAACCCATGTGAGACTAGGCTCTAAGGAAAGCTGTCTCGGGTGTGGATCAATCAACTTCAAGGACAGTGCAAATTTTCAGAGTTATGTTTTTGTTTGCATTATGACTGCAGATATTGTGGTCAATGCAAACATGACTCCTTGTAAAAAAGGTGTCAGTTTTGTTGCCAGATAGAAGGCTAAAAACAATTATCATTATCAGAGTTGTTTCTTTTTGTTTGCATTTTGACTGCTTGTGTTGTGGTTATTGCAAACATGATCGCTTGTATAAAGGTGTCAGTTTTTGCACCAGTTGAAAGGGTAAAACCCTATTACGATAGCCATTCTGTCAGAATTCTCTGCTTCGTTTGGAGTAATCAGATTGTTTTGTTGACTTTGAAATGCTGAGAAAAAGTCACTTATTTTTATATTTTCATTGTTCTGTAAAGTTGTCGCGTGTGCGGCCACGTTTCACCGCATCATCTGGTTACTCGTTTAATTGCTCTGGAACTTCGCGGGATATTTTTGCAGAAACCCCCACGAAATATTTTCCCAAATTTCCCCTGGTGATTTACCCGCCCCGCCTCCTGCAGATTTAATGCAGAATTTAATTTAAATGTCAATCCTTTTTCATCTTGTTCGTCATCAAAGACAAATATCCCCTGTGCAGTCTTAACAGACTGTTGGGGCAAGTGCTGTTAGCGAGCACCTATTAAGGTCGGCACGCCACACGAGGTGGGGGCCAGCACCACGCCCGACCGCCTTTGTCTCCCCAGTGGCGATATTTACACACCACACCAGGTACTCATTTGAGGCCGAGTCGACCTAGCAGAGGCCCAGGACCGGTTAAAATAATAGTGACCGGTTTGGCCGTGAGCGAGAATCGAACTCGGGTCGCCAGGTGCGTAACGCAGTGCACGAACCACTACACTACGCTCCCCACACACCTATACACACACTCACCCCCACACTGACACACTCACTGACACAACAGCTGCCATTCGCCACTAAGTGGCGAGACGCACCACGGCGACAGGCAGGTGCACTTTACACGTGAAGTGTTGAACGCCCGCTGGCAGGAGTTCACGGGACAGACCCAGGTGCCATGGGTTGACCGAATGAGATGACTGGCCGATGCACCACCTGTGCCCCCTACGTGTCAACACACACTAACCCCAACACTGACATACCCTCACAGTCATACAACAACAACAACCGCCATTCGCCACTAAGTGGCGGTGACGTCACCACGACGCTTGTGCCAGACTATGTGCACCTTGAGGCCACGTGAGGTGTCGAACGCCCGCTGGCAGGAGGTCACGGGCAGACCCAGGTGCCACGGGTCGACTGACTGAGATGACCGAGATGACTGGCTGATGCACCACCTGTGCCCCTACTGTGCCAGTCACACACTCACCCACTCACCCACCACCGTACGGATACGCTCACTGACACACTCACCCCTACGCTGACACACTCAAAAAAACACACACACACAGAGTTGATCAATCAGCGTGAAATTTGGTTTAAAATAAATTCCCTCTGACTCCTATTAAGGCCCGACGTCTCTCTTACCCGATCGTTCAACCACCCATCCTTGTGGCGAGCTCGCTCCGTCTTTGTCGAGACACTGAATTTTCAATCAGCCGTCCTCTCTGCCCCCCCCTCCCCTTTCTCATCCTCTCCCCTCCCCTCTGTCCCCTCTCTCTTCCTATTTCTCTTACAATCCTCCACTCATTCTCTCCTCCCCTCTCCTCTCTCTCTTTTTTTACGATCAGTGGAAACAAGAAGATGCTCGGTGTAGTCGGCACTTTGTTTCGTTCATTATTTCGTATTTTTTTTTATAACAACTTTGCTCTATGTAAACCCCACCTCTCGCTCACTCTCTCGCTCGCTCTCTCTCTCTCTCTCTCGTTCTGCACGCAGCCCTTCTCGCAGTTCGACGGCCTCCGACGGGTAGCTCATAACTGCATGCAGAGCTCACCGTCATCTGCCACCGAGCACACGGCCTCCTCCATCGCCCACTGCTCCTTGAAGGCCGGCACGGCGTCTCGCTCTCGCTCTCTTCCTCTCCCCTCTCTCGAACCCACCTCCTCCTCCATAGGATGCGAAGAGATTAACATCTTCTCATCGCCGTATTTTTTAAATATTTTTTTAATAATTATGATAATAAGAATATTATTAGAATAAAATGTGATAAATAATCGAGAACGCGTAACAACTCGCAACATTTACAACGCGCATCATCATTTTCACCTGTAACCGTTTGACGCCCAACCCCAACCGAACCGGTAACCGTAATATCAAAAACAATACAACTATTACCACATTTTAATTTAAAGCTTTCGTGATTGCAGGGATTCATATTCTTGGTTCTTTCGGTAAAGTCACGTAGAAGGAAAAATAAAATATTACAAATGTAAAACAATAAAATTCTCACGACGTTTCGATTGCAACACAAGCAATCGTCATCAGGTGTGAAAACCACTGCTGTGAGTTTATTGTTTTATATTTTTTATTATTACATTGTTTCCCTTCTACGTGACTTTACCGAAACAACCAATGATAACTATTACTAATATACACTCGCGGATTTGTGAAATTCATATTTGAGTTCCAATTGTGTGTGGGGGGGGGGGGGCGGAGGAAGGGCGGGGTGGGGGCTGGGAATAGTACCGGGGTCAAATGAGCGTAACGCTCACAGCGAGGTTATCCCAGGAGAGCACAAGCACTTAGCTCCCCCAAGATTTCGCTTGCATCTCTTACCCCACCCTCTCTCTCTTTCTCCCACCTCTCGCTCTCTCTCTCGCCTCTCTCCACTTTACTCGCTCAGAAGATCCCATGCTGCCAAGTTTCTCGCTCGCTCGTTCTCTCTCTCTCTGTGCTTTGATTCGAGAGAAAGAGAGAGAGAAGGGCCGAAACAAAACGAGGGCAGGTGATGGTTTGACGCTATGTGGCTCGGGGCAAGATATGCACGCACACGCACACACACATACACATATATGTGTGTGCGTGTCAATACACACACACATACACGTGTATGTGTGTGTATGTGTCAATACACACACATACACGTGTGTGTGTGTGTGTGTCAATACACACACACATACACGTGTATGTGTGTGCGTGTGTAAATACACACACACATACACGCTCACATACACGCGCACATACACGTGTGTCAATCCGTGTGTGTGTGTCAATACAAAGACAAAGATCCCCCGAAAAGCCTTAGCATTTTCTTGGGGCAAGTGCCGTGAGCGAGCACGAGGGTGGGTGACCTCCAACATTACGCCCGGCCGCCTTTGTCTCCCAGTAGCGATGCTTACAAATCGCGCGAGGTACCAATTTGAGGCTGATTCGACCTAAGGGAAGCGGGAATCGAACCCGGGTCGCGAGGTTTGTCGCGCAGCGCGCTACCGCTCCAACACACTCACACACTCACTGACACACTAACCCCCATACCGACACACTCACACACTCACTGACACACTAACCCCCATACCGACACACTCACACACTCACTGACACACTAACCCCCATACCGACACACTCACACACTCAATGACACACTAACCCTCATACTGACACACCCACACACTCACTGACACACTAACCCCATACCGACACAATGACACACTCACTGACACACTCACTGACACACTCACACACTCACTGACACACTTACCCTCATACCGACACACTCACACACTCACTGACACACTAACCCTCATACCGACACACTCACACACTCACTGACACACTCACTAACACACTCACACACTCACTGACACACTAACCCCCATTCCGACACACTCACACACTCACTGACACACTCACTAACACACTCACACACTCACTGACACACTAACCCTCATACCGACACACTCACACACTCACTGACACACTCACTGACACACTCACACACTCACTGACACACTAACCCTCATACCAACACACTCACACACTCACTGACACACTCACTAACACACTCACACACTCACTGACACACTAACCCTCATACCGACACACTCACACACTCACTGACACACTCACTGACACACTCACACTCACTGACACACTAACCCTCATACCGACACACTCACACACTCACTGACACACTCACTAACACACTCACACACTCACTGACACACTAACCCTCATACCGACACACTCACACACTCACTGACACACTCACTGACACACTCACACTCACTGACACACTAACCCTCATACCGACACACTTACACACTCACTGACACACTCACACACTCACTGACACACTAACCCTCATACCGACACACTCACACACTCACTCGCTCACACATGAACCCCCACGCTCACGCGCTCACCTCCAACGCCGACAACGCTCGCGCTGAGTAAGATCGCCCCTGACACTCGCATCTATTCAGCGGCGTCCCCCTTCCCTCGTCTCCATCTCACACACGACCTTTGCGAGGCCGACGCCGCGTGCGATGCGCGTCACGGGGTGAGATGGGGAGCGGCGGTGCAGCGGTTAGCGCGCCGCGCGCGAACCCGGCGAGCCGAGTTCGATTCCCGCTCACGGTCACCGCAACGCCGGTGGCGATTATCTGAACCGTCCCTGTGGCCTCCCCTAGGTCGCCTCGGCCTCAAATGAGCACCTGGTGCGATGCGTAGACATCAGGGAGACAAAGGCGGTCTTGGGCGTGTTGCTGGCCTTCACAGGTGCTCGCTAACAACAGTCTGCTAAAGGAAGCACGGTGGATCTTCGTCTTTCATGTGCGTAACGAGCAGGGGGGAGGGGAGCGGTGGCGCAGCGGTAGCGCGCCGCGCCGAACCCGGCGAGCCGAGTTCGATTCCGCGCTCACGGTCACCGCAACGCCGGTGGCGATTATCTGAACCGTCCCTGTGGTCTCCCCCTAGGTCGCCTCGGCCTCAAATGAGCACCTGGTGCGATGAGTAGCATCGCCACTCGGGAGACAAAGGCGGTCCTGGGCGTGTGCTCGCTAACAACACTCTGATAAAGGCAGCACGGTGGATCTTCGTTTTGATGTGCGTAACGAGGGCGGAGGGGGGGGGAGGGCTGAGCGGTGGTGCAGCGGTTAGCGCGCCACGCTGCGAATCCGGCGGACGGGTCTCGGATGCACGCGGTCAGCCGTGAGCGGGGACATCCACCTCGCTCGGCTTCGACCCGCGGCATTTGGCGCGGCTGCTGTGACCTAACGCGGCACCACCGCTCTGCCCGCACGAGCGCGCGTGTTCGCAAAACGCGGGCAAACAGCGGCGGTCACGGATGAGCGACTGCCCGCGGCGCTCCTCTGATAGCGGTGTCCAACAGCCGAATAAATATTCTCGGAAAATAACACGGAATTATTTAACGTGACGATCCTTTCCCCGCGGCGGCGATGATTCGGTGGTGGTGGTGGTGTTGGGGGGGGGAGGTTCGACGCCGCGTGTTTAAAAGGAACAGCGCCCAAGTGCCTTCGACCATACTTCACCGCGCTCGTCCGTGAGCGCAGTCTGCCCGGTTTGGGTGATCGCACGCGACACGGACGTTAGCCGTGGTCACGGGAAATTGAACTCAGGTTGTTGTTGTTCAGTCTCGTTGCACGGTGCGCTAACCGCGCGCCACCGCTCCCCACTCACGGCCCTACTAACATCTCTATGCCCGAGCCTCCCGTAAGTCACGTGACCGCTGTGTTGCAACCGCCACTCTGAACCCCTAAACTGTCATCTCTGAATCTTTATCTAAACCTGCTCAAGCCTCCCGTAAGTCACGTGACCACTGTGTGGCAACCGCCACTCTGAACCCCTAAACTGTCATCTCTGCATCTCTATCTAAACCTGCTCAAGCCTCCCGTAAGTCACGTGACCGCTGTGTTGCAACCGCCACTCTGAACCCCTAAACTGTTATCTCTGCATCTCTATCTAAACCCGCTCAAGCCTCCCGTAAGTCACGTGACCGCTGTGTTGCAACCGCCACTCTGAACCACCCTTGACCACACCTCCTCTCCCTTCTCCACGCCCCCTGTGAAAACAGACGCCGCTGCGTGCAGTTACACCGCCTGCGCACTGAGCAGCTACGACACCCGTGGTGCCTCGCGTGGTAATCTGAAGAACGTACACATTTGAAGTTTTGGTCCCGACAAAAACATTGTTGGACAAGGCAGTTAAACTTTTTGTTATTGTTACATATATGTAAAAATAACAAAAAATTACCAGACTTATGTTAGTGTATTTACTTTAAAATGTGAAGGGTACAGAATCCCGACCCCCCCCACTCCTCCAACAAAAAACTTTTCGAATTCCTTTCCACCCCTCCGCCCCCTTAAAATATTTGTCAAACTAAATTTCTCCTAAACTTTCTACGTTTCGGTTCAACTTGAACCTTGACCTCCCAAACTTTCTCTTTTTCATCGATGCCCGGAGGTCACGGAGGCATCCGAATCCCCGGCATTCAATTATTTTCGGGAACTCAGTTTTTTGTTTTTTTTGGGTGGGGGGGAGGGTGGAGGTTGTCGCTACCTCGTGAGCAGAGCTCCAGTGAAGGTGTGTGAACCGCGCGAGATCCCAGGAGACCCCGAAAGAGGAGGATCTTGCACGCGAGGCCTGTGGACGACTCGATAATGACACGCGCGATACAGCCACGTGGAAGCATCGCTCAACGAGCTGCTCGAAATCCGAAGGTTAAGAGATGAAATCCTCGATTTTTTGGGGGGTGTTCATTCGGCCAATCATCCCTCCTCCGGGTGTGGTAAAATTAGTACCACTCCGTGGGAGGTTAACACTAGCGGTCGCCAATGGATACACTCACCCCACCCCCTTACCCCCAATCGAGCTCGGGTTATTGGGTTCTAAGCGCAGTGCACTAACCAATGCAACACCGTTCCTGCCCAGTATAAAATGACATAAAAAAAGTATCTGGTCGGTTCACGTTTCGGGAATGGACCCCTTTTGAAGAGCACAGAGAGATAGAGAGAGAGGGGGCGGGGGGGGGGGCTTTGTGCAGAAAGATCGACTGAGTTATTCCAGTGGCAGATTCTCACGTGACAATCCCTCTGGCACAACCTAGTCATCATCAATCCGCCGCTGGATGAAGGCCTCCGTCAGGCGTGTCGAAACATCTATCACGGTCCTGTGCGAATTTTAACAATCCACCCGGAGCCACGGTGCGCATGCGGGCCAACGATTTCACCGCTCCGTCTCCCGTGGCGCTCGCCCTCTCGGGAAGCGGGACGGGGCAAGGTAGACTCGCAACATTTTGACACAGGGAATAAACGTGGCTCACGCAGTGGGGGGGGGAAGGGGTGGGGGTCCCTTGACTGTGTGACCGTGACGATTGATCGAAATCGTCGGGTGGTCGCGGTCGGTGGGCGAAACGGGACGGGAGTGCAGTTGACCGTCTCCTCTCTTTAACATCTTAAAATGTACCTCGCAATGTTCGCAACGCGTCAGAGGGACCACAGCGCAGTCAGCCCAGCCCAGCCCAGCCCAGCCCAACCAAGCCAGCCGCCCAGCCCAGCCAGCCCAACCAAGCCAGCCGCCCAGCCCAGCCCAGCCAGCCCAACCAAGCCAGCCACCCAGCCCAGCCCAGCCAGCCCAACCAAGCCAGCCACCCAGCCCAGCCCAGCCAGCCCAACCAAGCCAGCCACCCAGCCAGCCCAGCCAGCCCAACCAAGCCAGCCACCCAGCCCAGCCCAGCCCAGCCAGCCCAACCAAGCCAGCCACCCAGCCCAGCCAGACAACCCAGCCCAACCAAGCCAACTAACCCACCTAGCCAGTCCAGCCATCCCAGCCCAGCCCAGCCCAGCCAGTCCAGCCACCCAGCCCCCCCAGCCAGCACTGCTAGCCCAGCCAGACAAGGTCAGCCAACGTTGTTTTTGATACGCAGTATAAAATGGCCGCAGTATAAAATGGCCGCAGTGTAAAATGGCCGCAAAACTCTCGAACAGAAACAAAAGCTGGACGAATAAAATAAATAAATATGCCTTCAAGAAAACAGTGGAACGGGTTTGAGCATATGATGCAAATGTCACTCGTGTGGGGGGGTAATGGCGGGGGCCGAGATGACTGCGGGAGGAAGGGGTGTAGAGAAGGGGGAAGTGAGGGTTGTGCCGACTCAGCGACATTTGTGACGCTAACTCGAACGCGCCGCGCCACGCCACGTGGCGCGAGGCATCCTCCCACGCTGTCTCCGCGTCTTTGTCTCTCTCTCTCTGTGCGACTGTGTTCAAGCGAGCGACTGTGCGCGTGACCGCGAATGGGAGCGGTAGTGCAACAAATCCGGCCACCCGAGTTCGATTCCCGCTCGCCGTCAACGCCAGTGACGACGATTATCTCAACTGGTTACATGAGTAGCTGGTGCGGTGTGTGAACATCGCCACTGGGGGAGACGAAGGCGTCGGGCGTGGTGCCGGCACCCACCCCCACGTGTGTCGTTCTGGTGGTGCTCACTTACAGTGCCTGTACCTCAAGAGTCTGTTCATGGAATATTTGTGTTTGTGTGCTTTGTGTGCGAGTGTCGTGTGTCTGTGTCCAGCCCTAATAGGTGCTACTCGCTAACAGCACTTGCCCCAACATTCTGTTAAAGGCTATACGGGGGTACGGAGAGGGGGGGTCTTCGTTGTGTCTCTGCGTGTCTGTGTGACTGCGCGTCTTTGTGTTTGCGCGAGTGAGTGTGTAACGCGTGTGTTTCTGTATCCGCTCTCCAAACCTGCTCGCTCACAGCACTTGCCCCAACAATCTGTTCAAGGCTACACAGCNGGGGGGGGGGGCGGAGGGGCTGCATGTCTGTGTGAGTGTATCTGTGTGTGTGTGAGAGTAATGATTTTCTATCACATTCTTTTCTGTCTGTGCGTGAGACTCTGCGGAATTGGCAGTGCCCCCGAGATTAACTCACGCGGACTAAAAGTACCGCGCGGTGAAGCTTCTTTCGTGTTTAATTTTGTCTAACGTATGTGTGTGTTTAATGTGTGTGTCTATGATGCTTTAATCGCACGTGTGTGTGTGTGTTTAATTTTGTCTAACGTGTGTGTGTGTTTAATGTGGGTGTCTATGACGCTTTAATCGCACGTGTGTGTGTGTTTAATTGTCTCTAACGTGTGTGGGTGTTTAATGTGTGTGTCTATGACGATTTAATCGCACGTGTGTGTGTGTGTATTTAATTGTGCTAACGTGTGTGTGTGTTTAATGTGTGTATCTATGACGCTTTCATTGCACGTGTGTGTGTTTGTGCGCGGTTAGTCGGGCGTGGTTCTGACCACCCACCCCTCGTGTACCGTTCCGGCCTTCATAGGTGCTCGCTAACAGCACTTGCCCCTGCAGTCTGTTAAGGATATACGGGGGATCTTTGTCTGCGGTTAGTCAGTCAACCTATGGCACCTGGGTCTGTCCCGTGACCTCCTGCCAGCGGGCGTTCGACACTTCACGTGACCTTAAAGTGCACCTAGCCTGGCACAAGCGCCGTGGTGACGTCATTGCCACTTAGTGGCGAGTGGCGGTTGTTGTTGTTGTTGTTTAGCGAGCTGCGCTAACGAATCCGGTTGACCCGAGTTCGATTCCCGCTCACGGCCAACAACAGTGACGATTATCTCAAGCGGTCCTGGGTGTCCCCTAGGTCGACTCAGCCTCAAATGAGTACCTGGTGCGTTGCCTAAACATCGCCACTGGGGAGACAAAGGCAGCCGGGTGTGGTGCTAGCGACCCACTAACTCGTGTGCCGTGCCGATCTTCATAGGTGCTACTCGCTAACAGCACTTGCCCCAACAGTGTGATGAAGGCTATACGGGGATCTGTGTATTTGGATGCGATTATTTGTGTTTTTGCATTATGCAAAAAAAAATTCGTAGTTGCTGAAGAACTGCATTGTGGTCAAATCGTCTAAGCTCTCCGTCAAAATACATTTCAGCAAATGTGACCGACTAACGTTCTTACTACGACTGGACATTGTTTAAAAGACCTAAATAGCTCATTGCATGCCTCCTGCAATATAAATAAATGTTCTGTTTCGGCGACACGGAGATAGACAACCGTGTATCCGGAGTCCTCGTTATTATTACTCATCAGCAGTACAGCATGGGACACCGGTGGTCACTGCTGCAAAGTCTGCCTCTGGGAACCACATTTTTTTAGGGGGAGCCGTCTCTTTCACGCCACGTGGCGCGCGCGTGTCAATTTTTCTCTGCTTCAGTGGGTGGATGGGTGGGTGGGTTAGCGTGGGTCGTTGAGTGGGTGGGGAGTATGGGTTGAGGGAGGGTGGGTGGGTGGTTGGATGGGGGGGATTTAAGAAACTCGCATCCTTGCAATTGTTTTGTACCATTCGTGTGTTACCAGGTAAGGCTGCATGAGCTCCTCTTTCAGAAGCGACGTGGCCATCGCAGATGGGAGCTTACACGAGAAGTGGAAATGTATCGCAGAAAAATACTTGACACGCGTGGATGTTTGATTCTAAGAAAGAAAAAAAACACGGAGGACCAGGAGAGAAATCCACGCCACACGGGGAGAGAGAGAGAGAGAGACACGGAGAGAGAGAGAGAACGCGCAAACTCCAAAGACACGGGCATCTTCAGGGTCGGAATTGAACCACACGAACCCCCTGCATACCAGGCGAGGGAGTTAACGGCTCTCCGCTACCGTCCCTCGAACCTCGGATGAACTCGAGAGGGAGAGAATCGCAAATCCAGCGGGGCGCGCTGCTAACCACCGCGAAACGGTCGCGTTGGCCGCGGCTTCAGCATCGTACGGCGATGCTGCTGCTGCAGCGGCGACGGCGTTAATTAGCAAGGCTCCTCGCCCGCTCGTCCCCTCACCTTGACCTCTGCTTACACTCGGCGAAGGGAAGCAGCACAAACATCATTTGTTCTGGGGGGGGGGGTGGTGGCGGCGGGGCGCGCGGGGGAATTGTATCGGATGCGAATAGGCAACGCACCTCTGGGCGATCATCACTCGCGCTGAGATTGACGAATAATATTGTGCTGCGTGCGTAAGAGAGGGTGTAAGAATGCGTGTCGGTGTGTGTGCTGTGTGTGTGTGTTGTTGTGGGTAGGAGCGGTGGTGGAGCGGTTAGCGCGCTGCGCTACGAACCGGGCGGCCCAGGTCGATAGCGCTCACGGCCAACACCACCAGTGACGATTATCTGAACCGGTCCTGGCCTCCCCTAGGTCGACTCAGCCTCAAGTGAGTAGCTGGTGGGGTGTAAACTCCCACTAGGGAGATAGGCGGCCGGGCGTGGTGTTGGCCACCAATCCCTTCGTGCGCCATGCGGCCTTGAAGGTGCTACCGCCAACAGCACTTGCCCCCGCAGTCTGTATGTACGGGGGATCTTTGTCTTTGCTGTGTGTGCGTTGCGTGGTAAAGTGTGCTGTTGGTGTTGTGCTCTTCGTGGTGTTGTGTGGTTTGGAGAGTATCCTGCGGTGACCCGAGTTCGATTCCCGCTCATGACCACCACCAACACCACCAGTGACGATTATCTGAACCGGTTCTGGACATCACCCTCGGTGGGTACCTGATGCGGTGTGTAGTAAACATCGCCACCGGGGAGACAAAGGTGGCTGGGACGTGTGCCGCTTGCCACACGAGCCTCCCACAAGCAGCACTTGTCCCAACAGCCTGCCCAAGGCTATACGTGGGGACCTTTGTCTTTGTTCTACGTGTGCCTGCGTTTATGCGTTATGAGTAATGCTTGTGTGTGTGTGTGCGAGCGAGCGAGCGGATTTCATGCAACATATTTCTCCGTTCACGCGTACACATTCCATCCGTCAGATTCCGGCCAAGACAAATGAATATCAAATGCCATTAGCGCCTGGCGTCTTTTTTTGTCGCGTGTGTGTGTGTGCGTGTGTGTGTGTGAAGCCGATGAAAAGCCGCCTTAGGTTCAATGAAAACGGATGCAGTCACCCGAGCCCTCACACGAACCAAGGTTTCAGATCCACACGCAGCGAGAGAGAGAGCGAGAGAGCGAGCGAGCAAGGAATCGGGCTTGGCGCTCTATGGCGATACGAGATTTATAGCCGGGCGGAGTGGTGTGGTGGTGGTGGCTACGCAACACCGCACACGAATGTTGTGAAAACCCCGTCTATATACGAACACCAAATCTGAATCACTTCAAGACTTCTGTAAACCACGTGACTTGTGTGTGTGGACCCCCCCCCCCCCAACTCTGAATCCCCGCCCTCTACACGCCCCCTGTGAGAACAGACACCGCTCTCACTCGCATCGTCGTCATCATCACCACCACCACTACCCTATCATCATCACCATCCTCCATCAGCATCCTCCATCACTCTCACCTTATCATTATCACCACTCTCTCATCATCACCACCACCACACTCTCATTATCATCATCACCACCACCACCATCCTATCATCATCACCATCCTCCATCATTCTCACCGTCTCATCATCACCACCCTCTCATCATCATCACCACCACCCTCCATCATCATCGCATTATCATTATCACCCTCTCAACATCATTACCCGCTCATCTCTAGCATGATCACCACCCTATCATCATCACCACCCTCTCATCATCATAACCACCCGCTCNTTATCATCATCAGTTCATCATCCTCTCATGCATATCATCATCACCACCCTCCATCATCATCGCATTATCATTATCACCCTTTCAACATCATTACCCGCTCATCTCTAGCATGATCATCACCCTATCATCATCATCACCACCCTCTCATCATCATCATCACCACCCTCTCTCATCATCATCACCACCACCCCCTCATCATCCCCCACGTCCTGGCCCGGGCATTCCTTCTTCCTCACTCCCTCCTCAATGCCGAGTATTCCTCGCTCTATGCGGTTTGAGTTTATGCAACACATCACCCCAGGCACTCGTTTGAGGCTGAGTCGACCTAGGGAGACCCATGATCGGTTCAGATCATCGTCACTGATGTTGGCCGTGAGCGGGAATCGAACTCGGGTCTCTGCCGGATTCGCACACACGCGCGATGAGCACAACACTACCGCTCCCCACACACACACCACACACACACTACATACACACACTACACACACACACTACACACACACACACACACACTACATAGTACACACACACTACACACACACTACACAGTACACACACTACACACACACTACACACACACTACATAGTACACACACACACACACTACACAGTACACACACACTACACACACACNACACACACACACTACACACACACAATACACACACACACACACACTACACACACACACACACACACACACACTACACACACACACATATACTACATACACTNCACACCCACACACACACACTACACACACACACTACACACACTACACACTACACTACCGCTCCTCACACACACACACTACACAGTACACACACACTACACACACACTACACACACTACACACACACTACGTACACACACACACACTACACACACACTACGTACACACACACTACACACACTACACACACACACACACACACACTACACACACCACACACACACTACACACACACACTACACACACACTACACCCACACTACACACACACTACACACACACTACACACTGCGCACCACCGCGTGCTGCGTGGTGCGTGCGAACGACTTCACTCGATACACACTACACACACTACACACACACTACCCACACACACACACAACACACACACTACACACTGCGCACCACCGCGTGCTGCGTGGGGCGTGCGAACGACTTCACTCGAAACGCACCAAAACTGTGCCGGGCCGGGCCGTCCCTTGAAGCCGTCGTCTGCGGGGGGGAGGGGGGGTCCATTGCGGCCCGTGTTAGGGGAGGAGGAGGGTTGAGATGCGGTGTGGGTGGTGGAGGGTGGGTAGTGGAGAGGGGGGGAGAGACGCGCATTGTAATTCTGGCACAGTCACAGCCACCACCACGGGTCCGCCGTGGCGAGCACGGCTCCCCACCGCACAGAGAGTGGCCCAATATGATGGCTTCATAACCAAATAATGTCCCCGTCCCCCCCCATCTCAGCTGCTCGGCTGTCAGTCGGCCCGTGTTAGGGCCCTTCTGAAGGGCGTGTTGAATATGCATTGCGTGTGCAGGTGCTGAGGCTGCTGCTGCTGGTGGTGGTGGTGGAGGGAGAGGGAGGGAGACGATGGAGGGAAAGGACAGGGAGGGGGAGGGTTGGTGGCTAAGGTGGAGCCCAGGCGCTGTAGAGTTGGGTGGAGCGGTGGCGCAGCGATGAGGCTGTGAATCCATCGCCTAGGTCGACTCGGCCTCAAATGAGCGCCTTGGCACGAGGTGTAAACTTCGCCGCTAGGGAGGCAAAGGCGGCTCGTGTTCTGTGCGTGTCTTCGTAGGTCCCCGCTAACATCACTTGCCCCAACAGTCTGTCAAGGCTGTACGGGCGTGTGTGTGTGTGCGTAGGTTAGTGTGTGGCGAGCGGCGGCGGAGTGGTTAGGGCCGTCCATAAATGACGTCACGCACCTAGGGGGGTGGGGTCTGACATTTGTGACGATGTGTGACGAGGGGGGGGGGGTTGCGAAATGTGACGTCATATAAAAATTCGCAACTTTAAATAAATATAGACAACACGTTCTACTTCATTAAATAGACTTTTTTAATAAATGTTTCTCCTACAACATCAGAGTGCAGCGCCACATTAAATACCCACAACACTGACAATAGTTTTAAAGCGATTTGAAGCATGTTTTTTTTTGGGGGGGGGGGGGACAGAGCTTTGTGACGTCATATTTGAGAGGCATAAGGAGGTAATTTTGGGGTGCTGATTCCAAATCTGGCATCAGTTTTTGTCTATCACGTCAGGTTTTGAGATATCAAATATTGCATTTTCAATAAAAACTGCAGAAGAAAAATATTAAATAAATGTGGATATATACATAAATTATATTATAAACACACTATCCTAAAAATACAGCACCATATTTTAACACTAAAGCAGTCACTGACTCGCAACAACTTGCAATCACAAGTGACAGAGTTAATTTGGGTAAAATCAATGAAAATGGGGTATGCCTAAGCATAAAATGAGATGTGATAGAGCAAATCTGAGATCAGATTTGGAATCAGCACCCTGAAATTAGTCTAAACAGCTGCAAAAGTCCAGGCCAAAAAACTT
Organism: Lethenteron camtschaticum; assembly: GCA_018977245.1. Lineage (NCBI taxonomy): Eukaryota > Metazoa > Chordata > Hyperoartia > Petromyzontiformes > Petromyzontidae > Lethenteron > Lethenteron camtschaticum. The sequence goes on from MU249602.1 coordinate 7,849,984, forward strand.
TTTTTGTTGACCGTGTAATAAGCACCCCCCCGCCCCCAAAGAAACCACGTGAGCTATCTGGGGGATTTTTCGTCTTTGTTGTCAAAATGTGATGCGCTGCTTATCCCCCGCATTGTGTGCTCATCACACGCCAATCAATCCGGGCGTTGTAGTCCTCGGAGACAGGAGCTGGCCAAACGAAGTAAAACAAAACTTTAAAGGACACTCAGCACGTTTGTCAATCACACCGTGACGTTCGCGGGCAATGTGCTCTGAAGGATGGCAGGTTGCCCGAAACGTCCGCTTTGCTACACGTGCCCGGTTTCGCCGCGGTGGCTAGGAGATGTTAACTACATCGCCCGGTATACAGGAAGTCGTAGGTTCGATCCCAAACCTGACGCCCGCTGTATATTTGGAGTTTGCGTGTCTCTCATCATCATCATCACTGTGGCTAGGAGATGTTAACTACCTCGCCCGGTATACAGAAGGTCGTGGGTTCGATCCCGAACCTGACGCCCGCTGTATATTTGGAGTTTGCGTGTCTCTCCCTCTCTCTCTCTCCCCCGTGGTCGATTTTTCTCCGGGCCCTCCGGTTTGTCCCTTCACATTTAAAATCAACGTCACGCGTTTAGAGCATTTGGCTGCAATCAATTTCCACACGTGTAAAGTCACTTCCTTGAGCTATTATTTTTGGTCATGCCGCTTCTTAAAAAGATCTACATAGCTCAGTGGGCCTGACCTGGTAAAAACACTTTTTATTGTTTAGTTTAATAATTTCATGTCCGATGTTCCATCTCACCAGAGACAGCCAGGGGTCTTTGTATGTGTGTTGATTTCAATCGGAGTCTATGGGTCTCCATGTCAGTCTATGGTTCTCGGTGTAAGTCTATAGATTTCTACGCGAGCCAAACGATTTCAATGTACGTTTATGGAACTATCTGAGAGTATGGATCTCTATGTAAAGTGTGCATCTCTTTGTGAGCCTATGGATCTCTTTCTAAGTCTATGGATCTCTAAGTGAGCAAGGATTTCTATCTCAGCCTATGAGTGTCTATGTAAGTCTATTGATCTCCATGCAAGTTACGTATCTCTATGTGCGCCTATGGATATCTACATCGGTTATGCATCTACATGTTAACCAATGGATATCGATGTAACGTATGCGTCTCAATGCGAGCCCATCGGTGTCTACGTCATTCTACGGATCCGCTTTGTGAACCGAGGCATCTATTTTTATTTTATATCAGCGGTTGAAAACCTCACCACACTTGAGAACACCCCATTTGCAATTATGCCTTAGCAGCGGAAATATCGGCTTCGAACCCAGTGCCATCAGAGTCAGCGTCTGTCCTCTGACACAACCAATATGAATCTCGTCCCAACCCCCACCCATCTCGCTACCCCACCGCTCGCGTTCACCCAGGCCACCTCGATCTCGCTCGTTGCTTATACCGCACTCGCTCGCTCGCTCTCCCCTCTCGCCGGTATCGCAATAAGATTTGTAAGCTTCGTTATTTTTAAGTGGAGGTCTCGCACCGGCGTGCGTGGCAGGAGGAGCAGCCGCAGCCGCCGCCGCGTGCGGAACGGAGAAGCTTTGATGAGAGGGAGGAGGGCGACGCTCAACAGCGACGCTTCGACTGCTCCACCTCACCACCACCACCCCACTCCCACTCGCCGTTCCGCCCACCGAACTCTCCGCGGGACGCTCTCTCGTCGAAGAAGTTCGAACTCGGAGACACTCACTCATGCCCGATCCTTCGTTAGCCCACGCGTACCCAGTGTGAGCAGCAAATGCTAATTGGAGCCAACACAACTAAAATAATTATTAAAAAAACAAGGCTTTGGTGCTTACTTCAAATCTGGTATTCGTAGGTAGTCTCCGTCACGCTCCGGGTGAGCTACAAATGATCTCTGTGTGTGTGTGTCAGAGATGCAGAAGTTTTTTTAAAAAGTAAATACACTTAAATTTCACGTTCGTGCGGAGAAATCCTGCCCCCCCACCACCAACCCCTCCCCCAACCCCGTACCCCTACCCCCTTCTGCTATTTTTCCCCAGTGGAAAAATATAACACGGTAAGTCCTCGCTTAACGCGTGGTCTCCACACAACGCGCGTCGTGGCTCTAATGCGGTTCGTCTTCAATCGGGGAACACTTTTTTGTTTGTTTGTTTGCCAACACGGAACGTCTACAGTTATAACACGGGCAGAGAGAGAGAGAAAGACACCGCAAACTCGAAATATATAGCAGCAGTCGTCAGGGTCGGGATCGAACCCACGACTTTCTGTATACCAGGCGATGTAGTTAACATCTCCTAGCCACAGTGATGATGAGAGACACCGCAAACTCCAAATATACAACAGGCGTCAGAGTCGGGATCGAGCCCACGACTTGCTGTATACCACGCGAGGTAGTTAACATCTCCTAGCCACAGTAATGATGATGATGATGAGAGACACCGAAAACTCCAAATATACAGCAGGCGTCAGGGTAGGGATCGAACCTACGACTTGCTGTATACCAGGCAGGTAGTTAACATCTCTAAGCCACAGTGATGATGATGATGATGAGAGACACCACAAACTCCAAATATACAGCAGGCGTCAGGGTCGGGATCGAACCCACGTCCTGCTGTATTCCAGGCGAGGTAGTTAACATCTCCTAGCCACCGCGGAATGACCATGGCCGATCATCATGATGGTCATGAATAATCGCACCAATGTTACAGTCGGGCTCAAGGTCAAAGGGGTTAACGATGACCTCTGGTGCTGATGTCACCCCACGGCGCCGACGCTTCCTTCCTTCTGTTGCACACTCGAAATGAAGGACGTGGGCAGGTGCTCCAAATCGAGGGCAAGCACATTTATTTATTGTGGTTAATATTTATCTTGTGAAGAACAGCACCGTCACTCTGTAAAATGCAACAACACGTGTGTGCCCGACTCAGTCATCACATGCTGCTGTACACACATGCATTGATGCACTGCACAGCACATCAGGACTTCACAGAACCACACTTTACTCCCTTGCTGCACAAGGACATTATTAAAAGAGTGATCCATTCCTAATGTACTACACTTCTGCTAGACCTTGCAGCGGTTTACTATCAGCAACCGCATGTGCAGAGTCGGCACCTGACGTCAAAGGTTCGCTCTGCATTGGGTCTCATTTCCCCCTTGGTCCTCAGCTTCTAGATGGTCCCACAAATGACTGACTCAATCGCTCGCCCTCCTCCCTCCACCCTGCACCACTTGTCCCACACATCACATCCTCTTCCTATTCCCAAGGTCAGGATACCCACGCACATCAACGGAACGCAAACAGCCGACCCCGACCGCCGGACGGTCAACACCCAAGGGCATACTCCACCCCACCCGACCGGTATGTTTATATCTCAGTTGTCGTTCAAGGGAACGCATTTTGTAAGGGTAGGCGGAATGTTATACGGAGGTTGTGGGTTCACCACCCGTGGACACCCAGATTGAACATAGGTAGTGAAGTATAGTGGTGTGCGTACGGTGGTGATTGCCTGATGGACAAATGATGATGGTGGCCAACGGGTGGGTGTGGTGGTGATGGTGGNGGTGGTGTTGATGATTGGTGGAAGGTACGGTGGAGGATGGTGGTGGTGGTGGATGGTGATGGTGGGTGTGGGTGATGTTGAGTGATGGTGTAGAAGGAGTATGGTGATGCTATGATGATTGGGGGGGGGGGGCAGTGATGGTGATGGTGGTTATGATCGGTTGATGTGTCTTCATTAGACACTGCTCGATGTGATGTGACAGCCAAGGCATTGTTACGGAATGGTGCTCCCCTCCAGGATTCATGCGCGTGGGTAGGTGGTGGTGGTGGTGATGGAGAGGCCCGTTATGAGACAGCTCTACAGGGGAACAGACTATTTGCGGAGATGAGGGGGGGGGTGTTCATTTATTGTTTGTGATGCTGCATTGGCAGTGGTGCACAAACAACAACAACGAAATTAACTCTTTAATAAATAACACTTTAAAAAGTTAATGTTTGTAATATGCGACGTTTCAGACAATGCTGCTTCTTCACAGAACATACGGTGCCGTTCTTCATGGCAGATAATGTCACTGTGGGTCACAAGAACACGCTCACCCACCCACTCGCTTATCTAATCACCCTTCCATTTACCCACTCACCCATTCGTTCTCCCACTCACCCACCCACTCAATCACTTTCCTACTCGTCCACTCACTGAGCCCACTCACTCACCCACAAGCTCACTCACACACACACTCATTCACCCACTCACTCACTCTCCCACTCGCACACTCATTCACCCACTCACTCACTCTCCCACTCGCCCACTCACCCACCCACAAGCTCACTCACACACACGCTCATTCACCCACTCACTCACTCTCCCACTCGCACACTCATTCACCCACTCACTCACTCTCCCACTCGCCCACTCACCCACCCACAGGCTCGCTCACACACACGCTCATTCACCCACTCACTCACTCTCCCACTCGCACACTCATTTACCCACTCAATCACTCTCCCACTCGCCCACTCACTCACACACTCACAAGCTCACTCACACATACGCTCATTCACCCACTCACTCACTCTCCACTCGCCCACTCACCCACCCACAGGCTCACTCACACACACGCTCATTCACCCACTCACTCACTCTCCCACGAGCACACTCATTCACCCACTCACTCACTCTCCCACTCGCCCACTCACTCACACTCATCACCACCCACAGGCTCGTTCACCACACGCTCATTCACCCACTCACTCACTCTCCACTCGCCCACTTTCACCCACTCAAATCTCCAACGCCCACTNACTCACCCACCCACTCATCACACACACGCCATTCACCCACTCACTCATACCACTCGCCCACTCGCTCACCCACCACAAGCTCACTCACTCGCGCACTATTCACCCACTCACTCACTCTCCCGCTCGCACACTCATTCACCACCCATAGGCTCACTCACACATACGCTCATTACCCATCACNCACTCCCCACTCGCCTCATTCACCCACCCACAGGCTCAGTCACACACATGCTCATTCAACCACTCACTGACTCGCACACTCACGCACCCACTCACTCACTCTCCCACTCGCCACTCACTCACCCACAGGCTCACTCACACACACGCTCATTCACCCACTCACTCACACTCCCACTCGCACACTCACCCACCCACTCGCCCACTCACTCACCCACTCACTCACCCACTCACTCACCCACTCACTCACTCTCCCACTCACTCACTCTCCCACTCGCCCACTCACTCACCCACCCACCTCACTCACACACACGCTCACACTCACTCACTCTCTCACTCGCACACTCACTCACCCACCCANGCTCAGTCACACACACGCTCATTCACCCACTCACTCACTCTCCCATTCGCACACTCACTGACCCACCCACTCACTCACCACTCACTCACTCTCCCACTCGCCCACTCACTCCCCATNAACCACGCAATCACTAACCCACTCACTCACACGCAACAACACACCCATTCACTGACTCACCACGCGCTGTNCCACTCACTAAGCCACTGAGTCAAACGCCCGCTCAGTCACGGACAAACCCAGTCTCACTGACTGAATGACTGGCCCACCGCCTGTGTCCCCTAAAAAGACACTCCCTTAGCCACAGACTCACTCACTGAACACGAACTCACCACGCCCGACCGCCTCCCCCAGTCATTACACACCGAACCTACTCATTGAGTCACCCCTACACACACTCACTCACCCACTCACTCACCCACCCACTCACCAACTCACCCACTCACCCATTCACCCACTCACTCACCCACTAACTCACCCACCACTCATTCACTAACCCACTCACCCACCCACTCACTCACTCACTCACCCACTCACTCACCCACTCACTCACTCACCACGCTTCAGGTCACGTCACTTTCTGCGTCGTCACTCGCACTGCTCCACTGTGCAATCCATCTCTCATCATGTCGCTGATGTGCACGTCTTCTTCGAACGCTGTGGAGCCGGAAAGCCCTCTGTACCAGCGTGGACGGCACCCTCGTGTTCACCTAATGAAGCGCTCGCTCGTCACCGTGGCGTGCGCGATGACCACCATCACCACCACGTGACTTTTTTTCGTGTTGTGTGCGGTGCTTTTAGCGCCACAGCGCGTGGATTTGTAGCGTTAATTTTCATTTGTGTTGCTGGTGACTTTGTGTATTTCATATCGAAATCGCCTCCTGTGCTGTTGCTGCTGGCGGCAATAAAAGTTGTTTAAAAGTCAAAGTCTCCTCCTATCACCATCACCGTCGTCTCTCTCCCTTCAAACCCTTAACACGAATTACTTTTGCTCAATTCAACAAGCGTTGTTCGCCCTTGCTCGTTTACTACTTTTAGGGTGGAGTTTGTTGGTTGACCGATCGCTGCACTCCGCCTCGATGCCTCGGCTGAGAAGCCGCGTGTGTATATATATTTGAATTCCACCTAAAATGATTGACTTCGGCAGAGAGAGATATATACGTGGCGCAGCGTGCATGGACAGATGTTTGGCTCGTGTGAGAATAACGGCATCGCCAATTTCTCACAGTCGCGATGACCTTCATGATAGCGGAGTTACGGAACCCGGCAAACCCCAGAGTTCGATCCCCTCTCTGACGATTATCTCAACCGCTCCTGGGCCTCAACACCACTTGCTCCTACAATCTGCTGAGGCTATACGGAGGATCTTTGTCTTTGCCTGGGAGCGGTGGTGCAACGGTTAGCGCGCTGCTGCGCTACGAACCGGCGACCCGAGTTAGAATCCCGCTCACGGCAAACAGCATGAATCACGATTTTCTGAAACCGGTTCTGGGCCTCCCCAGGTCGACTCAGCCTCAAACGAGTGCCTTGGTGCAGTGTGCAAACATCCCGTGACGTGGTGCTGGCCACCCACCCCCCTCGTGTTGCCTTTGTGGCCTTGGTAAGCGCTGGCTAACAGCAAGAGTCTGTTGAGACTATATATATAAACACACGTGCGGTGTGGGGGGGGGGTCCTTGTCATTGTTACGAATCGCTGAGATCAGTGGAGGATGAGTGCGAGGCGATTGTTGTAGGGCGGTGATACACGCAGTGCTGCTGCTGCTGCTACTGCTGCTTCTACTGCTGCTGCGGCTACAATGTTCCGTGTCCTTGTGTGATGCGCGGAGATAGGCGTCTTTCACTCGCGGTGCAATGTTTGTACAGATTCAGAGTGAATAGCGGGGCAGTGAGGATCCACGCGCGTGCGTGCGCGTGCGTGTGGGCGCGCGCATCTGTCAGCGAGAAGAGCGTGTGTGTGTGTGTGTGTGTGATAGAGTCTTTGTCTATGTTTTGTTATAGTCTTGTGTGTGAGAGCGTGAGTCTATGTGTGTGTGTTATAGAGTCTACGTGTGTGTGNTGAGTCTATGTGTGTGTGTGTAGAGTCTACGTGTGTGTGTGTGTGTGAGAGTCTGTGTGTGTGTTATAGAGTCTACGTGTGTGTGTGGGCATNGAGTATGCGTGTGTGTGATAGAGTATGCGTGTGTGTGATAGAGTCTACGTGTGTGTNTGTGAGTCTANGTGTGTGTGTGTGAGTATATGTGTGTGTGATATATTCTACGTGTGTGTGAGTGTGTGAGTCTGTGTGTGTGTTATAGAGTCTACGTGTGTGTGTTATAGAGTCTGTGTGTGTGAGGGCGTGAGTGTGCNTGTGTGTGTGTGAGTCTGTGTGTGTGTGTGAGTCTACGTGTGTGTGGGGCGTAGTGTGCGTGTGTGTGTGAGTCTGTGCGTGTGTGTGATAGAGTCTGTGCGTGTGTGAGTCTATACGTGTGTGTGAGCATGTATGTGTGTGGAGTCTATGTGTGTGTGTGTGAGTCTACGTGTGTGTTATAGAGTATATGTGTGTTTGTGTGAGTCTATGTGTGTGTGAGTCTATGCGTGTGTGTGTATAGAGTCTACGTGTGTGTGTGTGAGTCTTGTGTGTGTGTGAGTATAGAGTCTATGTGTGTGTGTATGAGTCTCTGTGTGTTTGTGTGAGTCTATGTGTGTGTGAGTCTATGCGTGTGTGTGAGTCTANGTGTGTGTGTGAGTCTATGCGTGTGTGTGAGTCTATGCGTGTGTGTGAGACCACGTGTGTGTGTGTGAGTCTATGTGTTTGTGTGAGTCTATGTGTGTGTGTGTGAGTCTGTGTGTGTGTGAGTCTATGTGTGTGTGAGTCTATGTGTGTGTGAGTCTCTGTGTGTGTGATAGAGTCTGTGTGTGTGAGTCTATGTGTGTGTGTGAGTCTATGTGTGTGTGAGTCTATGTGTGTGAGTGTGAGTCTACGTGTGTGTGTGTTGTGAGTCTATGTGTGTGTGTTGTTGAGTCTGTGCGTGTGTGTGAGTCTCTGTGTGTGAGTCTATGTGTGTGTGAGTCTCTGTGTGTGTGTGAGTCTACGTGTGTGTGAGTCTATGTGTGTGTGATAGAGTCTATGTGTGTGTGAGTCTATGTGTGTGTGTGAGTCTACGTGTGTGTGTGTGTGTGAGTCTATGTGTGTGTGAGTCTCTGTGTGTGTGTGAGTCTGTGCGTGTGTTTGAGTCTACGTGTGTTGTGTGAGTCTATGTGTGTGTGAGTCTCTGTGTGTGTGATAGAGTCTACGTGTGTGTGTGTGTGAGAGTCTATGTGTGTGTGTGAGTCTACGTGTGTGTGTGTGAGTCTATGTGTGTGTGAGTCTATGTGTGTGTGATAGAGTCTATGTGTGTGTGAGTCTATGTGTGTGTGTTGAGTCTACNTGTGTGTGTGTGTGTGTGTGAGTCTATGTGTGTGTGAGTCTATGTGTGTGTGAGAGTCTATGTGTGTGTGAGTCTATGTGTGTGAGTCTACNTGTGTGTGTGTGTCTATGTGTGTGTGAGTCTACGTGTGTGTGTGTGAGTCTATGTGTGAGTCTACGTGTGTGTATGAGTCTATGTGTGTGTGAGTCTATGTGTGTGTGTGTCTATGTGTGTGTGTGTATAGAGTCTACGTGTGTGTGTGAGTCTATGTTTGTGTGAGTCTATGTGTGTGTTATAGAGACCACATGTGTGTGACAGTGGTGTTCCCTACGAGTCCCGAGTGTTTGTGTGAGAATATCTGGGACCCTACGTGTGTAGAGTCCTGTGGGTGTGTGTGAGACAACGGGCGTGTGTGTAGGGACAAGTGTGTGTAAGTCTATGTCTGTGCTATTGGTCTTCGTCTTTGTTTGTGTTCGTCCAGCTCTTGCGCTACAGAGCCTGCCAGAGACTATACGGGGGATTCTTTATTTGTGTGAGTCTTGTGTGAGGCTATACGGGGAACCTTTGTCTTACTGTTCGCAGCTCTGTCCCCTACGCTGCCAACTATACGGGTTTGATTCTGGCTCACGTACAACATCGGGGACGATTTCTGGGCCGCCCCCTACGCCGCCAGAGACTATACGGGGACCTGCTTATTTATGTTCGCCACAGCTCTTGCCCTACAAAGCCTGCAGAGCGGGGGACCTTTGCCTTATTTTCTGTTCGCTCACAGCTCTTGCCCCCTACAGCCTGCCAGAGACTATACGGGGACCTTTGTCTTGTGTTCTGTTCGCTCACAGCTCTTGCCGCCTACAGAGCCTGCCAGAGACTATACGGGGGACCTTTGTCTTATTTCTGTTCGCTCACAGCTCTTGCCCCCTACAGAGCCTGCCAGAGACTATACGGGGGACCTTTGTCTTATTTCTGTTCGCTCACAGCTCTTGCCCTACAGAGCCTGCCAGAGACTACACGGGGGACCTTTGCCTTATTTCTGTTCGCTCACAGCTCTTGTCCCCTACAGAGCCTGCCAGAGACTATACGGGGGACCTTTGTCTTATTTCTGTTCGCTCACAGCTCTTGTCCCCTACAGAGCCTGCCAGAGACTACACGGGGGACCTTTGCCTTATTTGCTGTTCGCTCACAGCTCTTGTCCCCTACAGAGCCTGCCAGAGACTACACGGGGGACCTTTGCCTTATTTCTGTTCGCTCACAGCTCTTGCCCCTACAGAGCCTGCCAGAGACTATACGGGGGACCTTTGCCTTATTTCTGTTCGCTCACAGCTCTTGACCCCTACAGAGCCTGCCAGAGACTATACGGGGACCTTTGTCTTATTTGCTGTTCGCTCACAGCTCTTGACCCTACAGAGCCTGCCAGAGACTACACGGGGACCTTTGTCTTATTTCTGTTCGCTCACAGCTCTTGCCCTCTACAGAGCCTGCAGAGGCTACACGGGGACCTTTGCCTTGGGTGTGTGAGAGGCAATCCCGCTCTGCTGCTGCCACTCCCTCTCCCTCTCGCGAGAAGTGACAAACGCCGCCGCTGACCTTGTCACGACGCGTAACGAGAACTCCGCCTCTCACAAGACGGAGCGGGGGAGGGCGGTGCGGAGGGGGTGTTGGGGGAGGGGGGTGCGGGGGAAAAGAGGAGCGGTGGGGGAGAGTGGGGCTGGAGGGAAGGAGAGGGGGGGCGTTAGAGTGAGAGGGTGCGAGAGAGAGAGGGGGGGAGATGGGAGAGAGGGAAAGAAAGATGAAGAGGAATGTAGAGAGAGAGGGTGTGAGAGCGATTTTTTTTACAAATATTGCATAGAAAACGGGGAACATAGACATAGAGTAGGGAGAGAGGGGTAGAGAGAGAGGGGGGGTAGAGAGGGGAGAGAGAGGGGTAGAGAGGGGTAGAGAGAGGGGTAGAGAGAGAGAGGGGGAGAGAGAGAGGAGGGGGTACAGAGAGAGGGAATGGGTTAAGAAGGAGAGAGCAGAGCGTGAAATCTTTGTGAAATATATAATTAAAAAGGGGGGGGGGCACATAAACAAAGCATTGAAAAAACAAAACAAAAAACAAACCGAAATGATGAACGAAGCAAAGTGCGACTACACCGAGCATCTTCTTGTTTCCTCTGATCGTAAAAAAAAATAGAAAGAGGAGAGATATGGGGGAGAGAGCGAGGAGAGAGATGAGGAGAAGAGAGGGAGGGAGGTGGGTGGGTAGAAGGCGCTGGCGGTGCCGGAGACAATGAGGGAGCGAGGAGGAGGAGGATGTGGAGGAGAGAGGAGGAATGGGGAGATGCTCGTGGAATTGATTTCCTATCGATTCCCCTGGAAATGAGACCGCGTCTCGCAGTAAATCGGCCGCAGTGCAGTGCTGAATCGAGGCGGCCCCGAGACGTGGCGTGCGCCTGTGTCTGTGTGTGACGGTCCTGGGCCTCACCTAGGTCGACTCAGCCTAAAACGAGTAGCGAGTGCAGTGGTGTATACATCGCCACTGGGGAGACAAAGGCGGCCGGGCGTGGTGCTGGCCACCCACCCCTCGTGCGCCGTTACGGTCTTCATAGGTGCTACTCGCTAACAGCACTTGCCCCAACAGTCTGTTCAGGCTATACGGGGATTTTTGTCTTTGTATGTGTGTGTATAGGGAGCGGCAACCACCCAAGTTCATTCCGCTCACGGCCAAAACCAATAACAATTATCTGGACCGACCTTGGCATCCCTAGGTCGACTCAGCCTGGTTGAGCCCAGGATGGATCGCAGGCAGGCCAGCCCTGAATCATTCTTTCGGACGGCTCCGTCGCTGTAGAAGGAAGACCTGAGTTTCGCGTGGAGCGATGCGGTCGCTTCCAACGCAGCGTTACGCAGTCGATGGAAATATGATTCCGCTCGACTGAGACCTCCGCTGCAAAAAACCGGAGCTGGCCATAAGCACACCGCCCCGGGTAAGGGAACTCCTCCATTCTCTCCTCAATTGCCCCATCACTCATGGGGAGTTGAGGTGGGGGGGATTTGATGACAAAAAATACCCAGGCCTGATGGTAAGGCCCCTGGTTCAGCCAAACATCTCCAACTCCTTGTCAGAGTGCGCAACATTTTTCAGATCATCTGCATACATAACATGGTTGACCAATAGGGAGCTGTCCCTTGACCAGACCCCGTACATCGATCGGCCTTCCATTGTATCTGCTATACCACGTGGAAATGCCTCTGGAAACAGCCGTGGAAAGCTTTTCGAATTACGTGATCAAAAAAAGATGTTAAATTATGTAGCAGCCGGAAGATATCCTTTTCGCATCCCAAGGTGAACAAGAGATGCCTTTGACTCCCTGCCACGCTCATACACTCACGATACAATGACAAAGAGCCCCCCTGTAGCTATAGCAGACTTGTGGGGCAAGTGCTGTTAGTGACCACCTATGAAGGCCGGCACGGCACACGAGGGCTGGCCGGCCAACACCACGCCCGGCCGCCTTCGTCTCCCGAGTGGCGATGCTCACACATCGCATCCGGGTACTCATTTGAGGCTGAGTCGACCTGACACACGCACGCGCACACGAAGACAAACACGCCGACGCACGCACGCCAACAAACGCGTTGACGAGCGCGTCGGATTCAAACTCACTGGAGCCTTCCCTGAAGAAGGACGCTTGTGTTGCGCCGAAACGTCGTGATTTAATTTAGTTGTTTTCATTCATTAATTTTTTTACCTACGTGACTTTACCGAAAAAACCTGTGCCTGGCAATGGTGAGGGGTCATTGAGCCGGAGTAATGTAGCGGCAATGACCGCTTAACACACACGCACACACACATATAAACATATCAAATACAACTTCAGCCAATTCCTTTATCATTTTATTTTTGTACTTTCCACGGCTCATCATCGACCAACATCGATCGTGGCCGATGAACTCGGAGGGGAACGCGGAGTGGGCGGCGGCTCGCCCTGCTTCACGTGGACGAACGCGCGGCTGCGTGAGCGGTCCTAGGCCTCCCTAGGTCGGCTCAGCCTCAAATGAGTGTACATGGTGCGGTGTGGAGTTCACATCGCCGCACGGGGAGACAGAGGCGGCCGCGGGCGTGGTGCTGGCCACCCACCCACTCGTGTTCCGTGTCGGCAGTGATGAGTCGGTGCACCGGTACCGGGAGTCCCCTAGGTCGATTCAGACTCAAGTGAGTACACTGCCTGACGCTGTGTGTGTGTGCAAAACATCAGCAGTAGGGAGACGAAGGCGGCCGGGCGTGATGATGCAGTGACCTGAAGCGTGGTGAGTGTGAGTGAGTATGGGTATGTGGTCGACTACACCTCAAATGAGTACCTGGTGCGGTGTGTAAACATCGCCACTGGAGAGACAAAGGCGGCCGGGCGTGGTGCTGGCCACCCACCCCTCGTGTGCCGTTCCGGCCTTCAATAGGTGCTCGCTAACAGCACTTGCCCCAACAGTCTGTTAAAGGCTTTCCGGGGATCTTTGACTTTTGTCGTGGACGGTCAGTCCACACGTGGCACCTGCTGGGTCTGCCCCGTGACCTCCTGCCAGCGGCCGTTCCACAATTCACGTTGCCTCAACGTGCACCTAGCCTGGCACAAGCGCCCTGGTGACGTCACCACCACTTAGTGGCGAATGGCGGTGGTTGTTGTGGTTGTTGTCGGGAGCGGTCGCGTAGCGGTCAGCGCACAAAGCTACGAACCAGGTGACTCTGATTCAATTCCTTCCCAGGGTCGACGCCAATGACGTTTATCTGAACCGGTCCCAGGGCCTCCCTAGGTCGACTCAACCTCAAACGAGTGCCTTGTGGAGTGTGTAAACATTGCTACTGCGGAGACAAACATGTCAGGGCAGGGTGTTGGCCGCCCACCCCCTCGTGTGCCTTGCCGACCTTCAACAGCACTTGCCCCAAGTGTCTGTTAAAGACATTAACGTGGCACGGGCTAGAGAAGAGATTGACTTAGGGGCCGTCCATAAATGACGTCACGCAATTTTTGACCCCCCCCCCCCATCGTCACACGGCGTCACAAAAAGTCAGACCCCCCCTGAAATATGACGTCACAAAGCTCTGCCCCCCCGCCCCCTAAAATAAAACATGCTTCAAATCGCTTTAAACTATTGTCATTGTAGTGCGTATTTAATGTGGCGCTGCATTCTGATGTTGTAGGAGAAAACATTTATTAAAAAGTATATTTAATTAAGTAGAACGTGTTGTCTATATGTATTTAAAGTTGCGCATTTTGATGTGACGTCACATTTCTCAAACACTCCCCCCCCTCGTCACACATCGTCACAAATGTCTGACCCCCATAGGCGCGTAACGTCATTTATGGACGGCCCCTTATGCGGTACAAGAAATGTAGATCTGACTGGTGTCAAGATAACTACTTGACAGTGCCAGGCTAGGTGCACTTGAGGCTTTTGAACGGGAGAAAGCGATGCTCACAACAAGCTAGCGGAGCGCCGGGCGGCTAAAACGCAGCAAGTTGGCAAGGTCGGTGGGCACAGCTGGTGCAAATGTCAATCATCTCAGTCAGTTAACCCACGGCACCCTGGGTCTGTCCCTTGACCTTGTGCCAAGCAGCGTAGAGAGTGCCTTCCACACACTTCACGTGTGGCCTTCAAAGTGCACCTAGCCTGGCACCCGCCCCGTGGCGACCTCACCCGCCAGCATCAGCGGCGAATGGGCTGCTGTCTACCGATGGGTTAAGTTCCACTGATTGATATTGACTAACCTGCAATCACGATACACGGGAATTGATGTTGTGTTTCAGGCATCGTGTAGATTGATTGATCGACATTATTTTCCAGCAGGTGAGAAGTCCTTGAGATTTCAATCTCTCTGTNGGGGTGACATGGGTCAGTGTGGGACAGCCAAGGAGATGTTGAGTGAGATACGCTACTATCGTCTGTGTTATTAGAGATATATATTGATGATGATGATGGTGCTGATGATTATACTGCAGCTGGTGTGGACGTTAAAAGCAGGATTGTTTGCGGTGATGATGATGAAGATGCTGATGATGATGATGATAACGATGCTGCTGCTACTGCTATTGCTGATGATGCGACTGCTGATGGTGCTGCTGCTGATGGTTCTGCTGTTGATGATGATGTTGATGAAAATAATAATCATGTTGCTGATGATGATGATAAAAAAAATGTGCTTGCCGTGATGATGCTGTTGTTGATTATGATGATGCTGCTGCTGATGTTTCTGTTGTTGATGGTTCTGCTGCTGCTGCTGCTGACGAAGATGCTGCTGCTGATAGCGGCAGGACTAACAGAGGAGTCACCGCATGGGACAGATTGCTCATTCACTCCATTGGTCTCGAACTCGCCCTAGGCAAGCGACTGGAATAGCAGCCCCCCCCCGTCACCCCACCCTTAACCCCCCCCCCTACCACCACTCCCGTCCACCACCACTCCCCAGTCCCCTTAAAAAACCTACTCAGCAGGTATAGAAATGCAGTCCATAGAACGATTATAATTCTTAAAATGCATTATACGTTTCTATTTAATAGATTAGAGCTCTATTTAAGTATGTCGGACTCGAATAGTACTTACTTTAGAAATCCGTGGACTTACATGTCTACCCATACACGTACACATGGCTCCATATATTTACACAGAGATCCAGAGACACACATAGACTACATATATACCCATAGACTTACTAGGGTTCCATATATGTACACAGAGACCAGAGCCTTGGAAGGAATACACGGGCCTACACGACAAACAAACACATTTGCTTAACCGCTTTAAACAGCTGACCCTTATTCCTAACCAGGTGAGAGAGCCCATTTTTAGCAGACGTCTGCTTCTCCAGGGAGGGAGCGAGCGAACGAGCGGAGTGGGGTGAGAGGGGAGGTTTGGCACTCGAGGGAGGCAGGGAGGGAGGGAGCGAGGGGCTGGAGGAGTTGGCTCGATATGGATGTAAGGGAGCGAGAACGGGTGGAGAGGGGGGGGGAGGAGATATGACAACACGAGAGACTGATTGACACTGGAGTATAGATTTTTTACTTCTTTGCATGGAGGGAGGGATGGAGGTTTATGGAATTGATGGATACAAAAAATAGATTGAAAAGAGAGTGAAGAGACTTTGACTTTTAAACCACTTTTATTGCCGCCAGCAGCAACACGGAAGCGATTCCGATATGAAATACACAAAGTCATCGGCAAACATATAAACGCTACAAATCCACGCGCTGTGGCGCTAAATGCACCGCGCACAACACGAAAGAAAAGTCACGTGGTGGTGATTGTGGTGGTGGTTGTGGTGGTGGTTGTGGTGGTGGTGGTTGTTGTGGTGGTGGTTGTGTGGTGGTTGTGGTGGTGGTGGTGGTGGTCATCGCGCACGCCACGGTGACGAGCGAGCGCTTCAGAAGGTGAACACGAGGTGCCGTCCACGCTGGTACAGAGAGGGCTTTTCCGGCTCCCAGCGTTCGAAGAAGACGTGCACATCACCGACGTGTGTGGTACGCGTGCTCCAGCCGGAGCCGCGCCTTGAGCAGGCCCTGTAACACTGGAAGCACAGAGCAGCCGTCAGTGTCACCTTGCAGCATCTTTTTCTAGTTCTGTACATCGCCATCTTCGCCTGAGCACAGGCGAAGTTGGCGAGGTCATGGCGCTTGTTAGCCAGGTAAGCGCCACCCATATACGAAGCTGCTGTTGTAGAAGGGCACCCCGTTTCCTGAAGATGTCCCCAAAAGGGGAACATTGGTTTGAGCCGCTGGCAGCGTAAGTACTGTGGGCAGATCCTCCTGGCACCGCAGGAAATGCACAAGTCTGTTACCCCTGGCGAGATTCGGCTGATCCACACTGCCGATGGCAACGTGCAGTGTGCCAACCTCCACTGGAGGCCACGCAGCGTTTGGCTACGGGAGACTTGTACATTTGTTTCACTGGGGCGGCCGCAATGAGGGGAGAGAAATGGTCTCTCCGTTTTGTGTCCGTAGGTCGGCCAGCGCCTTGACACAGCACGTGTAGAGCGCCTTGACACAGCACGTATAGGCGCCTTGACACATCACGTGTAGAGCGCCTTGACACAGCACGTGTAGAGCGCCTTGACGCAGTACGTGTAGAGCGCCTTGACACAGCACGTGTAGGCGCCTTGACACAGCACGTGTAGAGCGCCTTGACGCAGCACGTGTAGAGTGCCTTGACGCAGCACGTGTAGAGCGCCTTGACACAGCACGTGTAGAGCGCCTTGACACAGCACGTGTAGAGCGCCTTGACACAGCACTGTAGAGCGCCTTGACACAGCACGTGTAGAGCGCCTTGACACAGCACGTGTAGAGCGCCTTGACGCAGCACGTATAGAGCGCCTTGACACAGCACTGTAGAGCGCCTTGACACGCACGTGTAGGCGCCTTGACGCAGCACGTGTAGAGCGCCTTGACACAGCACGTGTAGGCGCCTTGACACAGCACTGTAGAGCGCCTTCCAGCAGTGTAGAGCGCCTTGACACAGCACGTGTAGAGCGCCTTGCACGCACGTGTAGGGCGCCTTGANACAGCACGTGTAGAGCGCCTTGAACAGCACGTGTGACGCCTTGAACAGCACTGTAGACGCCTTGACACACACNGTAGAGCGCCTTGCACGCACTGTAGACGACCTTGACACACGCACGTAGAGCGCCTGACACAGCACGTGAGGCGCCTTGACACAGCACTGTAGAGCGCCTTGACACGCACGTGTAGAGCGCTTGACACAGCACGTGTAGAGCGCCTTGACACAGCAGGTAGGCGCCTTGACACAGCACGTGTAACGCCTTGACACAGCACGTAGAGCGCCTTGACACAGCACGTGTAGNGCGCCTTGACACAGCACGTGTAGAGCGCCTTGCACGCACTGNAAGCGCATGTTCGGGGCGCTCTTGGGCACGTTCCGAGCCTTCAGTAGCTTGCCGGAGTCCCTGTGGCCAGGGGGCTGCNCAGGAGAACACAGTCCGGAAGAGACTGTTGGGCNAGTGCCGTTAGCTGTCACCTATGAAGGCTGGAACGGCACACACGGGTGGATGGCCGACCACGCCANGCCGCCTCGTCTCCTATGCTGATGCTTTACAACACACACAGCGTCAGGCAGTGCACTCACTTGAGGCTGAGTCGCCGGGGCCCACACCTTCACTACTCATCACTGCAATAAGTGGGAGCTGATACGAACTCGTGGTGTGGTTGGGTTCGCGTAGCACAGTGCGCTAACCACTGCACGCCCACCCAACTCCACGTGGCACGGTACGGCACGGCACTCGGCACGGCTCGGCTCCCTTGAAACAACACGCTCAGCCAAGCACTGCTCGGCACGGCTCTGCTCGGCCCGGCACGGCTCGATAGGGCTCGGCTGGTCTGATTTCCACAGCGCTCGAGGCTCGGCCGGCTCGTCAGGGCTCGCTCGGTCTGACTTTCCACAGCACGGCACGGCATGGTAGGCCCGGCTCGCAAGCGGGCGTCCTCGGAGCCCAGTCTCAGCGCGCCCGGCGGCGGCGGCAGATCGATGGCGATGCGGCGAACGACATCATCGGCGAGTGTTCACTGCAAGGACAGCGACCTGAGACGACGTCTTTGTCCTGCCCGCGGCAATCTGCCCACCACAGGAACGCCCACAACCACCCCACCCCCCCCCCACAATTGTATCTACTTCCCACTCACCAAGGGACGCGCTCCCCCACCCCTCTCTCTTCCCTTCCTCTCCTCTCCCGCACTNCCCCCCCCCCCTCTGCACATTGGAGGCTCTCTCGCTAGGAATAACACACGCTCGAGCCGAGGCCGTCGCACACCCTCTCGTTCTCTCGGTCATCTCGCTCGCTCCGATCCAGCTTCAATCCACTCACTATTTCCCTCCTCTCACTCCTCCAGCTCAATTCCTCCCCCTCGCTATCTCGCCACTCCCTCCCTCTCTCTCNTCTCACTCCCACTTCCTTCCCTCGGTCAGGTTACAATCTCACGGACACCCCCCCCCCCCCACTATCTTCCTCCTACCCCCTCCACTCTGCCCACCAGACTCTCAATCGCTCCGTCCCTCTCTCGTTATCTCCTCCCTCTCTCGCTCTCTTTTTTTTATTTTTAAACTTTGCTTTATGTAACCCCCCTCTCGCTCACTCTCTCGCTCGCTCTCTCGCTCTCTCGCTCGCTCTCTCGCTCGCTCTCTCGCTCGCTCTCTCGCTCGCTCTCTCTCTCGCTCACTCTCTCGGTCACTCTCTCGCTCACTCTCCCGCTCTCTCTCTCGCTCACTCTCTCGCTCACTCTCTCGGTCACTCTTCGCTCACTCTCTCGCTCACTCTCTCGCTCACTCTCTCGGTCACTCTCTCGCTCACTCTCTCGCTCACTCTCTCGCTCACTCGCTCTCACTCTCTCGCTCACTCTCTCGCTCTCTCGCTCACTCTCTCGCTCGCTCTCTCGCTCACTCTCCCGCTCTCTCTCTCGCTCACTCTCTCGCTCACTCTCTCGCTCACTCTCTCGCTCACTCTCCGCTCACTCTCTCGCTCTCTCTCGTTCTGCACGCGCCCTTCTCGCAGTCCGACGCTCACGGGTAGCTCATATCGCTGCGAGCTCCTCTCTCACTCCCACCTCCTTCCCTCCAGTGTTATAATCCTTCACCCCCCCCCCCCTCTGTCCACCAGACTCTCAATCGCTCCTTCCCTCCTTGCTCGTTCCTTCCCTCCCTTTCTCTAACCATCCATCTCTCCCTCCTTCCCTCTCCATCTCTCTCCACCTCCCTCCCTTCCCCTCTCACCTCGCCCGCTCTCCCCCCCACAGCTCCGCAGGGAAGAGCTGCCTCATTCTACACCCGTGGCCGGGGCTGCGTTTTAACGCCGTGCGAGTCCGTGACTCTGTGTGTGGGTGGGCCACTCTGCCTGCTCACATTAGGGGAGGTCACGTGGACACTTCCCACTAAAGGGGGAGGGTTGTGGGGAGATTCATGGGTTTCTCTTCTCTATTCTTAGGGAGTTTCAGATTCTCGAGGTCCCGGCAGTTAACACTCGAACTGGCCCGCATGTCTGTTCACCTGGCTGTAGAGCTGCCTGTCTGTCTATCTGTCTCCGGTTGTGTCTGTCTGATGACCTGCCTGCCTGACTACCTGCCTGTCACTCTACGTCGTCTTTTAACTCTGTATATGAACTGTGCAGCTTAACTGGGTAAACACGTGTGGCTATTGTTATCGTCGTAAACAGACTCGCTCCACCGTCCAATCAATCTCTTGATCCCTTCCTCCTCCCTTTCATCCATCCACTCCCAACCCTCCCTGCCACCACTCTCTCATATCTCCCCCTCACTGTCATATCCTTTTCATCCCTCCTTACACTCCTCTCAATCTCTCCCTCAACTGCCATTCATCCATACCCCTATCCCTGACCCACCCTTTCCTCATCACCTCCAATCTCGTATCCCCACCCCGCCCCCTCCATCTCTCTATTCTCCGGCTCCTCTTTCCACAGCTGCAGGCAGAGGGAATGCTGATGATGGGGAAACGGAGAGATGATTGAGGGGTAGTCCTCCTTGCAAGCAGGTGAGTCAATCAATCAACCGCATACTAACCTTCAGTTCATAAGCAACATTTAAATACAAAATAAAGGCCACGGAGTGATTGATTGATTTTAATGAATGAGTCAGGTTTGTATTATTCGTAGTATTATTATTATTTCTATTAATAATACAGATCGAGAACGTGCCGGAGGGGCAAGTGCTGTGATGATAAACCGGAACATTGCGTCGTGATGGCTGAGACACGCGCTCCGCATGGCGGACATGGTGAGCAACTTGGAGGTTGGGACTAGGAAGAGAAGACCCAAAGCAGATCGAACCTTGAACGTCAGGTGCCGACTTTGCAACTACAATTGTTGACGATGAACCCCTGCAAGGTCTGGCAGAAGGAAGGAAGCGACGGCGCGGTGGGATGGCATCAGCACCAGAGGTCACCGTGAACCCTGTGACCTTGAGCCCGACTCTGACACCGTTGCGATTATTCATAACGACCGACCATGCTCAACCCACCGCTGGATGGAGGACTAACTCGTCAGCCATGGGGAGTTGTTTCGCCATACTTCACCACACTGGTCACTGCGTCGGGTTGCTTAGTGATGTCTGGGCCAGGACCGGTGCCGTGATATCACTCGCCACTGATGTTAGCCGTGCCGGGAATTACAGCGTCGTTACGCAAACCATTGTGACATTTGCCATCATCAGCAGCAGCAGCAGCAGCAGACTTGATGTGTTATGAAGAAGGACCATTGCCCGAATCGTCGCCTATTATATCGTTGTTGATCAAGGTCACCGTGTTGTTATCGACGAGCGTCTAGATGCATTTGTTTTGTTATTTGTTTCTGTGCGACACCACCGCCAACGCAGCAGCAGCAGCAGCAAATCATGTGTTTAATCATCAGCCATGGTCCATCCCCTGCTGGATGAACCCCCTCACCACCCCCCCCCTCCACCTCTGCCCCACTATCCGGGGACGTGATAACGGCAGAGCATAATTCCTCACAATTATTATCCGCAGATAACGAGACAACTCCCAAATCGCTCCCTCTCGGTCTACACTCATCCGGACGAGAGCTAATCTTAGTACCATGACGTCATCTAGAATTCCCAAATGAGCCCCTCCCCCCGCCCCCCCCTCTCGCCTCCATCCCGTGCGGAGCCCTGGACCACGCTTAATTGCTCGTGTAATTGAATCTGGGCCACGGCGATGAGAGAGAAGAGACTGCTGACCCGAGGGTTTCGATGATGGGAAAGTTCTGAAGAGGTTGATGGTGGTGGTCGGAGAGGAGATGTGGTGAGTGGGAGGGAAGAGTATATACTCTTAGTTCTTTCGGTAAAGTCACGTAGGTAAAAAATGAAATAAAAATTATCTGTACTTTTGCTGTGACGGTTTCACCTGAAGACGGAAGCGTGTGTTGCCTCCGAAACGTCGTGATTTTTATTGTTTAATTTTCATAAATTTTTATTTCATTTTTTACCTACGTGACTTTACCGAAAGAACTAAGAGTATGAATCCTTGCAGTCACGAAAGCTTCAAATCTAGAATTAAAAGGAGGGAAGAGGTTGAACGTCCGGCCAGCAGCCTGGGCATCTTCCGCGCTCTGGTCGGAGCCAGGGTGTGTGGGTGGAGTTCTGCCATGCGCGGCTGACCCACGCCGTGCCGGCATTCAAGGAGCAGTGGGCGATGGAGGAGGCCGTGTGCTCGGTGGCAGATGACGGGCTCTGCATGCTGATATGAGCTACCTGTCGGAGGCCGTCGGACTGCGAGAAGGGCTGCGTGAAGAACGAGAGAGAGCGAGAGAGTAAGCGAGATAGTGACGAGAGAGTGACCGAGAGAGTGAGCGAAGAGTGACCGAGAGAGTGAACGAGAGAGTGAGCGAGAGAGTGAGCGAGAAGTGACGGAGAGTGACCGAGAGTGAGCGAGAGAGTGAGCGAGAGAGTGAACGAGAGAGTGAGCGGAGAGTGACGAGAGGTGAGCGAGAGAGTGACGAGAGAGTGAGCGGAGAGTGAGAAGAGTGACGAGAGAGTGAACGAGAGAGTGACCGAGAGAGTGAGCGAGAGAGTGAGCGAGAGGTGGGGTTTACATAAAGCAAATTAAAAAAAAATTACGAAATAATGAACGAAGCAAAGTGCCGACTACACCGAGCATCTTCTTGTTTCCACTGATCGTAAGAAAAAAGAGAGAGAGAGAGGAAAGAAAGGGAGATGGTGAAATGGAGAGCGCCGGGAGAGTAAGAGGAGAGTGGAGGATATGGAGAGAGGCAGTAGCGTGTTGCCCTTTAGCGTCGGCTGACCTTTCTGAGCCGCTGAAGGTAAATTAAAGGGCTTCAGCTTGCGTGCGAATCGCTCCATGTTCCGCTCATTTTGTTTGTTGTTGTTGTTATTATTATTATATGCCATTCTTCTGCGCCTGTTTATTTGTGTTTCATGAGAGTCGGATTCGAGCTGTGCTCGCGACGCGAGTCCAATAATAGCCAGGACTTCAAACGCAATAGCAATAAAAGGGCCCTGGGTTTCCTCATAAATTTGCACACCACCCTTATGACAATACTCATCATCAAACACTCTTACTTTTCCTTGATAATTTCATTTTATATATATACACTATAATACGTATAATTCTCGCTCGCTCGCTCGACTGATTGCCCGCATGGCCCCAAACGCGTTCGGCGCCTGCCTATCAGCGCAATCAGTCAGTCCGAGTGCCGTGTTCAGATGTAGCTAAAGTCTCCGGGTCGCGGCAGCTCGCAAAGATCCCCCGTGTAGCCTTAACAGACTGTGGGGGCAAGTGCTGTTAGCGAGTAGCACCTATGAAGGCCGGCACGGCACACGAGGGGTGGGTGGCCAGCACCACGCCCGACCGCCTTTGTCTCCCGAGTGGCGATGTTCAACACACTGCACCAGGTTCTTGGTTCTTTCGGTAAAGTCACGTAGAAGGGAAATAATAAGATAATNAAAATAAAACATAATAAAATAATTCTCACGACGTTTCGGCCACAACGCAAGCAGCCGTCCTCAGGTGAGGTCGTCGGAAGACAGCGTCATTCACGGCTGCTTGCGTTGTGGCCGAAACGTCGTGATCATTATTTTATTGTTTTATTTGTATTATTTTATTATTTCCCTTCTACGTGACTTTACCGAAAGAACCAAGAAGATGAATCCCTACAGTCACGAAAGCTTTAAATCGAAACTGCACCAGGTATTCAGTTGAGGCTGAATAAACCTCGGGGATGCCCAGGACCGGTTCAGATAATCGTCACCGGTGTTGGCCGTGAGCGGGAATCGAACTCGGGTCGCTGGGTTCGTAACGCAGCGTGCTAACCGCTGCACCACCGCTCCCACACTCTCCATTACAGGAAGCCACCTGCATCACGGAGTGGCCACGGTCACGCGTACAGATGAAGCAGGCGGTGGTGTAGCGGTTAGCGCGCTGCGCTACGAACCCGGCCACCCGAGTTCGATTCCCGCTCACCGCCGCTAATACCAGTGACGATTATCTGAACCGGTTTTGGGCCTCTCCCCTAGGTCGACTCAGCCTCAACTGGTACCTGGTGCAGTGTGCAAACATCGCAGCTGGGGAGACAAAGGCGCCCCCCCCCCCACACACTCGCATTCCTTGCCGGCCTTCATTTGTGCTACTCGCTATCAGCACTTGCCCCAACAGCCTGCTAAGGCTACACGTTCGGGTGGATATATTTCTTTCTCTTAGTGGTGGGTGGTGGATGGTGGAACGGCAAGTCCACATCATCATTATCATCGAGAGAGAGAGTGCGGTTACAGAGTTCCCGTCGTGACAATGGTGGGGGTGGGTGGGGGTGGGTGGGGTGGGTGGGTGGGGTGGTGGGGAAGAATCCGCGCCGATTTTTTTTTTGATCTGCGGGCATCACCCGAGAGCGCTTGAGAGCGGCGAGCGATTGAAGGACGGGACGAGAAGCGACCCGCGTCCCTCGACAAGGAACGGTGCCATTAGAGACGCGACGCGCGCATGCTCGTTAAAGCCGACACGGCGCTGACATTCACAGGAGACGATACCTCGCGAGCTGCTGCTGCTGTACTGCCGGCCCCACGGCGTGATGTGAGCGAGCGACATGTGTGGAGGAGGTGGGGGATTTTTGATCCCTGAGATGAGGACGCCGGTGGGTGCGTGGTTGGGTTCGGTGGGAGGGAGGTGTGGAGGAGAGGGAGGGAGGAGGTTGATGGTGGCGGATTGAGAGTGGGTGGATGAGTGAGCTGCGGAGGGAGGTAGGGAGGGAGGGAGGTGGTCGTGGTGGGTGGATGAGGAGGAGGGTGAAGGTGATGGTCGTACGGTTTGAAGTGGGTGGATGAGTGATGCAGGGATTCATCTTTGGTTCTTTCGGTAAAGTCACGTAGAAGGGAAATAATAAAATAAATAATTCTCACGACGTTTCGGCCACAACGCAAGCAGCCGTCCTCAGGTGAAGACCAGGTCATTCAGACGCTGTCTCCCGACAGACCTGGTCTTCACCTGAGGACGGCTGCTTGCGTTGTGGCCGAAACGTCGTGAGAATTATTATATGTTTATTTTTATTATTTATTACTTCCCTTCTACGTGACTTTACCGAAAGAACAGAAGATGAATCCCTGCAGTCACGACAGCTTTAAATCGAAAGTGGAGGGATGTGGTGGTGGTGGTGTGGGGTTGAGGGTGGAGTTCGAACGGCCCTGGGTGCATGGAGGCGAGGCAGGAGAGCTGGCGGTGTGTGGGTGGAGAGAGGAGCGGGAGAGAGAGCGACATGGAGTAGGAGGAGAGGGGTAGAGAGAGAGGGGGGCAGAGAGGGGTAGAGAGAGAANGGGGGCAGAGGGGGTAGAGAGAGGGGGGGCAGAGAGGGGTAGAGAGAGGGGGCAGAGAGGGGTAGAGAGAGAGGGGGGCGGAGAGGGGGAGGGAGGGGGGCAGAGAGGGGTAGAGAGAGGGGGGCAGAGAGGGGTAGAGAGAGAGGGGGGGCAGAGAGGGGTAGAGAGAGAGGGGGGCAGAGAGGGGTAGAGAGAGGGGGGCAGAGAGGGGTAGAGAGAGGGGGGCAGAGGGGTAGAGAGAGAGGGGGGCAGAGTGGGGTAGAGAGAGAGGGGGGCAGAGAGGGGTAGAGAGAGAGGGGGGCAGAGAGGGGGTAGAGAGAGGAAGGGGTAAGGAGAGCAGAGCGAGAAATATTTGTTAAATCTTTCAGTTAAAAGGGGTGCTTGTGTTGCTCCAACAGTCTGTTGAAAGGCTACACGGGGATCTTTGTGTGTATGCGGGGAGCGGTGGTGTAGCGATTCCCGCTCACGGTCAACACCGGTGACGATTATATGAACCGGTCCTGGGTCTTCCCTAGGTCGACTCAGCCTCGAATTAGTACCTTGTGCAGTGTTTAAACATCGCCACTAGGGAGACAAAGGCAGCCGGGCGTGGTGCTGGCCACCCACTCCCTCGTGTGCTTTGCCGGCCTTAATTGGTGCTGCACCCTAACAGCACTTGCCCCGACAGTCTGTTAAGGTTATACGGGGATCTTTGTCTTTGTTAATGATGGATGAGTGGGTGAGTGGTGCTGTAGGAGTTAGATTAAGCTATGGTGAGGTGTGAGTAGATATAACGGTAACTTGTATCATGGGAAGTGATCGTGAATGGTGGAGTGTGTCGTGTTATGGTAAACTACCGAGTGTTTACGATGATGTGTTGTGGTGGTGAGTTGCGATGATGCGAGTCGTGGTGAGGTGATGTCTGATGGTGAGGTGGTAGGTGAGTTACAGTGAGATATGTTGATGAGGTGAGGTGAGTGATTATATATTATTATAGTGTGTATGTTCCGCTTTTGTGAGGTAATATAATGAGGTATTATGATGAGGTGAATTTGTTCTAGTGGGGAGAGAAGCGCTGCGTATTGGTGAGTAGTGGTGAGGAATGCGTATTTGGTGAGTAGGTCGGTTATTATGGTGATAAGTGTAAGTGTATATTGGTGAGTAGGTTGGTTTTGGTGAGTAGTGGTGAGTAGTGATGAAGTGATTTGCACTGGTGAGTAGCGGTGAGGCGATGGTGACCGGCTGGTGAGGTAGGCATATTTGGTGAGTAGTTCGGTTATTAAGGTGAGGAGTGTATTTTGCTGAGTAGGTTGATAATTGTAGTGAGTAGTAGTGGTGAGGTGAGTGTATTTGGTAAGTAGTGGTGAGCGTAACATGTATTGGTGAGGAGGTGAGGGGAGTGAGGCGATTTTATTCTAGGACCTATCACATCCCGACCGCCCCTAGGCGAGGCAGCGCGCCACCTCGGGGAAATCTTCTCGCATTTGTAATTTTATTTTTTATATTTTACTTATTTTATTTTTTATTTCATTTTATTTTCTGTTGCAACAATTCCACAGCGGCCTCTACGGAGCCCGCGTCTCAGCTGACGTGACAGGGAGCGGCGTGGGGTGAAATTGTCGAGAGGGGTGGGTGGGGGTGGGTGGTGAGGGTGGGAGTGGGGTGGGGTGTGGGGTGGGGGGTGGGTGGTGAGGGTGGGAGTGGGGTGGGGTGTGGGGTGGGGGGGGGTGGGGTGGGGGTGGTGAGGGTGGGGGTNGGTGGTGAGGGTGAGGTGGTAATGGTGGGGTGGTGAGGGGAGGTGGTGGGGTGATGAGGGTGAGGTAGGGTGGTCTAATGAGGAAGAGTGGGTGGTGTAGTAGGGTGGTGAGGGTGAGGTGGTAAGGGTGGGGTGGTGAGGTGGTGGGGGTGGGGTGGTGAGGGTGAGGTGGTGGGGGTGGGGTGGTGAGGGTGAGGAGAGGGTGAGTTGGTAAGGGTGGGGTGGAGAGGGTGAGGTGGTAAGGGTGGGGTGGTGAGGGTGAGGTGAGGTGGTGGGGTGGTGAGTGTGGTNGGGGTGGGTGGTGAGGGTGAGGTGGTGGGGGTGGGTGGTGAGGGTGAGGAGAGGGTGAGTTGGTAAGGGTGGGGTGGAGAGGGTGAGGTGGTAAGGGTGGGGTGGTGAGGGTGAGGTGGTTGGGTGGTGAGGATGAGGTGGTGGGAGGATATTTTATTTGCTCTGTACTGCACACGCACTTGCATGTGCAGTACTGTGTACACACACGTGTAAGCGAGGAGGGTTACGTTTCACGAGCCGTTCCTGAGGTATCATATCCTTCAAAGGATAATTTCCTTAAATGGACTCCTCCACTTACGAACACTCGACATACGAATTTTCAGAGAAACGAACAAACCTGTCCGTATGTCCAGTTGCCTGTTCGGACCAGAGGAGGAAGTTCAACTGCCGCGCAATAGATGGCGGTGGTGGCATCTACATCTACAGAACGTGAAGAACCAGTGGCATCTACATCTGCAGAACGTGAAGAACCAGTGGATCTACAGAACGTGAAGAACCAGTGGCATCTACATCTGCAGAACGTGAGAACCAGTGGCATCCACAGAACGTGAAGAACCAGTGGCATCTACATCTACAGAACGTGAAGAACCAGTGGCATCTACAGAACGTGAAGAACTAGTGGCATCTACTTATGTAGTACATGAAGAACCAGTGGCATCTACATCTACAGAACATGAAGAACCAGTGGCATCTACATCTACAGAACGTGAAGAACCAGTGGCATCTACATCTACAGAACGTGAGAACCAGTGGCATCTACATCTACAGAACGTGAAGAACCAGTGGCATCTACAGAACGTGAGAACCAGTGGCATCTACATCTACAGAACGTGAAGAACCGGTAACATCTACATCTACAGGACGTGAAGAACCAGTGGCATCTACATCTACAGAACGTGAAGAACCAGTGGCATCTACAGAACGTGAAGAACCAGTGGCATCTACAGAACGCGAAGAACCAGTGGCATCTTCATCTGCGGAACGTGAGGAGCCAGTGGCATCTACATCTGCAGAACGTGAAGAACCAGTGGCATCTACAGAACGTGAATAACCAGTGGCATCTAATCTGCAGAACGTGAGGAACCAGTGGCATCTGCAGAACGTGAAGAACCAGTGGCATCTACATCTGCAGAACATGAAGAACCAGCGGCATCTACATCTACAGAACGTGATAACCAGTGGTATCCACAGAACGTGAAGAACCAGTGGCATCTACATCTGCAGAACGTGAGGAACCAGTGGCATCTACAGAACGTGAAGAACCAGTGGCATCTACAAAACGTGAAGAACCAGTGGCATCTGCAGAACGTGAGGAACCAGTGGCATCTACATCTGCAGAACGTGAAGAACCAGTGGCATCTACAGAACGTGAAGAACCAGTGGCATCTTCATCTGCAGAACGTGAGGAACCAGTGGCATCTACATCTGCAGAACGTGAGGAACCAGTGGCATCTACAGAACGTGAGGAACCAGTGGCATCTCCATCTGTAGAACGTGAGGAGCTAGTGGCATCTACATCTACAGAACGTGAAGAACCAGCGGCATCTACATCTGCAGATTAGTGTACACGCCGTACATGTTTGTAATCGACAGAATGAAGAGGACTTACGAACAAATCGACTTACGAACAGAACTCTGAACCTAACTCGTTCGTAATAGAGGCGTCCTCTGAGCAAATGCATTTCCAGTTGCAATCCTGACCGACAACAAAAAATCCTTCTAACAATGACGCCCGGGTCTTCATCGCCACTAACCCATCAATCCAGCCCCAATGGGGGCCCGGAAAACATGCGGCTCCGTAGCCGCATGCGGGCTCTTTAAGGGCCGTCTTGTGACGAGTATTTATTCAGGAAACATCACCGTCTCGTGTTCACAAAGTGCATGTTGTTGGGGCTCTTGAAATATTGACGGTTTTATTCTCTATTTTTACCGAAAAAAAAAGCTCTCCTTGCTATTCTTTTTAAATCCTTTATATTAAGTTCACTTGCTTGCTTGCGTGCTTGCTTGCGCGCTTACGACCGTGCAAATCGTTTTTTTGATCCAATCGAGCTGACATTTTCCACACAGACTCGTTGTGCGTGACAATTAATTTTTGTGAAAAAAGAAATTGAAAAATTTACACTGTTTAGGGAATTTTTTAAAATATTTAATTACCAATTGCTTAATGCTGGCAGACAATCATCTGACCCATAGGTGGCAGCCATCTCAAGCCAGAGGACGAGAGGACTCTAACCGCCACGCATATAAAGATTTAGAGTGAAAAACTTTGTTTTTTACGGGTTAATTTTTTAATCCTTTATATTAGTTCGCTTGCTTGCTTGCTTGCGTGCTTGCGTGCTTGCTTACGACCGTGCAAATCTTTCGGTCGTTTTTTAACCCACTTCCCGTGATCCAATCGAGCTGACATTTTCCACACAGACTCGTTGTGCGTGACAATTAATTTTCGTGAAAAAATAAATTGAAAATTTTTACACTGTTTAGGGGAAAAAAATAATTAATTATTACCAATGCTTAATGCTGGCAGACAATCATCTGACCCATAGGTGGCAGAGGACGAGAGGACTCTAGCCGCCACGCATATAAAGGATTTAGAGTGAAAACTTTGTTTTTACGGGTTAATTTTTATTTGCCGACCTCCTACTCCAGCCCAACCATCTCATCACTTCTCACGATCGTGCCTTTTCTCTCTTTTCTCACGCGGTCTCAAACCTCGGATTGTGTTAGAAACCTCCGGCCGCCGAACGCGTTGCCAAAACGGAATAATTTCCACACCTCGGAATCGGAGTCTCAGCGACGCGTCCGGCCGGCGAGTGCATCTCGCCTCCGAACCGCTGGTCGTCACCGTGACAACGAGTTTCGCAATCCTTTGAGTGGTCTTTGATGCCTCGTGGTGGTGGTGGTGGTGCCGGCCCTCATAGGTGCTGCTCGCTAACACCACTTGTCCCGGTGTCTTCAGGCTGCACGGGAGATATTCGTCTTTGTACTCCGTGTGCGTAGATGTGCGTATGAGGGTTGGCCCTTTTTATACGCCCTGAAAGCCTGCGTCTGTGTGCGAATGATTTGACTCTGAGCACGGGGCCTTGATGGGTTAGAGTGGGCATGTAGACAAACGTTGCACTCCCAACCCTCCGCTCTCTCACCATCTCCCCGCTCTCACTCGCTCCACTCCGCCCCCCCCTCTTTTTTTTACGATCAGTGGAAACAAGAAGATGCTCGTGTAGTCGGCACTTTGCTTCGTTCATCATTTCGTATTTTTATTTTTTAAATAACTTTGCTTTATCTTCTTGGTTCTTTCGGTAAAGTCACGTAGAAGGAAAATAATAAAATAATAAAATAAAACGTTATAAAATAATTCTCACGACGTTTCGGCCACAACGCAAGCAGCCGTCTTCAGGTGGAGAACAGGTCTGTCAAGTAGACAGCTTTGCTTTATGTAAACCCCCACCTCTCGCTCACTCTCTCGCTCACTCTCTCGCTCACTCTCTCGCTCGCTCTCTCGCTCACTCTCTCGGTCACTCTCTCGGTCACTCTCCGCTCACTCTCTCGCTCACTCTCTCGGTCACTCTCTCGCTCACTCTCTCGCTCACTCTCTCGGTCACTCTCTCGGTCACTCTCTCGGTCACTCTCTCTCTCACTCTCTCTCGGTCACTCTCTCTCTCACTCTCTCTCGGTCACTCTCGTTCTGCACGCAGCCCTTCTCGCAGTCCAACGGCCTCCGACGGGTAGCTCATAACTGCATGCAGAGCTCCCCGTCATCTGCCACCGAGCACACCTCACCATCTCCTCACTCTCTCACACGCATTACCTTATCTCCCCTCATTCTCTCCTCGCTCTCCTAATTTTCTCACAACACTCCCCTTCTATTCCATCTCCCACAGACTCCTCACTCACCCCTCTCTAATACTCCCCGACTCTCCTCACTCTCCCCACTCTCTCCCTATCCTCTCTCTTTTCCTCATTTCGCTCTTCTCACCATCTCTCCCCCTCTCTCCCACACTGCCCCCTCGCCACATACTCCCTATACTCTCACACTCCCCCCCCCTCCCCGCTTTCTCACGTACACTCTCTTTTTTTTACGATCAGTGGAAATAAGAAGATGCTCGGTGTATTCGGCACTTCGCTTCGTTCATCATTCGTAAAAAAATGTATTTATTTACATTTTTAAAACTTGGCTTTATGTAACCCCCCCCCTCTCGCTCACTCGCTCTCTCGCTCTCTCGCTCGCTCTCTCGCACGTACACTCTCATTCTCTCGTGGCCCCTCCCTCTAATTTTCGTTATCTCTCCCTCACACCTCTCCTCTCTCCTCCCCGCTGTGCATGTCTCTCTCTCTTCCTCTCACTTTCCTCTCTCTCTAAACTCTCCCTAAGTCTCAGTCAGTCAGTCTCTCTCTCTCTCTCTGTCTCCCTGTTCTCTCTCCCACTCTCTGCTCACACACGTTCCGCGTCTCGTGTGTATCCATTCTACACTCACTCTCACCTCTCTCCTACACCCACTTTCTTTCTCTCTCTCTTTTGCTCTCATTGCCTCTCCTAAATCAAGCGGACACACAGACAGACACACAGGCACATACTCTCTGCAAGGCAGACTGACACACACACAGACACACAGGCACACAGACACAGAGACCCACAGACAGACTGACACAGAACACAAGACAAAGGTTCCCTGTATAACCTTAACATACTGTAGGGGCAAGTGCTTTTAGCGAGCACCTATGAACGCCGGCACAGCGCATGAGGGGTGGGTGGCCAACACCACGCCCGGCCGCCTTTGTCTCCCTAGTGGCAATGTTTTACACATCGCACCAGGTACCCATTTGAGGCTGAGTCGACCTAGGGGAGGCCCGGGATCGGTTAAAATAATCGTCAATGGTGTTTGGCCGTGACCCACACGCAGACTAACACAGACACACCGATAAGCACTCAGCAATACAAAAACAGGCATCATGCGTACACATACAAGGGGAGAGATCAATGAAGTCCGGTAGGGCACATTTGGGGGTGGGTGACCAGAACCGGCCCGGCCGCCTTTATCTCCCAAGTATAAACATCGAACCAGCTACTCATTTGAGACTGAATCGACAGAGGTCCATAACAGCTTTAGATATTGCTTGCCTGAGAATATAAACCAGTTCTCACACTCGCGCCACAATAAATGCTCATCAAATCAATAGCAATATAAATAGCTGTGTAAATAATTCACCTAACTACAACATATCGAATCCCTTACCTGGTCCAATACAGCCAACGCCGTTTGTCCGCGTGTACGCCTTTGTTGTGTCCGTGTGTGTGTGTGCGTGTGTGTGTGTCCGTGTGTGTGTGTGCGTGTGTGCGAGCGGTGCGTGCAAGCGTTTGTACGTGCGCGAGACTGCCGAGCGTTCTCGCTCATGTGCTTTGCTTCGCTGCACCGCAGACTCCAGGCTATACGGGGGGGGAGTTCGAGCNGTGGCGCGGTTACCGCTACGAACGACCCAGCGATCACGCTCACACCTGAACCGGTCCTGGACCTCCCCTAAGTTGACTCAGCCTCAAATGAGTGCCTGGTGCGGTGTGTAAACATCGTCACTAAGGGAGACAAAGGTGGTCGGGCCTGGTGTTGGCCACCAACCCCCTCGTGTGCCTTACCCGGCCTTCATAGGTGCTCCAACAGTCCGTTAGAGGCTATACGAGGGATCTTTGTCTTTATCTTTGCGTCGAATCAGCCTCAAATGAGTACGTGGTGCGTTGTGTAAACATCGCCACGAAGGGAGACAAAGGCGGCCGGGCGTAATGCTGACCACCCACCCCCTCATCTATGATCGAGTGCCTGTGCCAGCCTCAATCGGTGCTCCTCGCTAACAGCACTTGCCCCAACAGTCGGCCAGAGGCTATCCGGGGAATATTTGTCTTTGTGTCGACTCAGCCTCAAATGAGTTCCTTTAAACATCAGCGCTGGGGAGACAAAGGCGCTCGGGCGTAATGCTGACCGTGCCAGCCTCACAGCACTTGCCCCAACAGTCGACGAGAGGCTATCCGGGGGGACCTTTGTCTTTGGCTCCGTGTGCGGCGGGGCCACGGACGCGTCGCCCCAACGAGCACGCAACTCTCCGCCGCCTCCGAAACGCAAATTACCGCAGCGCCTCATCAATAATTCCCACGGACAAATGGAGCTGCAGAAAGCCGCGTCGCGTGCGGGGAGTTCTGTCTGTACGTCCGTCTCTGTGTGTGCGTGTGCCCCTAGGTCGACTCAGCCTCAAATGAGTAGCCGCTGCGGTGCGTGAACATCGCCACTGTGGGAGGGCGGGAGACATGCTGCCAGCCACCCACAGCCTCGACTCGTGGTGCCGTGCCGGTCTTCATAGGTGCTCGCTAACAACACTTGCCCCTACAGTCTGTTACAGGCTATGTAGGCGGAATCTTTGTCTTTGTGTGCGTGCAGTCAGAGGCGGTCGCCCTCCAAAGACAGCCGAGGGCAAAGAGGAGCTACGTTGACTGCAGGGATTCATCTTCTTGGTTCTTTCGGTAAAGTCACGTAGAAGGGAAATAATAAAATAATAAAAATAAAACATAATAAAATTATTCTCACGACGTTTCGGCACACAACGCAAGCAGCCGTCCTCAGGTGAAAACCAGGTCCGTCGAGGCGACAGACTCTGTGACTTTACCGAAAGAACCAAGAAGAGGAGCTACGCTCACAACAACGGGCGGAGCGCTGCGTGGCGGTGAGGGAGGATAAAATATAGCGATTGAGAACACCTAGTCCATGCGGTGCATGCCGAGATGCATTGGCGTCCGCTTAGCGAACGGATACATTAGACGCTCGCACTCAGCACACACAAAGTTCTCGACACAAGTGAAGCTTGCAAGCACGCACCCGGATGCCTCGCTGTTCTCGTCAAGGAGCAGAAACCATCCTCACGAAGCAACAGAATCGGGGGATTGAAAACGTTGCATCAACTCAATTCACTCTGCAGTGAAAATTGGCTCGGGCGGATTTTGCACCTCCAGATAGAAGACTGCAACTAATTACACACTTTTGTCAAGGCGCTGTTCCCCCCTCCATCCCAGCTTAAATAGACGCTGCCAAGCCTGGGGTGTGTCATTCAGACTCTGTCTTCTCGACAGACCTGTTCTCCACCTGAGGACGGCTGCTTGCGTTGTGGCCGAAACGTCGTGAGAATTATTTTATTATGTTTTATTTTTATTATTGTATTACTTCCATTCTACGTGACTTTACCGAAAGAACCAAGAAGATGAGTACACACACCTCACATCGAGAAGATATGCATGCGTGCGTGCGTGTGTGTGTGTTGAACTTCTTTCACACCGTACTTAGCCAAACCGTGCTAAAATTGGAGGCATGGTTGCCCCCTTTGCAGGCCATGAGGTTGAGACACGAGGCCGTCAACAGCAAGCCGGCTGCGAATCAAACCGTGAGCGCGCTCGAATTAGTCGCGTAATTAAAACAGATTCGTGAAGACATTTTAATTGCACAAGTATCGCATTAACACCTCCATATTTATTTATTTTTAAATCCAAAGCATGTGTTGAATCGCTTAATTGAATTGTTCCCCTAATAATCGCTCAACTTCTACACCAAAACAACAGCAACAAAATGCATTCCCCAGACGTGTACCGCGTAGCGCTATCGCATTCATGAGCAATCGCTGTCAAAAATCCGGTCGTTAATTAATATAGACACAGGCAAGCCCACATCACCTAACCCCCGTCGTGCAGGCAGACGCAAGTGCTGTTAGCGAGCACCTATTAAGGATGTTTCGGAAATGGGCCTTCTTCAAATGGCACAAGGGACAATCTCCAACCCGTTCCCTGATATTATAATTAACAAAAAAAAATTAGTTTAAGGTCGCGGTGTTATTGATGGACGTGGCGAGTTTATTGCCTTCAGATCTGTCTAGCAAACGACTTCTCATACCTAACACACTCCAGCCCCCTCCAGCTCCCCCCTCCCCTCCCCTCCCCTCACTAATGTCCGAATGGAAGGAGCATTTAGATTGCCTTAGCTCCAGGGTGTTTGAATCTCGCGTGCTGAGCGGAGGCGGGTGCGTTAAAGGTCATTTCTTTAGCCAGGCAAGCATTGGCGAGTCTCAACAATGCGATTTTAGAGGGTTCTGTCTGACGGTACATGCGAGACGTTTCACCAATACCACAATATAGATGTAGAATTCTCGCGTGTTTATATTTTTTGTTCATCGTGATAGTTACGTTGACAGCGGTGCACAATGGCAAATAACTCAAAACAAATAGCAAATAAAGAACAAATATATTTAATCTTTGATCTCTCATGTCTTGGGTTTATTTTATTTGTTTTGCTTCGAAGTCAGTGCTATTGATGAATGCGTAGTTTTCATTGCTAAGTGTGAGTCTGTGTGTGTGTGTGCTGTGTGGGGAGCGGTGGTGCAGCGGTTAGCGCCTGCACTACGAACCCGCCCCCCCGGGGGTTCGATTCCCGCTCACGGCCAACACCGCTGACGAATATCTCAAACGGTCCTGGGCCTCCCTTAGGTCGGCTCAGCCTCAAATAAGTACCTGGTGACAAAGTCGATCGGGCGTGGTGCTGGCCACCCACCCCCTCGTGTGCCCTTCCAGCCTTCGTAGGTGCTCGCTAACGCACTTGCCCCTAAAGTCTGTTAAGTCTAAACGGGGGACCTTTGCCTTTGTTGCTGTTGCGTGGTTGTTTGGGTTGTGTGGGCTCGTGTTGCTGGGCATAGAGGGTTGCATAACTCTGCCGCTGTGATATATATTCCCCAAACAACACGTTTTAACTCACTTCTTCATGACATTACAGCATTCATTGTGTTAATGAATTTTTCTTTACAAATTTCCAACGTTAAATATTCTGAAATGCTTTCAATAGATCAACGCCACCCCAATAGAGACTCCCGCCCGATCCGGGACGGTTGGCAACCTCCAGTTTGGCACGATGTCCGACGTTTCGCTCCATAAGCTGTTCCACATTCGTAAACTTCCCCATACAGACGGACACATCAACCCACTTGCTGTACTGCCGGTCCCCTGTCTTCCATCCTTGCAGTGGACATCTGTGATAAAGAACTTCATAGCTCATCGGATTCCGTCTCCAGTACAAATACATATTCGAATGATTTTGTATTCCAGCGCGGTTTGTGAGTTGCACACATCTCTGTGTGACCCACTAACCCTTGAAGACAAGAGTTGGTGGATTAGGGTGAGAGTTAAGGGAGAGGGTTATTGGTATTTGGGTTTAATGTCATGGCTAGTCTTACGATTAGCGTATGGTGTGATAGTTGAGGGTTAGATGAGGAGAGGTAATGTTAGGGTTAGTGCGATGGTCGAAGTTGATGTCGAGGTGATAGTTCGTGTTGGGATGAGAGTTTATCCGTTGTGCGGTTTATCGATAGAAACATAATTCTAGGGGAGGTGTCATGACTCCAAAGAACAAAAAGAGCCATTTTTACTGGTAGGAACCACGTGGTTCCACCAGCCCACAGGGGATTATTGTGTCCGTCCGTCCGTCTGTCGTGTATCCAAAAATGGGAGTGGTGGGGCTGGGTGGAAAGGAGAGGGTGGGGAGGGGCTGAGTGGGGAGGGTGGGGAGGGGTTGGGTAGGGAGGGGAGGGTGGGTGGGCTGGGTGGGGAGGGTGGGCTGGGTGGGGGGTGGGAGGGGTGGGGCTGGGTGGGGAAGGGCTGGTCACCCCGTGGTGCCCTTATAAAACTCAACGTTTAAGGGTCGGGGCACACGTGGGCACTCTGCGGGTCGCGCAGCAGCGAGCGCGTTGTGATTGCAGCGAGCGCCCGTCACCTCCTCTCTCTCCTTACTGTCTCCATCCCTCAAATCATTCTCTCTCTCTCCCGCATCCCCAAGGATCTCTCCACCACCCCCCTGAACATCGCCCTATCACACGACGTGGATCCTTCACTTGAATTCACTTCCTCCCCATATCTTCATTCTCGCTCGCCCCCTCCTCCCTCTCCCCTCCCCACTCGTGGCGCAGCATCTGGGCTGAAGGAGCTGTCAAGGAACGCGCCGACCTCATTTAGTGAGCGAGATAAATACTCTCCCACACGCTCTCCCCTCGCTCTCCCCTCGCTCTCCCCACGCTCTCCCCACGCTCTCCCCTCGCTCTNCCCACGCTCTCCCTCGCTCTCCCCTCGCTCTCCCCACGCTCCGCTCTCCCCGCTCTCCNACTCTCCCCCCGCCTCTCCCCCGCTCTCCCTCGCTCTCCCTCGCTCTCCCTCTCTCCCTTCACTCTCCCTCGCTCTCGCTCTCCCCCGCTCTCCCCACGCTCTCCCTCGCTCTCTCCACGCTCTCCCGCTCTCCCCGCTCTCCCCCGCTCTCCCACGCTCTCCCGCTCTNCCCACGCTCTCCCCACGCTCTCCCACGCTCTCCCTCGCTCTCCCTCGCTCTCCCTCGCTCTCCCACGCTCTCTCCTCGCTCTCCCCTCGCTCTTCCCTCGCTCTCCCCACGCTCTATGTACCCCTCGCTCCCCCCCGCTCTCCCACGCTCTCCCCTCGCTCTCTCCACGCTCTCCCATCGCTCTCCCCACGCTCTCCCCTCGCTCTCCCTCGCTCCCCCCGCTCTCCCCACGCTCTCCCGCTCTCCCACGCTCTCCCCTCGCTCTTCCCTCGCTCTTCCCTCGCTCTCCCCACGCTCTCTCCTCGCTCTCCCACGCTCTCCCCTCGCTCCCCCCGCCTCCCCACGCTCTCCCCTCGCTCTCCCCACGCTCTCCCCTCGCTCTTCCCTCGCTCTTCCCTCGCTCTCCCACGCTCTCCCTCGCTCTCCCCACGCTCTCCCTCGCTCCCCCCGCTCTCCCACGCTCTCCCCTCGCTCTCCCACGCTCTCCCTCGCTCTCCCACGCTCTCCCTCGCTCTCCCCTCGCTCTCCCCCGCTCTCCCCGCTCTCCCTCGCTCTCCCCCGCTCTCCCCCGCTCTCCCCGCACTCNCCCCGCTTTCCCTCGCTCTCCCACGCTCTCCCTCGCTCTCCCCTGGCACTCGCCCCGCTTTCCCCTCGCTCTCCCCTCGCTCTCCCCTCGCTCTCCCCGCACTCGCCCCGCTTTCCCCTCGCTCTCCCTCGCTCTCCCTCGCTCTCCCCTGGCACTCGCCCCGCTTTCCCCTCGCTCTCCCCACGCTCTCCCTCGCTCTCCCCTNGCACTCGCCCCGCTTTCCCCTCGCTCTCCCTCGCTCTCCCTCGCTCTCCCCTGGCACTCCCCCGTTTTCCCCTCGCTCTCCCACGTGCTGCGTGCTATGTACGCGTGTATGTTGAACTTCTTTCGCACCGCACGTAGCCAACCGCGCTCATCGGAACTGCTGGGGAAAGGCAACGACCTGAACACACAAAACAGCCCTAACGAAACGAGTCCGTCAATCCAGGTGACGATTTAAAAGTGCCGCAGCTACCACAGCGGCTTCCTTACATCGGGAATGAAAGAACGTTCCAGACGGCTCGCGGACGCTCGTCTGCACGCGCCGCGCGATTCGACGGCTGAGCCAAAAATCCGCTGCCGCTGCTGCTGAAGATGACCACGTGACTTTCGCGTGATGCTCTTCACAATCAGCGCTTCCATCTCCGACTCTCTAACCCCCCTTAACCTTATCTCTTACGCTAATGCTACCCTTAACCCTGCACCCCTCTCCCCCCCCCCCCCCATTATCTCTCGCCGTGCGCTTAACCCAAACCCCTCGCCATAATCCGGCTACGAAACCCGATACCGTTGGGGAAAGTGCTGATGGCGAGCAGGTATGAAGGGCCGAGGGAGTAAGATGGCCAGTACCCCGGCCGGCTGGCCGCCTTTGTCTCCCCGATGCCGATGTTGACACACCGCACCGGGTAAATCATGTACGGCCGAGTCTATCCGACGGGAGGCCCCGGAACCGGTTCAGATGTCACTCACTGCTGGCGTTAGCTGTGGCCTGGGATCTAACTCGTCTTTACAACAATGATGATGATACCCTTAGGTTATTTCGGTAAAGTCACGTCAAGTATTTTGTCTACCCGCGTGACTTTACCGAAAGAACCAAGGAGTATGGATTCCCGCAGTCACGAAAGCGTACAATCAAGATTGATGATGATGATGGAGTTGAAGCAATTTGTGTAACGCGCACCAATGCATCACGTCCGTCTGTGGCCGCGGGTCTCAGGCGCGGGTCAAGGTGAGTGTCACTCAAGAGCCAGGAGGTGGTGGGCCGTTCAGAGAGAGGTGGGCGTCTTTAATATAGAGGGCGGGGAGGGGGGTTAAGAGAGGGGTGGGGGAGGAGGGGGGTTAAGAGAGGGTGGGGGAGGGAGGGTTAAGGGAGGGGTGGGGGAGGGGGGTTTAAGGGAGTTTAAGAGAGGGGTGGGGGAGGGGTTTAAGGAGGGGTGGGGGGTTAAGAGAGGGGTGGGGGAGGGGGTTAAGAGAGGGGTGGGGGAGGGGTTAAGAGAGGGGTNGGGGGAGGGGGGTAAGAGAGGGGTGGGGGAGGGGGGTTTAAGGAGGGGTGGGGGAGGGGGATTAAGAGAGGGGCGAGGGGAGGGGAGTTAAGAGAGGGGCGGGGGAGGGGGGTTAAGAGAGGGGTGGGGAGGGGGGTTAAGGGAGAGGGGGGATTAAGAGAGGGCGGGGGAGGGGCGTTTAAGAGANGGGTGGGAACGACGACGATGACGACGGCGATGATGATGATGATGACGATGATGACTACGATGACGACTATGAAGATGATGATGATGACAATGATGATGATGACGACGATAATGACGACGACGATTATGATGATGACGACGGGAAGGGGAGGGGGGCTGCCACCGAGACACGACGCCTGGCAGTGGCCACGGTTCTGCTCCTTGGTGGAGAGAGGAGTGACCAGGGATGAGGAGGATGAGAAGGAGGGAAGAGGAGGAGGAGGAGGTTGTGAGTCGCGCCTCTGCTGCTGCTGCTGCTGCGGAGAAGAGGCGACAGGAGAGACACGTGGGGGGGGGGGCACTTGGACCGATAAGACACCACCAGTTTGAATCAATCGGGGTTTTGACAGCAACACGACGACGACGATGATGATGGGAATCTTAATTTTGGAGCTTCCGTGACTGCAGGAATTATTCTTTGGTCCTTTCGGTAAAGTCACGTATAAAATAAAGTAATAAATTAAATAATAGCATACGACGTTTCGATTGCAACACAAGCAATCATCATCAGGTATGAATGAAATAGCGACAAAAAATCTAACCAGAAAACTATAGACAGACATATAAGCAGACAGATATCACCAAGATACATAGAGAGAGCAACACAGGTACAGAGAGGGTGATCGTCTCTGTGGGGTGGCCTTAAATAGACAGAGGGGGCGGAGGCAGAGAGGAGGGGTTAGAGAAAAAAAATTACATGTCAATGAGTACGAAGAGACGTGTAGTAAAGTACGAAGGCTTGAACATTAGGAGGGAGAAAGATGGGGCACGTCAGGGGCCGCACTAAAGGCCACCAGGGTGCCACCAGTGGCCTCGTGGGCCTTGCATCGAGGCCACTGCGTGGTCAGACCGGGGTGGCTGCGGCGTAACCAGCGGAGGGTTCGGAGGGAGAGTGACGCATGCTGCCAAGCGCGATGCGGGCCAGGTGATTGTGCACGCGTTGGGAATTTTCTCAAGAGGTGATAGTATCTAATTTAATACTTATGTAATAACACGCCGGGACGGCTTGTAGAATCGGTCCTTTTATTTCACTTTCTTTGCAGTTCACAAACACTCCCCGTTGCTGGCAGCAATGGGAAGCGGGCAGACAGCCACCAGAGACACACCACCACGTGGCACCCGGAGCCCCACTCGCGCGTGGCCTCTCCCTCTTTTAGTTCTGTGTCTGCCCCTTGTCTCTCCTCTCTCCCCTTATTTAATGCCTGGGTCACGTGGTACCCTCCAGCCAATCCTCAATAGCCTGCGCCGAATGTTCCAGATCACCCATCAACTCCCGGGACCACGCCCTGACTTGTCTTCCCATTGGCTGAGGCCAAGACCACCGAACCAATCACCGAGCTGACATCCCGTGATCACGCCGGGGCCATGCTCCCAGGCTCTTCCCCATTGGCTGTAAAGCGGGACCGGCCAAGCGGTCACCACGTGAGTCTGACGTAGGCTCTTATTACACTTATATCGTGTAGTATTTCTTGGTTTATACGTTCTCGAGAGTTATTTGATGGTTTATATTATGTATACTTATCTCAAGGCGCCATATAACGCAGTTTAAAACGGTAACATAAAAACGGAGTGATTTTGATTGCCAGGGCTGAGCAAGGGCGGAGGAGTGAGCGATCATAACAGAGGGCACGGGGGTGGGGGGGCACGATCGGGCTACAGGGGAGGATGGGAAGGAGTGGAGGCACAAGGGGAGGGAAGGGAATGGGCGATGGAGAAGAGGAGAGGGAGGGAAACTGCTTAATGTTACAGGGTAAGCGTCGAGTCTATGGGCAGTGTTGAGTCTATGGGCAGTGTTGAGTCTATGGGCAGCGTCGAGTCTATGGGCAGTGTTGAGTCTATGGGCAGTGTTGAGTCTATGGGCAGTGTTGAGTCTATGGGCAGTGTTGAGTCGATGGGCAGTGTTAGTCTATGGGCAGTGTTGAGTCGATGGGCAGTGTTGAGTCTATGGGCAGTGTTGAGTCTATGGCAGTGTTGAGTCTATGGGCAGTGTTGAGTCTATGGACAGTGTTGAGTCGATGGGCAGTGTTGAGTCTATGGGCAGTGTTGAGTCGATGGGCAGTGTTGAGTCTATGGGCAGTGTTGAGTCGATGGGCAGTGTTGAGTCTATGGACAGTGTTGAGTCTATGGGCAGTGTTGAGTCTATAGACAGTGTTGAGTCTATGGGCAGTGTTGAGTCTATGGACAGTGTTGAGTCTATGGCAGTGTTGAGTCGATGGGCAGTGTTGAGTCTGTGGCAGTGTTGAGTCTATGGGCAGTGTTGAGTCTGTGGGCAGTGTTGAGTCTGTGGGCAGTGTTAGTCTATGGACAGTGTTGAGTCTATGGTAGTGTTGAGTCTATGGCAGTGTTGAGTCTATGGGTAGTGTTGAGTCTATGGGCAGTGTTGAGTCTATGGGCAGTGTTGAGTCTATAGACAGTGTTGAGTCTGTGGGCAGTGTTGAGTATATGGGCAGTGTTTTGTCTATGGTAGTGTTGAGTCTTTGGGCAGTGTTGAGTCTATGGACAGTGTTGAGTCTATGGGCAGTGTTGAGTCTATGGCAGTGTTGAGTCTATGGGCAGTGTTCAGTCTATGGGCAGTGTTGTGTGTATGGGCAGTGTTGAGTCGATGGGCAGTGTTGAGTCTATGGGCAGTGTTGAGTCTATGGTAGTGTTGGGCTATGGGCAGTGTTGAGTCAATGGGCAGTGTTGAGTTACGGGCAGTGTTGAGTCTATGGGTAGTGTTGAGTCTATGGGTAGTGTTGAGTCTATGGGCAGTGTTGAGTCTATGTTGAGTCTATGGGCAGTGTTGTGTCTATGGGCAGTGTTGAGTCTATGGGCATTGGACAGTGTTCAGTCTATGGGCAGTGTTGAGTCTATGGACAGTGTTGAGTCTATGGGCAGTGTTGAGTCTATGGGCAGTGTTGTGTGTATAGTGTTGGTCGATGGGCAGTGTTGAGTCTATGGGTAGTGTTGGTTATGGCAGTGGAGTCTATGGGTAGTGTTGGTNTATGGGCAGTGTTGGTTATAGTGTGGTTATGGGCAGTGGAGTCTATGGCAGTGTATGGTCTANGTTGGTTATGGCAGTGGAGTCTATNGGTAGTGTTGGTTATGGGCAGTGGAGTCTATNGGCAGTGTTGGTTATGGGATGTGAGTNTATANTGGGTNGGTAGTGNTGAGTCTATNGGAGTGTTCAAGTGCTATGGACATGGAGTCTATGGCAGTGTTGGTGGCAGAGGTTGTTGAGTCTAAGGAGTGTTGCAAGTCTATGGACAGGGATCATGGCATGTTGCAGTTATGGGTAGGGAGTCTATGGAGTGTTGGTNTATGGACAGTGNTGAGTCTATGGCAGTGTTGGTTATGGGCATTGGAGTCTATAGTGTTGGTGGACAGTGGAGTCTATGGCAGTGTTGGTTATGGGCAGTGGAGTCTATGGTAGTGTTGGTCTAAGGGCAGTGTTGAGTCTATGGGCAGTGTTGGTTATGGGCAGTGGTGTCTATGGTAGTGTTGGTCTAAGGGCAGTGTTGAGTTATNGGTAGTGTTGGTTATGGCAGTGTGGTGATGGGCAGTGTTGGTTATAGTGGGTTATGGTAGTGTTGGTCTATGTTGGTTATGGCAGTGGAGTTATGGCAGTGGGTTATGGCAGTGTTGGTTATGGGTAGTGTTGGTTATGGGCAGTGGAGTCTATGTTGAGTCTATGGCAGTGTTGAGTCAATGGCACAGTGGGTTATGGCAGTGTTGGTGTTGGTAGTGGACAGTGGAGTCTATGGCAGTGTTGGTCTACGGGCATTGTTGAGTCTATGGTAGTGTTGGTTATGGGCAGTGTTGAGTCTATGGAGTGTTGGTTTGGGCAATGTTGAGTCTATGGGGTGTTGGTNTATGGCAGTGCTGAGTTATAATGTTGGTTATGGGCAGTGTGATCTANGGGCATGTTGAGTCTATGGAGTGTTGGTTATGCTCTCTAGGGCAGTGGAGTCTATGGCAGTGTTGGTGGACAGTGGAGTCTACAGTGCTGATGTACAGGGAAGTTTATAGTGGAGGGGTGCACAGGGGGGAGACTATGGCAGAGTTGCAATTGGGAGGCTGTAGAGCTTTTGTCTTCCCCACTTGGTCTGTAGTTTGGTGGGGGGGTGCATAGTGGAGTCGATAATCTCGGGAGAATGAAGCTCCCCCCCACCCCCGTAGCGTGACGACGTGGATAACTGGGCAGTAAGCATGGGTGGTGGTGAGTAGTGAACGATTGTAAATGCCAGTGATGTTCTTTGGCTTGGGAGGTGAACATTAAAGAGCATTAAACAAAAGCGTCGAGTGCGTGTGCCTAAAGAGTTGATACAATAATTTACAGCTCTTTGCTCGATCCGCTGCTGGATAACGGCCTCCCCCGTGCCCTGTCGGTCAGATGGGGAGGGTGGGGGGGCTGTGGGGTACTTGACCAATGAAGATGGAAGGAAAAAAAATCAAACANCCCCCCCCCCAAAAAAAAAATCTAATCGCATAGCTGATCGGTTTGAGTGATGAAGCCTGATGGCAACTTAAAGTTTGCATCTTTTGCTCTTTTGAGTCTCGGCTTCTCACGCGTTACGACACCTTCATGGTCAATCGATCTAAGTCGAGAGCCATGGGGATACTCTCTTTGACACGCTCGTGCGTTGTTGTGCGCGCATGTANTTGTATGTCACATGTGTGTATGCGTCGACTCAAATTAGTACCTGGAGCGATGTGAAAACTTCGCCACTGGAGAGACAAAGGCGGAGGGCGTGGGTGGCCACCCACCCTCTCGTGCGACGTCCGGCCTTCGTGGTGCTCCCTAACAGCACCCCAAATGGCTGTCAAGGCTAATTGGGGGCATTGCTCTGTATATTTGTTACGTCGTGTGCACCTTTGTGTGTGTGTGTGTGATGTATGTGTGTATGTGCGTGGGGAGCGGTAGTGTAGCGG
Organism: Lethenteron camtschaticum; assembly: GCA_018977245.1. NCBI lineage: Eukaryota > Metazoa > Chordata > Hyperoartia > Petromyzontiformes > Petromyzontidae > Lethenteron > Lethenteron camtschaticum. The sequence goes on from MU249602.1 coordinate 7,894,575, forward strand.
TTAGCTATGACCTGGCGACCCGGGTTCGATTCCCGCTCACGGCCAACACCAGTGACGATTATCTGGGCCTCCCCTAGGTCGACTCAGCCTCAAATAAGTACCTGGTGCGGTTTGTAAACATTGCACTGGGGAGACAAAGGCGGTCGGGCGTGGTGCTGGCCACCCACCCCTCGTGTACCGTTCCGGCCTTCATAGGTGCTCGCTAACAGCACTTGCCCCTACAGTCTATTAAATATGACGGGATCTTTGTTATTTGGAGCGGTGGCGCAGTGGTTAGCGCACCGCGCTGTGAACCCCACGACCAAAATTCGAACCCGGGCCACGGCTAGCATCGGTGACACGTGCTAAATGAACCTCATCTGTGCCCTCTCGTAGGTTGACTCAGCCTTAAACGGCTACCAGGCACTGCACGTAAACATGATCAGCATTGGGGACACGATGGTGCGAGCGTGTGTTGTGTTGGCCACCCACCCCCTCTTGTGCCGTACCAGCCTTCATCATCAACTTAATGAAAAAAAAAGAATCTACACCGCGCGTCCATGCTGCAGGTCTCAAGGCGCCAAAACAAATGGGAATTATAGTAATTACTCAGCGAGGCAGAGATTGCAGACCAACACGATGCTCAAATACAAAGGCGTATACAGAATTGCACGCTCACTCGCCCACCAAAGACAAAGATCCCCGTATAGACTTAACAGACTATTATTTGGGTCTTTCGGTAAAGTCACGTAAGATAGAAAAATAACAATAAAATAATGAAAATTAAAATTAAGTGAATAAAAATAATTATAAAATATCACGACAAATGGGAATTATAGATAATTACTCAATTGCTTGTGATATTTTATTATTTTTATTCACTTAATTTTCATTTTATAATTTTATTGTTATTATTTTTTCTATCTACTGTACGTGACTTTTACCGAAAGACCCAAAGCATATGAATTCCTGCAGTCACGAAAGCTTTAAGTCAAGACTTAACAGACTATTGGGGCAAGTGCTTTTCGCGAGCATCTATGAAGGCCGACACGGCACACGAGGGGTGAGTGGCCAGCGCCACGTCCAGCCGCCTTTGTCTCCCTCGTGGCGATGTTTACACACCGCACCAGGTACTCATTTGAGGCTGAGTCGACCTAGGGGAGGCCCAGGACCGGTTCAGACAATCGTCACTGGTGTTGGCCGTGAGCGGGAATCGAACCCGGGTTGCCGGGTTCATAGCACAACGCGCTAATTGCTACACACACGCACACTCTCTCAAACACACATACACACACTCTCACACACACACATACACACACTCTCTCACATACACTCAATTCAGGGGCGACCTATAACCGGTTCACATAATTGTTACTGGTGTTGGACGTGAGCTGGAATCAAACTCAGATGGCCGGCTTCGTAGAGTGGCATGCTCACCACTGCACTACCGCTCCCATGCTTCACCCACCCACCGACTCTCTCATCCACCTAACCACTCACTCACCCACACACATGCACACCTACTGACCCACGGCACTCACCCAACCACTCATCCATCCACCTAACCAGTCACTCACTCATCCACCCACCCGACCACCCACTCACTCACTCAGCCACTCATCCATCTGCCCACTCAATCATCCACTCAATCACCTACTAACTCATCATCATAATCATCATCAAATCAAATACAACGTCCATAAGCAATGCAGAACAGACGTTATACACAACAAAAGCATAAGCAAAACTGAATATATAATCTGTGCTTTAGGCCACTCCCAATATTTAGACAATGAGTCTGTTTGTTTGACTTGTTTTGCGTTGAGCGGAGCCCCCGTATTTAATAAGAAGGGCTCTTGCCAATAACAATCTGGTAGTGCAGCAGCATTTATTTAACAAGAGTTGTTTCTTTTTGTTTGCATTTTGATTGCTTGTGTTGTGGTTATTGCAAACATGATCCCTTGTATAAAGGTGTCAGTTTTTATACCAGATAAAAGGGTAAAAACCTATTACTATATTTTGCTACTGGTAAAGGAGGTCTCATAGTGTAAATTATTACCCCGAGCTCTCAATACTCTGATAGTGCGCTGTTTTTGAGTTGTATGCCTTTTGGCGTCATCTGGTCCAACACCAATGGAGACTAGGCTCTAAGAAAAGCTGTCTCTGGTGTGGACCAATCAACTTCAAGGACAGTGCATATCATTATCAGAGTTGTTTATTTTTGTTTGCATTTTGACTGCTTGTGTTGTGGCTATTGCAAACATGATCCCTTGTATAAAGGCGTCAGTTTTGTACCAGATTACAGGGTAAAACCCTATTACTATAGCCTGCTTTGCTGATGAGACCGATAATGTAAACCAATCGAGCAGCTTTGTTTGCTTAGAAAATGCGCTGTTGAATTTTAGTTGGAAGCCACAAGACAGATGGACTAAAACTAATGTGTATTATCTTATATTATCACCTATCATTTGTGTTTTGCGTCAATTGTAAAATTGTACATAAGATGACCGTGGTTGTTAAGCGTGGTCCGTTGATAAAGTAGTGGTGTAGTGACAGCAGGGGGAGAGATTAAGGAGGAATTGGGTATATAGGGTAGTGTTGGTAGATTGGGGTAAAGGGGTAGTGATAGGGAGTGAGGGTAGTTGGGTAGTGAGTTGAGTGATGGAGTAGGATTTGATTGTTTAGTGAATGGAGTAGTGATAGGGAGTTTGGGTAGTTATAGGAGTGATGGGGTAGTAATAGGGTGTGTATTGGGGTAGTAATGGTAGTGATANGGTAGTGATTTAGTGATAGGGGTAGATTGTAGATAGGATGATAGTGGTAGTGATTTAGTGTGGGGTAGTGATAGGGTAGTGGGGTAGTGATAGGGGAGTGATTGGGAGTGATTGTTGTAGGAATGGAGTAGTGATAGGGGTAGTGATTGTTGTAGTGAATGGAGTAGTGATAGGGGTAGTGATTGGGGTAGTTATAGGGTAGTGATTGGGTAGTTATAGGGTAGTGATTGGGTAGTAATTGATGTAGTGATTGGGGTAGTGATAGGGGTAGTGATTGGGGTAGTGATAGGGGTAGTGATAGTGGTAGTGATTGGGGTAGTGATAGGGTAGTGATAGGGGTAGTGATAGGGTAGTGATTGGGGTAGTGATTGGGGTAGTGATTGTTGTAGTGAATGGAGTAGTATAGGGTAGTGATAGANGGTAGTGATTGGANGGTAGTGATTGGGGTAGTAATAGGGGTTAGGGTAGTGATTGGGGTAGTGATAGGGTAGTGATTGGGGATAGGGGTAGTGATAGGTAGTAAAGGGTAGTGATGGGGTAGTGATTGGTAGTGATAGGGTAGTGATGGGTAGTGATAGGGTAGTGATAGGGGAGTGATAGGGTAGTGATAGGGGTAGTGATTGGGGTAGTGATTGATGTAGTGATGGAGAGGATAGGGGTAGTGATTGTTGTAGTGAATGGGGTAGTGATAGGGGTAGTGATTGGGTAGTAATGTAGTGATTGGGTAGTGATAGGGTAGTGAATGGGGTAGTGATGGGGTAGTGGTAAGGGTTGTGGTAGTGATTGGGGTAGTGATAGGGGTAGTGAATGGGGTAGTGATAGGGGTAGTGATAGGGTAGTGATAGGGCAGTGGTAAGGGTTGTGGTAGTGAATGGGGTAGTGATAGGGTAGTGATTGGGGTAGTGATAGGGGTAGTGATAGGGGCAGTGGTAAGGGTTGTGGTAGTGATTGGGGTAGTGATAGGGGTAGTGATTGGGGTAGAGATAGGGGTAGTGGTAGTGATAGTGATAGGGGTAGTGGTAGGGGTAGTGATAGGGGTAGTAATAGGGGTAGTGATAGGGTAGTGATAGGGGTAGTGATAGGGGTAGTGATTGGGTAGTGATAAGGGTTGTGGTAGTGATTGGGTAGTGATAGGGTAGTGATAGGGGTAGTGATAGGGGTAGTGGTAGTGATAGGGTAGGGGTAGTGATAGGGTAGTGATAGTGATAGGGTAGTGATAGGGTAGTGATTGGGTTGTGATAATGGTTGGGGTAGTGATTGGGGTAGTGATACGGATTGAGGAAGTGATTGGGTAGTGATAGGGGTAATGATAGGGTAGTGATAGGGTGGGGTAGTGATAGGGGTAGTGATAGGGTAGTTATAGGGTAGTTATAGGGATAGTGATAAGGGTAGTGATAGGGGTAGTTATAGGGGTAGTTATAGGGTAGTGATAGGGTAGTTATAGGGTAGTGATTGGGGTAGTGATAGGGGTAGTGATAGTGGTAGTGATAGGGTAGTGATAGGGTAGTGATAGTGGTAAGGGTAGTGATAGGGGTAGTGATAGGGTAGGGTAGTGATAGGGGTAGTGATAGGGTAGTGATTGGGGTAGTGATTGGGGTAGTGATTGGGGTAGTGATTGGGGTAGTGATAGGGGTAGTGATAGGGTAATGATAGGGGTAGTGATAGGGGTAGTGATACGGATTGGGGAAGTGATTGTGGTAGTGATAGGATAGTGTTAAGGGTTGTGGTAGTGATTTGGGTAGTGATAGGGTAGTGAATGGGTAGTGATAGGGGTAGTGATAGGGTAGTGATTGGGGTAGTGATAGGGGTAGTGATTGGGGTAGTGATTGGGGTAGTGATTGGGTAGGGGTAGTGATAGGGTAGTGATAGGGGTAGTGATAGGGGTAGTGATATGAGTAGTGGTAGGGGTAGTGATAGGGGTAGTGATAGTGATATGGGTAGTGATAGGGGTTGGGGTAGGCATAGTCGTAGTGAGGGGCGGGGCAGGGAGTAGCAGACCCGGGCTGTGTTCTTGATTTTACAATTAATCCGAAAACTTTCTGAATATCCGGCTGGGTCTCGAAACGGAAGTTTGGACGATCCACAAAAAAGTTTTTATTTCGGACTGATCCGGAAACGTCACGTCACAACGACTAAGTGACGTCACAGCGTGACGTCAAAACGTGATGTCACAAAGTGACGCGCCCGCACCTTTCCGGCTCAAAAAAATGGCGGCACGAGCCATCGGTTGACGGTCTCGTTAAATTATAATCAAAGAATCGCCAAACGCAACGTGATTGATTACACGTGTTAAAACTCCACACATTCTGCAATTTCACGAACGCATTTAATTAGTATGTTACGTGAATTATTATAAAACAGGGGAAACTATACTGTACAGGGTGTCATAAAACGATGGACCCAATTTCAAAGCAGTATATTTCACGATGGCAACATGTTACAATTACACGATAAGTTACAAACGGTTTAATGAGTTATCAAGTTTTACTAAACATTTTATAAATGCTCTATGTGCCCTCCACCTGCTGTACGGACAACATCGAGACGATAGTTGAATTCGTCCCAATCGCCTCTCTTCTCGCGTGTTCCCTCCGAGGTGTGTNGTCGCCCTGTGCTCTTCCCCTGACATCAACAGCCCGTTTCCTCAAATTGTCGCTACCAACGACGAATGCTCTTTGACATTGGCGGGTCAATGCCAAAACGCAGTTGAAACGCACGCTGCACCGCAATTACGGATTCAGTATTGCTGAACTTCAGAACGCAAAATACCTTGTATTGCGGGGTCACCATCTTGCAAATGACTGAGGCTAGGGGCTGTCTGTACGCTGGAGATGCATCTAGCGGTAATCATTTGAAACTTTGTCCCGCCCTTTCAAGTGGTAAAAGTTTCATTCATGGGCGGTTCGTGGTTGCAGAGATATAGCGATTTCAAATCGGGTCCATCTCTTTTAAACATCCTGTATATCCCAAACAATCCTAAACTAACCAAACTCCTGTAATCTGACGTGCTTAAATCCAAGACTGACTTCGTCGAGCGGAGACAGTGAAAGGCGCAGGTCCTCTCCTTACATTTGCTCGTCACGGTTCAGAATCAGAATCAGTATTTATCGTTGAGGAATCCGATGAGCTATGAAGCTCTTTGTCAGAACGCTCCAACAACAAACAATACGAAAAAAACACAATAGGCCTGCAAAGTCTAGCAAAGGTGAACAAATCACTTTTTAAAATATTTCCAAATAATTCTAAACTATTTAATTGTTTTAATCTTTGCCAGGTAAGGCCCACTGAGATATGAGTTGCTCGCTGACAGTACGGTGCCCCAACAGTCTAAAGGGATACACGGGGAGGGTGGGGAAGAGTTGGTGCCGTGTCTTTGTGTGCAAGCAAGCGAGACAGGAGTGGCGATAACAGGACAAGTGAGAGAGAGAGTGGAGTCTGACAGCTCAGGAGGTCGGGTTTGATGTTTCTACCCGAGCACACAGGGTCCCTGTGTAGAACAAAACCTCTCCAACCTCCTCTGTCATCACCTCGCATATCTCCACACCACCCCCCCCTCGTACCGTCGCTCCCTCTCATCTCGGCAGTCACTCACGCGCGGTCTCACAGTCACCACGTACAGAGACACACTTCACATTTTCATGGACACACACACAAAGACCCCCCCCACGTATCGACTTAACAGACTGTAGGGGCAAGTGCTGTTAGCGAGTACCTATGAAGGCCGGAACAGTAGGCGAGGGGTGGGTGGCCATCACCACGCCCGACCGCCTTTGTCTCCCAGTGGGATGCTTACACACCGCACCAGGTACTAATTTGAGGCTGAGTCGACCTTGGGAGGCCCAGGTCCGGCTCATATAATTATCACGGGTTCGTAGCGCAGCGTGCTAACCGCTACACTACCGCTCCCACAAACGAATGCACACCTACAATGACACACACATACACGTGCTAATACACACACTAAACCAGTATCCTCAGCCACACAGAAACACACATGCTCACACACATACACACCTACGATAATACACACATACACATTATAATGCGCGCACTTAAACACATTCCACTACACCCACACGCAACACCAAGGCAAATGTAAATGCGGTACAAATAATTCCCTAAGGTCGCTTTTAACAAACCGAAGTGCGTTAGTGAGCACCTGTTAATGCCGGCACGGCCACAGAGTGGCGGTGACGTCATCACGGCGCTTGTGCCAGGCTAGGTGTCCGAATTAACGAAGACAAACACGCAGAGCCGATGCTGTTGGCGATGATAATGCTGATGATAAAGATGATGGCAATGATGATAATGCTGATGGTGGCAATGATGATGATGATGATGCTGATGATGATGATAATGCTGATGATGACGATGATAATGATGATGATGACGATGATGATGATAATGCTGATGATGATGATGGCAATAATGATGATGGTGATCAAGACGATGAATTCGATAGTAACGATGATAATGCTGATAGTGGCGATGATGATGATGATGATTATGATATTCATGAAGAATGATGATGGTAGTGATGAAGGCGATGCCGATTATGATCATGATGGTGATAACGATAAGAGCTATGATGATTAACTTGCTGATGAGAATGATGATGGTGATAATGAAGGCGGCGATGATAAGTACGATCATGCTGATGATGAATGATGATGGTGATGTTATGATGATGACGAGGACGATGGCGATGATGATTATCATAATGCTGCTGCTGATGATGGTGGTGGTGATGATGATAAATATAATAATGCTGATTATCATAATGGTAATGATGATGATGACGACGATGGCGATGATGATTATCATAATGCTGCTGATGATGATGGTGGTGATGATGATGATGACGATGATTATAATAATGCTGATGATCATGATGGTGGTGATGATGATGACGACGATGGTGATGATGATTATCATAATGCTGCTGATGATGATGGTGGTGGTGGTGGTGATGATGATGACGACGATGGCGATATTATCATAATGCTGCTGATGATGATGGTGGTGATGATGATGATGACGATGATTATAATGATGCTGATGATCATGATGACGATCGCGATGATGCACTGCACCACAGGCAACCGCACTCCACTCCTTCCTACTGCATCATCGCAAACCCCCCCACCGTTTTGCCCCCCGCCTCCTCTCTCTCTCCGCTCGGTGGCTCTGTCGCATTGGAGCAGGAGAGACATCTGAGACGGGATTGACAGCACTAATGTGAGCCCGCTTCGCGCGAAGCTCCAAATTCTCACGGCCGCGTGTTGGGGACCGATAACGAGCCATCGAAAGAAGGGAGCCTCCAGAATCATCTCCCTCTCTCTCTCACTCCCCCACTCTCTCACTCTGGCTCTCTCTCTATCTCTCCCTCTCTCGCGCTCTCATTGTCTCTTGTCTAACTGCCCCAGTGGCTATCGGCCGCCTCGCCCTCGTAACGAGCGTGACAGATATCCCTTTGTTCCGTGTCCTTGGCCTAGTTTCGCGCCGCCGAGATGTCATCCATACGAGCTCGGAGGTGGGCGGGAGGGAAGGGGCGGGCGGGCGTTGTGTAGATTTGAGAAAAGTTTGGAGGAGGGTTTGAGCTGAGTGAGTCTCGCCGACTCTGTGATATCGCAGCCTGTCAAGACCTACGGCGTCCAGTCAACAAGTTGTCCCTCTAATTTCTCTTTCTCTCTATCGCTCACCCTTCCTTCTGACAGATTTTGCAGGGTCTCGCGCGGTTCACGCACAACCTCCCGAGGATCACTCGCAGTCTCGGCATCACCACTGCCACCGCCATCTGGCTTGAGGTCTTCTCTTCCCATGGTATCACTCCAATCTCTGTCCCAGTCACGTGCCCTTCTCCTGATCCTCCTCCACCCATCACACCACGCGTCCCACCCATCACAATCTCTCCTCCTCCTCCTATTCCTAACTTCCAAGTTGCTCACCCTATCCTCCTCCACCCATCACACCACGCGTCCCACCTATCACAATCTCTCCTCCTCCTATTCCTAACTTCCAAGTTGCTTACCCTATCCTCCTCCACCCATCACACCACGCGTCCCACCCATCACAACCTCGTCCAAGTTGCTAGCCCTAAAATAATAAAAATAAAACATTCAGACGCTGTCTTTCCGACAGACATGTTCTTCACCTGAGGACGGCTGCTTGCGTTGTGGCCGAAACGTCGTGAGAATTGTATTTTATTATGTTTTATTTTTATTATTTTATTATTTCCCTTCTACGTGACTTTACCGAAAGAACCAAGAAGATAAAATTGTTGTTGTTGTCACGCGATGGGCAAATGTGGTGCCGTCAGCAGCAACAACAACAATAACAAAGCCCTCGGAGAAATTCAAAAAATAAAAACCCCAAAGCAAAAAATGTTGCCCGACGTTTCGCAGGGGCGATCACACCCAAACAAAGCCCGGCTTCTCGCACTAGCAAGTCGCTGGCGCCGCGACCTGCGAAGTGGTACTTGTGGAGAGACAAAGGCGGCCGGGCAAGAGGGGCGGTGCTGGCAACACCAACTCTAAGCTCGCCCCCCCCCCCCAGCCTCCTGTCGTGCACAGCAAAGTTGAGTTGACAAGAGCCGCAGACAATTCACGCGAGCACAGAACATTCACCTTCCGGGAGAGACGCCGATTTGGTGGTGATCATCTCACGGGTGGGGTTGGAGAAGGAGGTGGAGGAGGAGGAGGGGAGGCGGTGGGGGTGGGGTTGTTGGTGGTGGATGGGTGGGGAGGAAAACATCATAACTCCCCTAATTAAAGCATCGAGTGCGGCACCGGACCAAAAATTATAACTTCGTTAAAGTCCCCGCGCGCCCGTGAGTTACACACAGCGTCTCCCCCATGGATCGTCGCGATCGTCGGCATCGCGTGTTCATTAATTGGAAAGGCGCGTGCGGGGGAGGGGAGGGAGCTGATTTACACGGACCGCGTGCACGCGCCTGCGTGAGCGTGCACGCGCATGGGATTTGCTCGCGCGCGTGCGCGTGTTGTGTTGTGTCTGCGCGTGTGGTTTTGTCGGGGCGTGGTGCTGGACACCACCACCGGGCCCCTCGGTGTGCCGTTTTGGACTTCGTAGGTGCTACTCGTTAGCAGCACTTGCCTCAACGGTCTGTGAAGGCTATACGGGGGGGGGGGGGGATCTTTGTATCTGTCGTGGGGGAGCGGTGGCGCAGTGGTTAGCGGAATGTGATACGAACCCGGCGACCCGAGTTCGATTCACGCTCGCCACCAACACCGGTGAGGATTACCTGAACCGGTCCTGGGCCGCCCCTAGGTTCACTCAGCCTCAAATGAGTGCCCGGTGCGGTGTGTAGTAAACATCGCCACTAGGGAGACAAAGGCGGCCGGGCGTGGTGCTGGCCACCCACTCTCTCGTGTGCCGTTGTCCCAACAGACTGTTCAGGCTATACGGGGGATCTTTGTCTTTTTTATATATCAAACATTAGCACGGGGGGAGACAAAGGCGGCGAGCATAGGTCGTGCCGTTGCGGCCTTCATAGGTGCTCGCCTCTCACAGCACTTGGCTTATAAGTCTGTCAAAGGCTACACGGGGGACCTTTATCTGTGTTGTTGTTGTTGTTGTGTGTGTAACGCACAGCGATGCTTATCACGCAAACCCAATTACTCCAGGGACAGAATTCCTCCTCGCGGGTTTTATTACTCGCGGTATATAATGATCACTTTTGCTATTCCATGAGACCACCCTTTAACTATTAATAATACCGTTGTTTAAACAATATTTAATTATATATGTACTTATTTATTTATATGTGTTTGTGTATGGCGCAGCCGTTAGCCCGCTCCGCTACGAACCCGGCGACACGAGTTCAATTATCTGAACCGGTCCTGGGCCTCCCCTAGGTCGACTCGGCCTCAACTGAGTGCCTGGCCGCGCCGTGGTGAAAAATCATCGCCGCCGGCGAGGAGAAGGCGGCCTCCGGCAGAGGTCGCAACCGGGTACCCGATACCCGTACCCTACCCGATGCCATGGCTACCCGTGGCCGAGTACGGGTACGGGTACCCGTTTGCGACCCTGGTGCAGCCGGGTACGGGTACGGGTAGGTCGTGAGTCACTGGTGAGTAACTGTTTGTCACTCATTTCCCAACGTCTTGTCTCTTCCCACAATTCAAGTTCCTAGAATCAACCCACCCGCCCCTGCAACATGGCTTCATCCCAGAGGTCGCAATCAGGTACCCGATACCCGAAATCAAAACCCGTTTGCGACCTCTGCCCTCCGGGCGTGGTGCTGGCCACCCACCCCTCTCTCCGTGCGCGCCCTGCCCGCCCTTCACAGGCGCGCCACTCGCGAACGGCACTTGACCCAAAACAGTCTGTCGCATTTGAGGCTGAATCGACCTAGCGGAGGCGCCCAAGACGGGTTCAGGTGAAAATCGTCGTCACGGGTGTCCATAGGTTGGTGGTGCGCGAGCGGGGATCTCAACTTGGGTCGCCGGGTTCGTAGCGCAGCGAGCTCACCGCTCCACCACCACCACCACCACGCAGGAAACAAACCCACGACAAACGTGAATGCACATGCAGAATGCACGTTGACTCTTAACCTCCCCCCCTACTTTGCGCAAGAGCGCAGAAGCGTGATCAACACATCTCGCCTCTATATAAGGACCGAAACAGGTGGACTTGTCCACAAATCTGGCTGTCGCCTGATGAAGCTGGTTGTAATTACTGGCAAAACGTGTCGTACTCAGATTGTAAATGTTGTGCAGCTTGGCTCTCCAACACACCGGTTAGTGCTGTACTAGTACACTACACTATACGCAACACAGTAGACTACACTATACACTACACTACTATACACAATACACTACTATACACTACACTATACACTACACTATAGACTAGTGCTGTAATAGTATACTACACTATACACTACACTACTATACACTACACTACTATACACTACACTATACACTACTATACACTACACTACTATACACTACACACTAGTGCTGTACTAGTGACGAATTGGCCACGTTCTGTTGACGTGACAATCCTTACTAGTTGGCTGTGTCGGGTGGTGGCGGGTTTAACGACACATTTATATATATTTACGCGATCTAACCCCCAAAACAACCTCTACTATCGATTAACCTCCTTCATTCCGTCGTTGCGTGCGCGTGCGTGGTTCTGCGCGTGCTTACGGCATTTGCCGGGGGTGGTGGTGGTGGTGGGGCAGTTTACACGGCAAAGCTTCGGGCGTTACATCTAATCCACGCGCGCGCGTGTCACCGCGTGTTTGTTTGAACGCGCTCGAGTTTTATTCCTCTTCTGCCGCTGTCGGAGTTGGTTCACGGCGAGAGTCCAACAGCGAGTGGCTTTGTAACCCATCGCTCTATGTCAGCATCAAGCCTTCTCGTGGCGAGCCAGGAGTATAGACGCCTCCTCGGCGTTCCACGGGCCAAGGGAGTTTTCACGACATCTGCGTGGTGATCCACTAACCCCTGTCTGCTGCCTCCGCGGTTGTTGGGTTACAGGCGGCGTAGCCACGACTAACCGCCCGCCTGCCTGTTGAGCTACGAAACCGGCGACACGAGTTCGATTCCCGCTCACGGCCAACAACTGTGTAACGATTTGTCTGAACCGGTAGTCGGTCTCCTCTAGGGCGACTCAGCCTCAAATGAGTACCTGGGGGTGGTGTGTAAACATGGTCAATGGGGAGACAAAGGCGCCGGGCGTGGTGCTGGCCACCCACCCCTCGTGTGCCGTGCCGGCCCTCAACGGTGCTCGCGAACAGCACTCGCCCAATAGTCTGTTAAGGCTACACGGGGGATCTTTGTCTTTGTTTGTTGTCTCAAGCTTAACAGCACTTGCCCCAACCGTCTGTGAAGGCTATACGGGAGGGTGGGGGTCCTTTGCCTTTGTTTTGTCTTTTCTGCTGGCCGAGCGCACGAGATGATGACGACGACGACTGCTGCCATCGTGTTAGCAATCGAGGCATTGAAACAACAACAACAGACGCCGTTGTGACAGCGTGGCGTTAATGAGCGTGCAATTAGCAGGCTCCTCGATTAACGATTGATCTCTCTCGCTGGCGTGGCTTTGTGTCGTCGGCTCGCGGAGGCGTGGGTCGACTTCATGGCGGGTGACAGAGTGGCGGGTGTTGGTTACCGCTCGTTCCTCGCAGACCAAGAAGGGCTTGGGCTCGATTCCTGACTCGGGTGCACTGACTCACGCACTCTCTGCCGAGTGAGTGAGTGGTGGTGTGCTCTACTCATGTTCCACAGAGTGAGTGGAGTTTGCGTGTTCTACCCATGTTCTGCAGAGTGAGTGGAGTTTGTGTGTTCTCATGTTCTGCAGAGTGAATGGAGTTTGTGTGTTCTCCTGTTCTGCAGAGTGAGTGGAGTTTGTGTGTTCTACCCTGTTCTGCAGAGTGAGTGGATGTGTGTCTACCCTGTTCCGCAGAGTGAGTGGAGTTTGCGTGTCTACCCTGTTCTGCAGAGTGAGTGGAGTGTGTGTGTTCTACCCTGTTCCGCAGAGTGAGTGGAGTTTGCGTGTTCTACCATGTTCTGCAGAGTGAGTGGAGTTTGTGTGTCTACCCCTGTTCCGCAGAGTGAGTGGAGTTTGCGTGTTCTACCCATGTTCTGCAGAGTGAGTGGAGTTTGTGTGTCCTACCCCTGTTCTGCAGAGTGAGTGGAGTTTGTGTGTTCTACCCATGTTCCACAGTGAGTGGAGTTTGTGTGTTCTACCCATGTTGCGCAGAGAGAGTGGAGTGTGTGTGTTCTACCATGTTCTGCAGAGTGAGTGGAGTATGTGTGCTCTACCCATGTTCCACAGAGAGAGTGGAGTGTGTGTGTTCTACCCATGTTCTGCAGAGTGGAGTTTGTGTGTTCACCCATGTTCCACAGAGTGAGTGGAGTTTGTGTGTTCTACCCATGTTCTGCAGAGTGAGTGGAGTTTGTGTGTTCTACCCCTGTTCCACAGAGTGAGTGGAGTTTGTGTGTTCTACCCATGTTCCACAGAGTGAGTGGAGTTTGTGTGTTCTACCCATGTTCCACAGAGTGTGAGTTTGTGTGTTCTACCCCTGTTCCACAGAGTGAGTGGAGTTTGTGTGTTCTACCCATGTTCCACAGAGTGAGTGGAGTTTGTGTGTTCTACCCATGTTCTGCAGAGTGAGTGGAGTGTGTGTGTTCTACCCTGTTCCACAGAGTGAGTGGAGTTTGTGTGTTCTACCCTGTTCTGCAGAGTGAGTGGAGTTTGTGTGTTCTACCCTGTTCCGCAGAGTGAGTGGAGTTTGCGTGTTCTACCCATGTTCCACAGAGTGAGTGGATTTTGTGTGTTCTACCCATGTTCCACAGAGTGAGTGGAGTGTGTGTGCTCTACCCATGTTCCACAGAGTGAGTGTGAGTTTGTGTGTTCTACTAATATTGGTCGCCGCGAAAGCCCGAAATTATTCTATCCTTTCGTCGGGTGCATCTGACCTGTTGCAGACTCAGGCAGAGCCAGCAAGATGCCTTTGATGGCGTTCCACCCTCCCCCTCCCCTCCCTGCGTGTGGGACCGGTTTCCCCTATTCCAGTCTCATCAGCAGCAGCAGCAGGGAGGCTGCCTCTTGCTCAGAAAACAAAATCCGCGGCCCCCGCTTCTTGTTGCCTGGAGCGCTCCCTCGAAACCATCGCGTGTTGAATTGCGCCCCCCCCAAAAAAAACAACAATAATACTCTTAGGTTTTGTCGGTAAGGTCACGTAGGTAATAAAAATAAATAATGAAATAACAGAATATAGAATTATATAAACCTAAGAGAATGAATCATTGCAGTCACGAAAGCTTCAAATCTAGAAACAACAACAACAATAATAGAATCCACACAAACAAAAGATAAAAACAAATATCCCGAAATGAAATCCATTGACGTCCGCTCCGTATCACTTTGGAGAAAGTTCTGTCTCAAATAAAAATAAACATTTCCAGTCCGTCACTCTGTCCGCACGCTGCCTACTCGCGATAAGCAGCGGTGTGATTTCGTGTAACACTCTCCAGCTCGAGGATGATGGCGCTTCCAATTATCCACGATCACTTGATTCGCTAGAGGCGGCGTCAGCGCAGCGTGGTGGCAGTCGCGCCTCGCAAGCAAGAAAGTGCCTCCCTCTCTCTCCGTCCCGGGTTTGATTCCAGACTCGGGTGCCTTGCCTGTGTGGAGGGTCTCTGTTCTGCAGAGTGAGTGAGTTCGAGTGTGTGAGTGAGTGGAGTAGGCTGGTGTGTGTGAGAGAGTGTGTGTGTATGTGGTGCTGGCCACCCATCCCTCGTGTACCGTTCCGGCCTTCATAGGTGCTCGCTAACAGCACTTGCCCCTACAGTTTGTTAAGACTATATGGGAAATCTTTGTCTTTGTGTATGTGGTGCTGGCCACCCATCCCTCGTGTGCCGTGCTGGCCTTCATAGGTGCTCGCTAACAGCACTTGCCCCAAACGTCTGTTGAGGCTATACGGGGATCTTTGTCTTTGTGTCTTTGTGTGTAGGTGTGGGGAGCGGTGGTGCGGCGGTTAGCGCGCTGCGCTACGAACCCGGCACCCGGGTTCGATTCCCGCGGCCAACAAGTGAATTTTAAATGTGGTCGCCTCAGCCTCAAATTACCTGGTGCGGTGTGTGAACTGCTGGGGAGTGTGCCAGTGGCGTTTGTACTCCCCTGGTTAGCGCTCTGCGCTACGAACCCACGAGCTCCCCGCAGCCAAGTTAATAATGTGTAAATACGGATACCGAGAACAATCCACACGACCACGGGGCGAGAGAGAGACGGAAAAACTCCAAATATACAGCAGCAGGCGTCACGGTTGGGAAAGAACCCACGACCTCCTGTGTACCAGGCGAGGTAGTTAACATCTCACCACGGAGAGAGAGACACGCATATACAGCAGGCGTCACGGTTGGGAAAGAACCCACGACCTCCTGTGTACCAGGCGAGGTAGTTAACATCTCACCACGGAGAGAGAGACACGCATATACAGCAGGCGTCACGGTTGGGAAAGAACCCACGACCTCCTGTGTACCAGACGAGGTAGTTAACATCTCACCACGGAGAGAGAGACACGCATATACAGCAAGCGTCACGGTTGGGAAAGAACCCACGACCTCCTGTGTACCAGGCGAGGTAGTTAACATCTCACCACGGAGAGAGAGACACGCATATACAGCAGGCGTCACGGTTGGGAAAGAACCCACGACCTCCTGTGTACCAGGCGAGGTAGTTAACATCTCGCCACCGTGTCGCCCATGAGAGCGTGAGAGCGTGAGAGGGAGAGGAGGAAAGATAAAGAGAGAGTTAGAGAGAGTGTGAGTGACATTATTGTGACACCGTGGGAGAAGAGGCTGTGTATCTGCCAGTCAACCCATGGTACCCTGATCTCTCCTGTGACACGCCTGCCAGCAGCGAGCCTTCCTCATATGAACGTGTCGGCCTCTAGGTACACCTAGCCTGGCACAAGCACCGTTTTTTTGTATTTGCTGGTTTATTCCAGGATGTTTCTGTTACGCGTCGTCGCTTTAAGATGTTCTGTGTTCATATTTTGTTTGTTGCGGTTGCACCCGACTTAAGAGCCGCATGGCTCACAGGGCTATGCCTGATAAATGAAGCTTGAACTTGAACCGTGGTTATGTCACCGCCACTTAGTGGATATATAATGGCGGTGGAGAACGGCGGTTGTTGTTGTTGTTGATCTGAATTCGATTCCAGTTCACGACTGATAACAGTGGCAAATATTTAAACTGTTCATTGGCTCCAGGTACTGAGCCTCAAATGAGTACCTGGAGCGGTGTATAGTAAACATCGCCACTGGGGAGACAAAGGCGATAGGGCGTGGTGCTGACCACCCACCACCTCGTGTGGCGTTCCGGCCTTCATAGGTGGTCACTAGCAGCACTTGCTCCAGCAGCCTGGTAAGCCTATACGGGGGGTTTTTGTCTTTGTGTTGAGTCAAGGGAAGTTTATTTTGTGTAATCAAGTGAGTGCAGTACTCAAGACACCAGGCTAGAGGAGAAATAAAATAAACAAAGTGTAGCAATGAAGCGAACGGCAATTAGTGCGAAAACAACCGCGCCAAACGCACGAGAAAATCTCAAATAATATTGCACGGACGTAAATCAAATGTCGAATAACAAATTCCCTGTATCGCGAGTCGGCTCGAGCAGACTACGTGCCGACTGGCAAGAGCACAATTACACAATTTAAGTGACACAAACATTATGCAGAAATAGAGCGACTCGTGTATTAAATGTGTAAACAGGCAGGGATGAATGTCAAATTAAATTGCAAGATTGAGAGAGAGGGTGAGAGAAAGGGTTTGTGGAATGTATGTATGTGAGAGAGAGAGAGAGAGCTGTCAATATCGGCCTCTATGGAGGAGGCTCGTCAAGGACGCACATTGGGAAGTCGGAAGCAGTCGCCCTCCAGCAAACGGCGGAGGAGCGACGCTCACAACAACGCGGAGCACCGGGCAGATAAAACGCAACAAGTTAACGCAGCACGGTGGCACAGGTGATGCCTCTGCCGGTCATCTCAGTCGGCCAACCCGCGGCACCTGGGCCTGTCGTGTAACCTCCTGCCGAGAAGCCTTCGACACTTCACGTGGCCTCAAGGCGCACATGGTACAAGCGTCCTGGTGACTTCACCGACGCTTAGTGGCAAACGGCGGTTGTTGTTGCTGCGTGAGAGACAAATACGTTGTGGTGTGAGGGTTGTGAACGAGAGGTTGAAGTGTGAGTGATATCGATTGTCGCAGTGTGCGCGAGTTTTTAAGTGTGTGGGTGAACGTTAAAGAGCGGTGGCGCAGTGGTTAGTTCGATTCCCGCTCACAACCAATAGCAGCCGCGAAAATCTGAACCTGTGCCGGACTCCCCTAGGCTGACTCAGCCTCAAAGCAGTACCCGGTGCAGTGTGCGGAAAACATCGCCACTGGAGAGATACAAAGGCGGTCGGGCTTGGCGCTGGCCACCCACCCACTCGTGTGCCGTGCCGGCCTTCCTAGGTGCTCGCTAACAGCACTTGCCCAAATAGCCGATTAGAGGCTACACGGGACATATTTGTATTTTTGTGAGGTTTTTTTGTGGGGAGCGGTGGCGCAGTGGTTTGCGCGCTGCGCTGTTCCAGGCTATAGGGGGAGCTTTGTCTTTGTGTCGACAGAGAGAAGAGAGGCGACAATGAGAGAGAGAGAGACGCGGACAGGAGATGAGAGAAGAGAGAGGGGACCCTTGCAGATCAGATCAGCGCAGACAGAGATGAGAGAGACGCCTCTAATTGGCTCTTAATGTCAATTATCTTGTCATGTTTATGAGAATTTTAAATTATTCCGAACTGATATTTGACACGACCATCGTTTATTTCATATTATTTTATTTTTCATACCCCCCCCCCCCCTCTCTCCACTAATTCCCCTAATCTTGAGCTACTTGGGGCAATTGACTTTTGCTTACTTTGATTTGCTTCTAACGCCGCCACCACCACCGCCACCGCCACCACCACCACAACCACCATCACCGCCACCACCATCCACAACCACCGTCACACCACCACCGCCACCACCACGGCCACCACCACCATCTCCACCGNCGCCACCGCCACCACCACCACCGCCACCACCACCACCGCCACCGTCACCACCACCACCGCCACCACCACGGCCACCACCACGACTACTGCCACCATCGCCACGTCGCCACCACCACCACCGTCACCACCACCGCCGCCACGCCGCCGCCACCACTGCCGCCGCCACCACCGCCACCACCGTTGCCGCCGCCACCACTGCCACCACCATCGCCACCACCACCACCGCCACCACCACGACTACCGCCACCACCACCACCGTCAGCACCACCACCATCACCGCCACCACCGCCACCGCCACCACTGCCACCACCGTCGCCACCACCACCACCGCCACCACCATCGCCACCACCACCACCACTATCTGAAGACATCACCCAGCCCTCCTCCCATCCCATTCCCAATCCCATCACCACTGCTTTCACGACTCAGTGCCTCGTGTAGCAATGGCTCTGCTTTAATTGCTTGCTCGTGTTTTTTTATGGAGTCTGGGGTGGGACCCGGGCACGGGTGGGGGGGAAGTAACGAACGGGTGGAGTGCGTGGGGGTGGTGAGGGGGTNGGGGGGCAAGGGTGGGGGGTAATAGTGGGGGGGGTCGTTCGGGAGGAACGAACGGGTGGAGTGCGTNGGGGGGTGGTGAGGGGGTGGGGGGCAAGGGTNGGGGGGTAATAGTGGGGGGGGGTCGTTCGGGAGGAACGAACGGGTGGAGTGCGTGGGGGTAGCGAGGGGGTGGGGGGCAAGGGTGGGGGTAATAGTGGGGGGGGGGTCGCTTCGGAAGGAACGAACGGGTGGAGTGCGTGGGAAGTGGTGAGGGGGGTGGTAAGGGGTGGGGCGAGGGGGGGGTGGGTGGGGGTAGTAGTGGGGGGGGGGTATTGGGGTAACCAATTACACGGCTGTATTGTCCTGCACGCATGAATTGCGAGTTTTAAGACTTGACTGCGCAATTGCGCGGCGTTGCCGCCCCTATAGTTATGAAAGGGGGGGGAGAGAAAAAAACAGTAAATAAAATCGTAGTAAAAATAAAATAATATAAAACAATGGTGTAAAAACAATAAGAATAGTAAAAATGAAAAGAATAGTAAATTAAATAATTGTAAAAAAAATAATAGTAGCACTGCGGTATTGTTCATATTGGAACGATTATCATGGCTGACTTGTCGCATAGGGTCGCCGCAGTGGCTAGGAGATGTTAACTGCCTCGCCGGGTCTGCAGGAGGTCGTGGTTTCGATCCCGACCCTGACGCCTGCCATATATTTGGAGTGTGCATGCCTCTCTCTCTCTCCGTATCCTAGTGGATTTCCTCAGGTTTTTCCCCTCCACGTTTAGAATTTTCGTCACGAGTTTATAGTATTTTGCTGCTACCATTTTCCACGCGATAAGCCACTTCGTTGAGCTATCATTTGTGGCCAGGTCGCTTCTGAAAAATAAATATCTTGTGTCAAATTTGGGATGTTGTGGAAAATCCTGCTATCTCATTGCCACACCGTTGCCACCTCTGCTATCTACACAAATCCAATCCGTGTCAGATCTCCGTACGATTAAATTACAGCTGCCACTCGAACACAGACGTCAAATCCAGGACCAAATCCGGATAGGTGGCAACCATCACCTGACCACCCTGTGCACGTGAGCGATAGCTGCTTTGGTCACGATGACGTCTTGATCTTGGGTTTGGCACAGGTGGATTCAAGAATCCGTGGCTGTACTTCCGTCTTAAACCGGGCTCAGGCCTGTTTAGCGTCCGAGATCCGATGAGGATGCGCACATTCAGGATTACCTAGCGCTGCTGACGATGATGGTGTTGAGGTTGGGTGGTGGGTGGTGGTTGTGTTGAGGTTACGTGGGTGGGTGGTGATGGTGTTGAGGTTCAGTGGGTGGGTGGGTGGTGGTGGTGGTGAAGTTAGGTGGGTGGGTGGTGGTGTTGAGGTTGGGTGGTGGGTGGTGGTGATGTTGAGGTTAGGTGGGTGGGTGGTGGTGGTGTTGAGGTTAGGTGGGTGGGGGTGGTGGTGTTGAGGTTAGGTGGGTGGGTGGTGGTGGTGTGTTGAGGTTAGGTGGGTGGTGGTGGTGGTGGTGTTGAGGTTAGGTGGGTGGGTGGGTGGTGTTGAGGTTGGGTGGTTGGTGGTGGTGGTGTTGAGGTTAGGTGGGTGGGTGGTGGTGTTGAGGTTGGGTGGTGGGTGGTGGTGATGTTGAGGTTAGGTGGTGGGTGGTGGTGGTGTTGAGGTTAGGTGGGTGGGGGTGGTGTGTTGAGGTTAGGTGGGTGGGTGTGGTGGTGTTGAGGTTAGGTGGGTGGGTGGTGGTGTTGAGGTTNGGTGGTGGTGGTGGTGGTGTTGTTGGTGGGTGGTGGTGGTAGTGGTGTTGAGGTTAGGTGGGTGGGTTGGTGGTGGTGTTGAGGTTAGGTGGGTGGTTGGTGGTGGTGTTCAGGTTAGGTGGGTGGGGGTGTTGGTGTTGAGGTTAGGTGGGTGGTTGGTGGTGGTGTTGAGGTTAGGTGGGTGGTGGTGGTGGTGGTGTTGAGGTTAGGTAGGTGGTGGGTGGTGGTGTTGAGGTTAGGTGGGTGGTGGTGGTGTTGAGGTTCGGTGGGTGGGTAGTGGTGGTGGTTTGAGGTTAGGTAGGTGGGTGGTGGTGGTGTTGAGGTTAGGTGGGTGGGTAGTGGTGGTGGTGTTGAGGTTAGGTAGGTGGGTGGGTGGTGGTGTTGAGGTTAGGTGGGTGGGTAGTGGTGGTGGTGTTGAGGTTCGGTGGGTGGTGGTGGTGGTGTTGAGGTTCGGTGGGTGGGTAGTGGTTGTGGAGCGGAGGGAATCCGTGGCAGAGCAGCCACTTGCCCTGCCGAGTTAATGTCGTCAATTAACACGCGGGGAGAAAATGAGCGCGTTTAGGGTGCGGAGCGCGTAATGCGATGATGAGATTGGAGCGTGGCGCGCGAAATGTGATTCCTCACGCCGGGCTGAATGCGTTACGTGTGCGTGGAATGGCGAGCGTGCGAGTGTGTGTGAGAGTGTGTGTATGTACGTGTGAGAGAGAGTGTGTATGTGTGAGAGAGTGTGTGTGTGTGTGAGAGAGTGTGTGCGTGGAGTGGCGAGCGTGCGAGCGTGTGTGAGAGCGTGTGTGAGAGAGTGTGTGTGTGAGACAGTGTGTGAGTGTGTGTGAGAGAGTGTGTGTGTGTGTATGTTTGAGAGAGTGTGTGTGTGAGAGAGTGTGTACGTGTGAGAGAGTGTGTTTGTGTGATAGTGTGTGGGTGTGTAAGAGCGAGAGTGTATATGTTTGAGAGGGAGTGTGTGAGAGAGTGTGTGTGTGTGTGTAAGAGCGAGAGTGTGTGTATGTGTGAGAGGAGTGTGTGAGAGTGTGTGTATGTGTGTTTGAGAGAGTGTGCGTGTGTGTATGTTTGAGAGAGTGTGTGTGTGAGAGTGTGTGTGTGTGTATGTTTGAGAGAGTGTGTGTATGTGTGAGAGAGTGTGTATGTGTGAGAGAGTGGGTGTGTGTGTATGTGTGAGAGTGTGTGTGTGAGAGAGTGTGTACGTGTGAGAGAGTGTGTTTGTGTGATAGTGTGTGGGTGTGTAAGAGCGGGAGTGTGTATGTGTGAGAGGGAGTGTGTGAGAGAGTGTGTATGTGTGTTTGAGAGAGTGTGCGTGTGTGTATGTTTGAGAGAGTGTGTGTGTGTGAGAGAGTGTGTGTGTGTGAGAGAGTGTGTGTGTGTGTATGTTTGAGAGAGTGTGTGTATGTGAGAGAGTGTGTGTGTGAGAGAGTGTGTGTGTGTGAGAGAGTGTGTGTGTGTGTATGTTTGAGAGAGTGTGTGTATGTGTATGTTGAGAGAGTGTGTGTGTGAGAGAGTGTGTGTGTGTGAGAGAGTGTGTGTGTGTGAGAGAGTGTGTGTGTGTGAGAGAGTGTGTGTGTGTGAGAGAGTGTGTGTGTGTGAGAGAGTGTGTGTGTGTGAGAGAGTGTGTGTGTGTGTATGTTTGAGAGAGTGTGTGTATGTTGAGAGAGTGTGTGTGTGAGAGAGTGTGTGTGTGTGAGAGAGTGTGTGTGTGTGTATGTTTGAGAGAGTGTGTGTGTGTGAGAGAGTGTGTATGTGTGTTTGAGAGTGTGTGCGTGTGTGTAGCGATTAGCGCGCTGGGCTACGAACCCGGCGACCCGGGTTCGATTTTCGCTCACGGAAAACACCAGTAATGATTGTCTGAACCGGTCCTGGGCCTCCCCTAGGTCGACTCAGCCTCAAATGAGTATCCTGGTGCAGTGTGTAAACATCGCCACTGGGAAACAGGCGGCTGGGTGTGGTGCTGACCACCCACCCCTCGTGTGCCGTGCCGGCCTTCATAGGTGCTCGCTAACAGCACTTGCCCGACAGTCTGTCAAGGATATTTTTACGGGAGGGAGGGAGGGTTTTCTTTGCGTGTGGATGTGAGTGCAGGTGGTCACGTGTTGACAGCTCGACAGATTTTGTTTGGTTTAAATTTATATTCTTTTTGTATTCGCATTTATTTATTTACTATTCTTATTGTTATTATTATTTTCGGCGGATCGCGATATTCTCCGAAGTGTTGTTTAACGAGAGGTGAGAACTCGGCACCTTGAGACTGGTCCCATTTGCCAAGATCCATGCGTCAGTAACCACTGCGCGTGGCCTTGACATGGGGACAAATACATGAATGTGTTATACATAAACATAATAGATATTACAGATGTCGGTTTTTTGGAGATGNTCCATTATGCATAGCACGTGAAAAAACATTGTATTTCATTTATCTGCTATCAAGATAGGCCACTGCCCGATACGTATTGTTATAGAAGTATTGTTATCGGAGTCAGGATGAAAATTCCTGAGTTGTATTATTTAATTGGGATGCATGCCCAAGGGATAAACTGTTGAGGACATCCGCCCAAAGTTTTGATGATATTTTCATATTCATGTTGGCTAGAACGAATTGCTGACATTCGCCTTGGTTTTTTTACCCTTTGAAAAATGAATATCTAAGTTAACGTTACTACTGCTGCTGATGAGGATAACTACTGATGTTGCTGCTCTTACTGATGATTTAAATGTTTGTTGATGATGATACTGACTGATAATTCCGTTGCTGCTGCTGATGATGATGCTGATGATGAATCCTGACGATGACGTGGTGTCTGATGGTGATCATGCTCCTATTGCTGTGGCTGATGACGCCGCTGCTGATAATGATGATTATACGTCTGAGACTATGGCTTATCTGACACTGTGACCCTTCCGTGTGTTTGCGGTGAGGACCTAGGGACGACTCCAGGGCTGGGAGATGGAGGAGGAGGGAGTGTGACTGGGTGGAGGAGACCGGGGAGGGAGGGGAGCAGGGAGGGGCGAGGTGGGAGCTCGTTTGGGGAGGGAGTGGAGGGTTTGAGGGTTTGGAGGAGGGAGGGAGGGAGGAGAGGGAAGGATGAAGGTTGGAAGGAGGTGGCTGGGAGGAGGTTGAGGGAGAATTTAGGAGGGAGGAGACTTTGACTTTTAAACAACTTTATTGCCGCCAGCAGCAAAAGCACTGGAGGCGATTTCAATATGAATACACAAAGTCACAGCAAACAAAAGAAAACAAACGCTACAAATCCACGCGCTGTGGCGCTGAAAGCACCGCGCACAATACAAAAGAGAAGTCACGTGGTGGTGGTGGTGGTCATCGCGCACGTCACGGTGACGAGCGAGCGCTTCAGAAGGTGAACACGAGGGTGCCGTCCACGCTGGTGCAGAGGGCCTGGAGAGAGAGGGGTGAAGGATTGAGTAGGGAGGGGAGGGAGGGTGGGTCAGCGGGAGGGAGGCGGCTGGGAGGGAGGAGGCGGAGGGTTTGGGGAGGGAGGAAGGAGGAGGAGGGAGGGAGAAGAGAGTTCGGGTTTAAGGAAGGGAGGGAGGGGTCGAAGGGAGGAGATGTGGGTACGACTTACACGTAAGGGAGGGAGGGAGTGGAGTGGGTAGGGGAGGGAGGGGTGGGTGGGTCGAAGCGAAGGAGTAGGACGGAGGGAGGGAGAGAGGGAGGGAGGGCTGTGTGTGTGTGGAAGGGAGTGGGAGGAAAGGGAGTAGTGGGTGGGAGCGAGGGGTGGGTCGGAGCGATGCCGTGAAGGGCGATTTGCTGCCCCTCGCCCGGCACCGCGGGATGCGAGGCGCACGCACGGGGGGGGCGACATCTCCCCCTCGCCTCGGAGAGGAGAGCGCAGCGTGGCGTGGACGGAGACGGCCCGTGTAGATCCACTGCTGGATGAGGGCCTCCCAAGCCTTACGGGTCATGCTCGGCTGTTTGACCAGGTGTCAGTTTTGTTGCCAGATAGAAGGGTAAAAAAACAATTATCAAATTTTTTACTGGCGAATGAGGTTCCAATGGTGTAAATGCTTACCCCGAGCTCTCATACTCTGATGGTGCATTGTCTTTGAGTTGTGCGCCTTTTGGCGTCATCTGGTAAACCCATGTGAGACTAGGCTCTAAGAAAAGCTGTCTCGGGTGTGGACCAATCAACTTCAAGGACAGTGCATACATTATCAGAGTTATGTTTTTTTATTTGCATTATGACTGCAGGTATTGTGGTCTATGCAAACATGACTCCTGTAAAAAAAGTGTCAGTTTGTTGCCAGATAGAAGGGTAAAAAAACAATTATCATATTTTGTACTGCAAATGAGGTTCCAATGATGACCATACTTCACCACGCTGTTGGTCAGTACGGGCTGTTGAAGGCAGGGAGCACCAATGCGCTTGAGAGCAGAGTGGGGCAATGCGGTGTGGAGGTGATGATTGGGGCCAGGGGTGTCCAGATTGGCCTCTGTGGAGGAAGCCCTTGAAGGACGCTAGTGGGTCGTGCCAGGCTAGGTGCACTTCGAGCTACTGGGAAATTGGAGGCAGTCGCTCTCCAGCAACAACGGGAGGAGCGACGCTCACAACAACGAGCGGAGAGGTTCACGGTGACTAAAACGCAGCGAGTTTGGCACAGTGGGAGCACAGGTGGTGCATCTGACAGTCGTCTCAGTCAGTCAACTCATGGCACTTGGGTCTATCCCGTGACGTCCTGCCAGCGAGCCTTCGACTCAAAGTGCACCTAGCCTGGCACAATCGCCTTGGTGACGTCACCGCCACTAGTGGCGTTGGTTGTATGTCCGTGTGGTTGTGTGAGTGAGTCGGTGTTTACATTTGAATCTGTGTAAGTAACTACTTTAGTGTGTACGTATGAATGACTGTGTGTGATTGTGTGTGAGGTTCTCTATGAGTGTATCTGTATGCATGAATGGTTCTGTGTGTGTGATTGTGTACATGCGAATGTGTGTCTCTATGGATGTATCTTTATGCATGAATGGTTCTGTGTGTGTGTGATTGTGTACATACGAATGTTTGTCTCTATGGATGTATCTTTATGCATGAATGGTTCTGTGTGTGTGATTGTGTACATACGAATGTTTGTCTCTATGGATGTATCTTTATGCATGAATGCTTGTGTACGTGTGTATTTGTCATGGTGTACATGCGAATGTGTGAGTGAGTGTTACGGAGTGTACAATCTGTGTGCATGCATGATCGAGTGTACGTGATCACGTGACGTAGTGTGTGTGTAGTGGGGAGCGGTAGTGTAGCGGTTAGCGCGCTGCGCTATGAACCTGGCACTTGCCCCAAAACGTCTGTTAAGGCTACACGGGGGATCTGTTTGTATTTGCTGTCGAGTGCGAATGTGTGACCGAGTGAGTGGTGTCCCTGTGAGTCTGCCTTTGCTCGCTGCGATGTATTGCAGGTAAAGAAGATGCGTGTGTGCGTGTGCGTGTGTGCGTGTGTGTGCGTGGGGAGCGGTGGCGCAGCGGTTAGCGCGCTGCGCTATGAACCGGCGACCCGGTTCGATTCCCGCCACGGCAAACACCAGTAATGGTTATCTGAACCGGTCCTGGGCCTCCCTAGGTCGACTCAGCCTCAAATGAGTAACTGGTGCGGTGTGTAAACATCGCCACTGGGGAGACTAAGGCGGTCGGGCGTGGTTCTGGCCACCCACCCCTCGTGTACCGTTCCGGCCTTCATAGGCGCTCGCTAACAGCACTTTCCCTACAGCTGTAAGGCTATACGGGGATCTTTGTGTGTGTGCGTGGGAGCGGTGGCGCAGATTAGCGCGCTGCGATAGCCGCACCCGGGTTCGTCTTCAGGACCGACAGCGGTGCTAGTCGCTAACAGCACTTGCCCCTACAGTCTGTTAAGGCTACGCGGGGATCTGTGTCTTTGTTTGCGTGCGTGTGTGTGAACATGTGTGAATGTGTGACTGAGTGCGTGTCTCTGCGAGTGTATTTCCGTGCGCGTGTGAGTGCGTTAGTAAGCGACGGGGTGTCTGTGCCATGCCTCGCTGCGATGTAGATGGAGAAGATGCGCTGATTAGGCTGCCGGAATGAGATACTGAATCGCATCGGTCACACCACGCGAGTGTGTCCATCACACCTGTCAATCAATCACGCGCTGCCCGTGATAAATCTGGAGCAGTGTGGGATTGGGGCGTGGGGGGAGAAGAGGGGGGGGGGTTGAGGTGGGGGGGGCTGTGGGGGATGGGAGTGAGGTGGGTTCGAGTGTCATCTGCTGTATACACGCACAGCAGGAATTCAGCCTCGGTTCAAGCAAAGGCTGACCACTGCTGATGAGACGCGGGATGTCGAAACGTGTCCTTATCTATAAGCATCTGCGGGCAGTTCGCCAGCATAATCTCAATTTTATATAACAACGCAAAGCGCTTTACGCGAAGCTGAAGTTACAGAAAAGCCTGTTGTTAAAAAAACAACCAGCTGAGTTTTAAGACGCGATTTAAAACGTGTAACAGACCAGACTCAGATTCCCTAATGGAGCGAGGAGAGAGGGAATTCCACAATCGGGGACGGTGGCTGCAGAATTCTCTCAAGATCGAACACAATCCGGTCTTTATAAGACATCATAACTGAGTAGGAATGAGCGGATCTAAGTTTTCGCAGTGGAATACAAGAAAATAACACATTGTCCTGCGGAGGGAGCTGGTAGGAACGTTGGGTTGCTCGGTCAATGGCCAGGGTGAACGGCGGCGTGGTGTATTCCGCAAATATGCCCGACTGTGAGGGCGGCACAAGCCGGCGTGAGTAGGTTAAACGTTGAGTTTTATAAGGGCACCACGGGGTGACCAGCCCTCCCTACCCAGCCCACCCTCCACACCCAGCCCTCTCCACCCTCCCACCAGCCCCTCCCACCCTCCCCACCCAGCCCTCCCACCCTCCCTCCCACCCAGCCCCACCCTCCCACCAGCCCTCCCACCTCCCCTCCCACCCAGCCTTCCTCCCCACCCAGCCCTCCCTGCACGACGGACACAATAATCCCTGTGGGCTGGTGTAACCAGGATGTTCCTACCAGTGAAACACTGAAGCAGATCGGTGAGATGGTGAGGAGGCGACTCCTCCCAAGGCCTTAGACGTGAGCAGAAGTTGCGGAAGTATCTGCAAAGTCGATTCTGTACGTTTAACAGAATGATCTGGCCGCACGGCTCACACCTGGATGAAGACAGAGAGGACGGACGTTGTGTGGCGTTGTGTCGTAAGGACCTCGGGCGCTGCCGCACGCAGAGCCTGTTTTTACAGGGGCGGGGAGTGGGGGAGGGGTGTTGCTACACAGAAGTCCGTGGTTTACGGGATGCTTCAGCTGGTCGTTGCGTGCGCCTGCGTGCGCGACTCGGAGTATTTGTGTGCTTATGTGCGTGTCGTTGTGCCTATGTGGGGACCGGTGGGGTAGCGGTAGCGCTACGCTGCGATACGAACCCGGCGACCCGAATTCGATTCCGCTCACGGCCAACACCAGGGACGATTATCTGAACTGGTCCGGGCCTCCCTAGGTCGATTCAGCCTCAAATGAGTACCTGGTGCGGTGTGTAAACATCGCCACTGGGAGACAAAGGCGGCCGGGCGTGGTGTTGGCCACCCACCCCTCGTGTGCCGTGCGGGCCTTCATAGGTGCTCGCTAACAGCACTTGCCCTACAGTCTGATCAAGCTACATGGGGGATCTTTGTCTATATGTGGGGGGTGGTGGGGGCTCTGTGACGCAGGCAGGACCAGTTCAGATATTGGATATCATCGGCCACAAAGACCCATTGACCTAAACACCGTGGGTCGGAATATTTCAGGAAATGGAGGCTCAAGTCAAATCCCCGAAAAACAACAGCAGCAGCAGCAGCATTGAATATTCACGTTTTGAGCGCCAAGCACGCTCTAAAAGTGACCTTCTGCGGCAAACGCCGTTGCGACACGACCCCGGGCCAGACCTACCTGTGAGTGAAGCTGGGACCGTACGCTCACCTTGCACGACCCCCTGACGGACAGCTCGCTGGCAAGACGAAACCCAGGGTCAACCTAGTCCAAGAAATTGGCAAGCACAAGCTTGGGGAGCGCACCCGCCAGTGCCACGGACATCGACGGTGGCCCCTTTGTCTACTCCGCAGCCGAGTACTGTGCACCGGTATGACCCAAGTAGCCACAGATCGACTTGGCGATGCCCAGCTGAGCACTGCGATGCGACACGTGACTGGAACCCTCGAGTCGATCCCAACAACCCGTCTGCCCGTGTCGTCACAAATCTCCCCGCCATCCCTCCTATCCCTCCCATACGCCGCAGCGCTGCAACCCTCCGGGAAGTCCCCGCGCATCGGGGAAAACAGTCGGCGAGCAATTCATGAGGACCTCAATGAAGTTCCTCGTCACTGCCTGAAAGTCACGCCATGCCCCGAATCGACCCACACGCATACAATTAAACTCGTCGATGAAGCTTGCAGAGCCGAGTTGGATTTCTAAAGCACTCACGGACAAACACATTGTGAAAGAGCCAAGGCAGAAGGTCCGCGCGGGTTTGATCTTCCACGAAGCACGTCCACACTCACACACACCATGGCAGTAGATGCGGATGCCAAATGCACAAATGTAAAAGAAATAAATAAACTCTGCAGCAGTAGCGTGCGACTGTTGTCATCCAGAACGGGACCGTAGTCACAACGCATAACGACGCAAGGCCCCGATCCACAAATACGAAGGAGACATCACAGTGATGATACACTCCGCGCTGCCTTCACCACCTGAATGTGAAGTTGTCGTCATTCCGCATCTACATCATCAGCCGGCTCCCCAGGGCTCCCCTGCAGTAGTTGGAGGCCATTGAATAAAGGCGGTGGTCACCGCATCGCGCGACGCTTTCGGATGCGCTTCTGCGGCCGTCTGGAACGCTCTCCCTTTGGATATTAGGAAGCGACTGGGAGCTATGCACGTTTTAAATCATCTAGATCAGGGGTGGGGAACGTCCGGCCCACGGGCCGTATGATGACCCGCGAAATCATTTGGGTCTGGCCCTGTCAAGGCAACCGCAGGCGGGACTTGAAATTCAAAAAATCTCGGAGCAAACCTGGAAAAGCAGTTGCGAGTAGCAGCAACATCAATTCTAGATTTGAAGTTTTCGTGACTGCAAGGATTCATACTCTTTGGTTTTTTCGGTAAAGTCACGTAGTAGGTAAAAAATAAATAAACATCATCAATACCAGCTAACATCACACGCCTCGCCAAAGAGAAGCAGTTCCAGCCCATCGCATTAGGGGTGAGTTAATTAAATGTTTGACCAAATATAACGGGCTAATTTTTAAGTTGATACTTTTTCATGGCCCGCGAATGATGTTATACATATCCAAATGGCCCTTGGCAGAAACAAGGTTCCCACCCCTGATCGAGATTGACAAACTAATTTCTCTAGAAACTACTTCTTGTGTTTAGTTTGCTGTCCCTCCCCGTTACCTCCGATTAGCACGGTTGGCTACGTACGGTGCGAAAGAAGTTGAACATATATACGTATCTTCCACTAGCAGTGGCGTGAGCGAGCAGATGCAGGGCCGCGCCTTTATCTTTGTGAGTTTTTTTTTCACATTTTAAACGTAAATAAAGCGGTGCTGGCGCTGTTAGCGCGACGAGGCGCGTTTAAAATGAAGGGGGAACGCAAAACGCCACAACGATAAATCACAATGCCTAATAATACAAACACGGGCACGCTCTCTCACTCTCTCTCTCTGTGTGTGTGTGTGCCGTGACCTCGCGATGCGTACGGCTCGATTCGCTCGGTGATTCCTGTAAACCACTCACGTAGTGAAACCANCCCGTTACCACTCACATAGTCACCTACTCCACCACTCACATAGTCACCCTTTACCACTCACATAGTCACCCACTCCACCACTCACACAGTCACCCACTCCACTCCACCACTCACACAGTCACCCCCACCCACTCACCACATTTACATAGTCACCCCCCACTCACCACTCACACAGTCACCCTTCCCACTCCACCACTCACATAGTCACCCCCACTCCACCACTCACACAATCACCCCCACTCCACCACTCACATAGTCACCCCCACTCCACCACTCACACAGTCACCCTCCACTCCACCACTCACATAGTCACCCCTTTACCACTCACATAGTCACCCACTCCACCACTCACATAGTCACCCCCACTCCACCACTCACACAGTCACCCATCCACTCCACCACTCACACAGTCACCCCCACTCCACCACTCACATAGTCACCCCCCACTCCACCACTCACACAGTCACCCCACTCCACCACTCACATAGTCAAGTAAGACAGAGAGCGAGAGAGCTCATCACACACGCTGCCTGCTCCACGCATAATGTCGCCACATTTAGCGCGTGCAGTAGCTGATGGCTATCACGGTGTATGGGGGGGGGGATGCGGTGGCCGGGGGGGGCGTAAGGTTTAAGGTACTGGGGGTGGGAGTACACCCCTCACCTCACCCTCCCCACCAGAAGTGAGGGGGGAGGGATGGTGGAAGGGGGTAACCCCCCCCACTTCAACACACGAGTCACGTGGCTCCCACCGCCACGGTCACCACCGGCGGCCGTCAGCGATTGGATAACACGCCACGTGCTCCCTCTGTCCGTACCGCGCGAAATGTTGAACGTCTTTCGCACCGTGCGTGGCCAACCGTGCTAGTTCTCCCACGAGTAAGAGACGTCACACGTAGCCCTCTGCACGTGTGTAAGAAGACACGTGAGAAGACACGGGGGGGGCACATGGGGGGGGGGGGGCCGCGTGTGCTCAGTCAAAACGTGCGGCCGTCAAACCTGAAGAGCGCGNACTCCGCGCGAGCGATTCGCCAGCCAGAGGTCGCAAACGGTTTTGATTCCTTACCGTACCCGGCCGAACCAGGGTCGCAAACGGTACCCGTACCGGCCGGGTACGGTAGGGTATCGGTACCTGATTGCGACCTCTGGGATAAAACCATGTTGCAGGCGCGGGTGGGTTGATTCTAGGAACTTGAATTGTGAGAAGAGACAAGACGTTGGGAAATGAGTGACAAACAGTTACTCACCAGTGACTCACGGTATAACCGTACCCGTACCCGGCCGCACCAGGGTCGCAAACGGGTACCCGCCGTACGGGTAGCCGGTATCGGGTAGGGTACGGGTATCGGGTACCCGGTTGCGACCTCTGCAGAGTCGCCGGGGGTCTCCGCAGGCGCGCGGCCGCACGTCCCCGTGTCCGCGTAGTCGCCTGCGAGCTTGTGGGTGTGCTTGCACCGAGTTCGTTCCCGCTCACGGCTGACACGAGCAGTCTGCCAAGTCTGCGTCGGGGAGCGGTGGCGCAGCGGTTCGAGCTGCGCTATGAACCCCGGCGACCCGCGTTCGATTGCCGTTCACGGCCAACGTCGGTGATGAATTTCTTAACCGGTCTTGGTTTCCCCTAGGTCCACTGAGCCTTAAATGAGTAACCGGTTAGGTGCTGGCCAACCACCCCTCGTGTGCGTGCCGGCCTTCTTAGCTACTCGCTAACAGCACTTGCCCCAACAGTCTGTTGAGGCTATACGGGGGTCTTTGTCGAGGGAGCGGTAGCTCAGTGGTTGGTCCACTGGGGACTGAGGACCGCAGTTCGACTCCAGGCCACGGCCAGCACACTAATGCCCCATGTCGCTCTTGCACATGAGACTCCTATCCTGGTCTCTTGAATTCTCACCTCGTTACGACAAAATCAACTCCCCTATCAAAGCATCGCCTCTTCCTTCTCGCCCATTCTCTTCCTCTTCCCTCTGCTCGCCCCCTCCACTCCATCGCGTCCCTCCCCGACCCCTTCGTGATCCCCCAAAGTTACCCCTCTAATCGCCGTCACTCATTCCTCAATCTGTCCGAGGCCCTGCCAACCTAAATCTTTCCGCGATATTCTGTCACA
Organism: Lethenteron camtschaticum; assembly: GCA_018977245.1. NCBI lineage: Eukaryota > Metazoa > Chordata > Hyperoartia > Petromyzontiformes > Petromyzontidae > Lethenteron > Lethenteron camtschaticum. The sequence goes on from MU249602.1 coordinate 7,927,102, forward strand.
GGTTTTTTTTTTGTTAACTACGTGAGCGCCTTGAGTGAAGGCGGCTCTATAAAAATTTAAATTCATAGTATTATTATTATTAGATTGACAAACGTGACTGGGGCTCTGTAATGAGCACCAAAAGCTGCGAATCCTGCATACATCAGTGTCCAGCTTTTTTTCTTGTAAACGAAAAATCCATTTCACGATGACGACCAAGTGCTCACATTTTAAATCGCGCAGTCAGCTGAAACACAGCAACCATTTCCCTCCACTGAGTTCGTTAAGCCTGATGTTTTGTAAAAAAAAGACCCATAACGAATACAGCTCATGAATTATTATTATTATTTCTGTGCGTGGGTAGCCTTGCACAGCCCTCTGAGCCCGTCTGCTAGTCGTGTAAGAGGCCAGATAATCATAATCACAGTGAAATATTATTGTGTGTTCCAGGGGTGATTTCAGCCCCTTTGTAACTTAATCATAGTCATCGTGAAATGTGACCCAGAACCTTGAACGGCGCTCCCAGCTACATTCACATTGCGTTAGTCCACTGCACGTGAACACACACCACCAACAACCCCACCCCCACACACACGTATAGCCTTAACAGACTGTTGGGGCGAGTGCTGTTGGCGAGTAGCACCTATGAAGGCCGGCACGGCACACGAGGGGGTGGGTGGCCAGCACCACGCCGACCGCCTTTGACTCCCCAGTGGCGAAGTTTTTACACACCGCAGCAGGTACTCATATGAGGCTGAGTCGACCTAGGGGAGGCCCAGGATCGGTTCAGATAATCGTCACTGCTTTTGGCAGTGAGCGGGAATCGAACCCTGGATCGCCAGGTTCGTAGCGCGGTGCGCTAACCATTGCACCACCGCTCCCCAGATATGTCATGGATATATGTGGAAGCATGAAGAATGGTGTGCCACACACAGATCTGTTTCATGTTCCTGTAACTTAATTTCGTAATTATTCCATGCTGAGCCTAAAGACAATCTGGCCCGAGCCGACTGCAGCAAGATGGTATTTATTATTTAGCATTGATTTATGTTAGTGCAATATCGTTATTCGATTTCTCACGTGACACAGTTCCTTTTGATCTCATTTAAATTCGCTTCATTGTTTGCCGTACGATTTATATGCACATATATATATTTTTTATATTTACGTACCGTATTTTTCGGCAGATATATTAAAGTCTGCTTGGGAAAGCCAGTCTCTTTAAAGTGGCTTTCACTTTCCAGTTTGCTCGGTTGGGCCCTGGTTCTGTGTTTTTGTTTCCTGTTATTCATGCATTGTGCATTGGGGTCTGCGGATGGAATGCCGCATTATACATTTAAATTGTTATTCATTCTTATAATTTGCTTTCGCGTTTGCCTTTGTGATGTGCACATCGCGACGGCATGTAACTGCATTCACGTTGAACTTCTTTCGCACCGTACGTAGCCAACCGTGCCAATCGGAGGTGCGGGAGAACTCCTGGCATCTTGAGTTCTTACCCGGGCAAACAACTAACTAACTAACTTCTAAGCACATTAAAGGATGCTGGTGATTGACAATCTGTAGAACAAAACGCCGAACCCGATACCCAAACATTGCCGCACCTCCTGGCTTTTCACAATCATCCTCTTCGAGCACACCCGGTGATGGAACCATCATCAGAACATCATCACCAGACCTGATGCTGAGCATCTCCATCACGGATGTGGCTTTCAAGACGCAAAGCCGCAGTGGGGGACTGCGGCCCCGAGGTTTCGTCTCCCCGGTGGCGACGTTTACTCCACACCGCAGCAGCTACGTATTTGAGGCTGAGTCGACCTAGGGGAGGCCCGGTTATAGGTTCAGATAAACCGTCACCGGGTGTCGGTGGCCGTAAGCGGACGAGACGAGTTCGCGCTATCCGCTGTACTCTACCGCTTCCCAGAATGCAATGACAAAGATCCCTACCCCCTGACCCCCGTATGGCCGTAACAGACTGTTGTGGCAAGCGCTGTTGGAGAATACTCAAGCGGACACCTCAGCACCCCCCCCCCCCCCATTTGTAACCTCCTGCCAACAAAAAGTCTCCTCGTCACGCACAACAAGCGTCGGGGCTCGTCCCGATAACCTCTCTATCTATCTATCTCTCTATCTCCGCTCTCTCTCTCTCTCCACCGTCTTCCACCTTTAGCACGGATCAGTCGGCGGAGGCCACGCGGCGTAATTGGAGCGGGTTCACGTCGCGACGCAAGTGGCCGGCTGTCTGTCTCTCTCCGTCTCTCTCTCAGTCTCCGCTCTCTCTCTCTCTGACCCTGGCTCTACGCTTCACATCAGCAGCGCTGCGGACAGTCTTCCACCTCGTGCAGGCCCACCAGCCCAAGTGGAAGACCGCAGCTCAGATCGCCAGCACCGCTAGGGGACTCCGCTCCATGCTCGCCGGGGAGAAGCTGCTGCGGGAAGTGCTCCACGCCATGAAGGAGCTGCGCCTGAAGCTGGAGGCACCGGGGATGGTGGCGCTCCCCCCCCTCCTCCTTCCCGGAGTTGTGCTTCTCTGCGCGCAGTCCCCAGCCACAGCGACTCCGGCAAGCTACTGAAGCTCCGAGGCTGCAGGAACGTGCCCCAAGAGCGCCCGAACACAGCGCTCTACACGTGCTGTGTCAAGGCGCTCTACACGTGCTGCGTCAAGGCGCTCTACACGTGCTGTGTCAAGGCGCTCTACAGTGATGTGTCAAGGCGCTCTACACGTGCTGTGTCAAGGCGCTCTACACGTGTTGTGTCAAGGCGCTCTACACGTGCTGTGTCAAGGCGCTCTACACGTGATGTGTCAAGGCGCTCTACACGTGCTGTGTCAAGGCGCTCTACACGTGCTGTGTCAANGCGCTCTACACGTGTTGTGTCAACGCTCTACACGTGCTGTGTCAAGGCGCTCTACAGTGCTGTGTCAAGGCGCTCTACACGTGCTGTGTCAAGGCGCTCTACACGTGTGTCAAGGCGCTCTACACGTGTTGTGTCAAGGCNATGCATTCCGGGACCTGGCCGACCTGCCGGACACAAAATGGAGAGACCATTTCTCTCCCCTCATTGCGGCCGCCCCTCATGGAAACAAATGTACAAGTCTCCCCGTAGCCAAACGCTGCGGTGACCTCCAGTGGAGGTTGGCACACTGCACGTTGCCATCGCCGTGTGGCTCAGCCGAATCTCGCCAGGGGTGCCAGGGAGGATCTGCCCCACCAGTACTTACACTGCCAGCGGCTCAAACCAATGTTCCACCTTTTGGGGACATTTTAGGAAACTGGGGTGCCCTTCTACAACAGCAGCTTCGTATATGGGTGCCTTACCTGGCTAACAAGCGCCATGACCTCGCCAACTTCGCCTGTGCTCAGGCAAGATGGCGGTGTACAGAACGAGGAAAAAGATGCTGGAAGGTGACACGACGGCTGCTCTGNGCTGCTTCCAGTGTTCAGGGCCTGCTCAAGGCGCGGCTCCGGCTGGAGCACGCGTACCACACACATGTCGGTGATGTGCACGTCTTCTTCGAACGCTGGGGGCGGACAAGCCCCTCTCTGTACCAGCGTGGACGGCACCTTCGTGTTCACCTTCTGAAGCGCTCGCTCGTCACCGTGGCGTGCGCGATGACCACCACCACCACGTGACTTTCTTTTGTATTGTGCGCGGCGCATTTAGCGCCACATCGCGTGGATTTGTAGCGTTTTTTTCATTTATTTGCTGGTAACTGTGTATTTCATATTGAAATCCCTCCAGTGTTTGCTGCTGGCGGCAATAAAAGTTGTTTAAAAGTCTCTCTCTCCATCTCTCTCCCTCTCTCTCTGTCTCCAGCGAGTCATCGACCAAGCGCAACTACTCCGTCTGCCACGGCGACCGCGAGGTTTGCGAGGAGCAGGAGGCGCTGATGCGCAACAGCCGAGAATCGCCGACGAGCAATTAACTCGATCACGCGGCATGGCTCTGCCATTTAGGCGTTAATTGCCGTCGCCACGGCATCCAATTTGGTCGCTGCTGCTGCTGCTGCCGCTTTTTTTTTACAAATCGCGGTCGTGGATTTTTTCTTTCTTTCTCCGTAGGCCGGACACCGCAGAAGGCTACTTAGCGGTAAATGGGCCGTGATTTTGCTTTGCGTTTGACAAACAAGGCAAAGACAAAGGTCGCCTTAACGGAACTTTTTTATTTATTTCGGGGGGAGGGGGCAATTGCCGTTCGTGAGCACCTTTGAAGACCAATGGGTTGTGGGTGGCCAGCACCAACCCCCCCCCCCCGGCCGCCTTTGTCTCCCAAGTTCCGATCATTTACGCATCGGCAGCAGGTGTACTCATTTGAGGCTGAGTCGACCTAGGGGAAGGCCCATGACCGGGTCACCGGTGTTGGTGGCCGTGAGCGGGAATCCAACTCGGGTCGCCGGGTTTCGTAACTGCTCCACCACCGCTCCCCACGTCTGCGTCTGATACACACGCACGCACACACGTTGCGTGTGGCGATTTGCCCTCAAATATATAATAAGATTACGATTCGTAGTTGCTTTATTTTTGGGTCAGGTCGTGGGTATCGTCACCCCTCCTCCAAGCAACAGTAGCGGCATTGTGGCCATGCAAACCCAAATCGTAGGCCATACAGTCAACCGACAGAGACGCAGATAAATACCATTCAGACTCTTAAAGACCCGTACAGACCCATGAAGATAACTATATAGAGATTCACAGAGGCTAACCGAGATGCATGGCAACCCATAGATACACCTCGATGTATCAGGAAAGGCTCACCGAGCTCTTTAGCTCTTAATTCTAGATTTGAAGCTTTCGTGACTGCAAGGATTCATATTCTTAGGTTTTTTCGGTAAAGTCACGTAGGCAACTTTACCGAAAAAACCTAAGAATATTTAGCTCTTTTTCAGAAGCCACCTGGCCACAAATGATAGCCCATCTAAGTGGCTTATCATCGCGTGGAAATGTATAGCAGCCAAATACTCTAAGCGCGTGTTTCTAAATGTGGAGGGAAAAACCGGAGAAAAATTCGCGCGGCCACAGCAAGAACATACGAACTTTAAATATTCAATAATACAGCAATTCATGCTGTTTACCCGTATTCTTGTACAAGAAAATTGTTTTCAGGTCCATACGGCGTACATCCGTTTCAATATAGGCAAAACAACATTATTATTATTTGTTTGTGTTTCTCCCTTGTGACCAGTACGGTCTGAATTGAGCTGTAATAAGGTAGGCACTGATAAGGGGTTGCCAGGTAGATACAAGCGTCGAGTCGGGATCGAATACCGAGAGAGACATTCCAGGCAAGCCACAGTAGTGCGAGTGTGGCAATGCGACCCAGACCATGGACCGCACGGTAAAGCCACTGCGATCTGATCTCCTTCAACAGAGGAGGAGGAACAGCGACACGACACGAACTCTGTCTCTCTGTCTGTCTCTCTGTCTCTCTGTCTGTCTCTCTGTCTCTGTCTGCTGAAGCCATCTCATCGTGGCCACCACCAGCAGCAGCAGCAGACTCCGACATTGACATCGAGTTCGCGAACACATTGATGCCACCAAGCGCATTGACAAACGTCCACACCCACGCTGCGTGTGGCAAATCCACATTTTAAAACAATAAAAAACATACTATACGGTCCATATAAGTGTGTAAAGACACACTGAAAGGCTATCGCAAGAAAACCGATGTGGACATTACACACGCGGGAGGAGCGAGCCACCGATCGCCGACGTAAATAGCTCTACGTCCTCCATCAGGCAGAATGAGAATATTGATTTACGCTTGAGGAATCCGATGAGCTATGAAGCTCTTTTTTTCCACAGCTGTCCAGTATGGGGGAGGGGGCGGGTCAGTGGTCGGCTTCCAGGAGAGAGTTTTGCCCTCGGAGGTGAACAAGACAGAGAAGGGAGAGAGACGGGAGAGAGAGAATGGAGAGAGAAGGGATAGAGCGAGATGGGAGACAGAGAAGGGAGAGAGAGGGGGAACATAGACATGGAGTAGGGAGAGAGGGCAGAGAGGGGGGGGGGAGAGGGGGTAGAGAGAGAGGAAGGGGTAAGGAGAGCAGAACGTGAAATATTTCATTTAAAAANGGGGGGTTTACATAAAGCAAAGCATAAAAAACGAAATGATGAACGAAGCAAGTGCCGACTACACCGAGCATCTTCTTGTTTCCTCTGATGGTAAAAAAAGAGAGAGAGAAGGAGGAGGAGAGAAGAGAGATAAGGGAGAGAGAGGGGGGGGGGGAAGGAAGGACAGGGAAAGAACCACACGCCATCAGTAGCGAGCTGACCCGCGAGCTCACGTCTGCACGTTCGCGCAGGCGGACTTGTGATTCCAGGATTCGGACCCCTCTGGCATCGTCTCAGTGCCCGTGCGTGAATCTGCGGTAGAAGATCCTCGTCCAATCGAGGAGTTGACGTTGATAAGCATCGCGCTACATTGGGGGGGGGGGGGGGGGGTAGGGGGCGATGAAACGTGGGTGGATGGGGGGCAGGAAACGGAGATGAAAGTGCACGGGCTACAGTACTCGCTAAAGGCACTTGCACCCCCACAGGCCTCTTAGGGCTACACGGGGCCTCCTCTTGGTAGACTCAGCCTCAAACATCACCACCAGGGAGACAAAGGCGGCCGGGTGTGGTGCTGGCCACCCACGCCCTCGTGTGCCGTGCCGGCCTGCATTGGCGCCCGCTAACAGCACTTGCTCCTATAGTCCTGTGTGTGATAGAGCGGTGGTGCAACGGTTAGCACGCTGCTGCGCAGTGAACCCGGCCACACGAGTTCGACTCCGGCTCACGGCCACTAACACAGGCGACGGTTGCCTGAGCCGGCACTGGGCCTCCCCTAGGTTGACTCGGCGACAAATGAGTACCCGGTGCTGTGTGGAGTAAACATCGCCAACTGGGGAGACAAAGGCGGTCGGGCGTGTGTGCTAGGCTACTCACCATCTCGTGCGCCGTGATGCTGGCTTCAATAGGTCCTCGCTTACAGCACTTGCCCCCAAAAGTCGCTTAAGGCCCTACGGAGTGGTGGGGTTGTGGATATTCGTCTTCTATTAAGCCACTTAGCGTCCGTTTAAATCTCCGAAACAAGAGGCTAGCAAACAGAGGAGTGGTGGCCGCTTTCTAATTGCGATAATACAGCGGCCTAACGAGATTATGGATTAGGAATTAGCGAGGGGTAGGATCAGAGCTGCTAAAGGCAGGGACATTTTTTTTTCTTTTAACGCGGAATGGATTGGAGGTCAGGAGGATTGTTGGTGAGTGGGGGGGGTCTAGGGTTGAGTTGGATGTTGCATAGCCTCCATCTGCTGGGACCCGCTGGGTACTACGCATTAGCCTCTTGGGAGTTCATCTTCTTGGTTCTTTCGGTAAAGTCACGTAGAAGGGAAATAATAAAGTAATAAAATAAAACATAATAAAATAATTCTCACGACGTTTCGGCCACAACGCAAGCAGCGTCTGAAGACCTGTCTGACAGACCTGTTCTTCACCTAGGACGGCTGCTTGCGTTGTCGAAACGTTGAGAATTATTTATTATGTTTTATTTTTATTATTTTAATTTCCCTTCTACGTGACTTTAAAAAACCAAGAAATGGATCCCTGCAGTCACGAAAGCTTTAAATCGAAATTAATTATTTTATTATGTTTTATTTTCATTATTTTATTATTTTCCTTCTACGTGACTTTACTGAAAGAACCAAGAAGATGGATCCCTGCAGTCACGAAAGCTTTAAATCGAAATTGAATTATTTTATTACGTTTTATTTTTATTCTTTATTATTTCCCTTCTACGTGACTTTGCCGAAAGAACCAAGAAGATGAATCCCTGCAGTCACGAAAGCTTTAAATCGAAATTGAATTATTTTATTACGTTTTATTTTTATTCATTTATTATTTCCCTTCTACGTGACTTTACCAACAGAACCAAAAGACGAATCCCTGCAGTCACGAAAGCTTTAAATCAAAATTGAATTATTTTATTATGTTTTATTTTTATTATTTTATTATTTCCCTTCTACGTGACTTTACCGAAAGAACCAAGAAGATGAATCCCTGCAGTCACGAAAGCTTTAAATCGAAATTGAATTATTTGATTATGTTTTATTTTTATTATTTTATTATTTCCCTTCTACGTGACTTTACCGAAAGAACCAAGAAGATGAATCCCTGCAGTCACGAGAGCTTTAAATCGACATCTCTTGGGAGTTGTCCCCCATCCTCCCCTGATGAGACATTTGGCTTAAAACGACTCATCGGTACCCCCTAAGGTGGCAGATGCTGCCATTGATTTTCCCCGTGGCATTTTATCTCTCGGTTGCACGTATGTGTGATAGCAAGGTCAATCTGGCAGCTTTCATTGAGATTTATTTTTGTAAGTTGGATTCGGGCTATCTTCACAATATAACGTGCCAAACCTTGCACCACCGCTCCCCATATTCACCCCCCCCCCACACACATTGGCAATTGCACGAATTGGCTACGGCTCCGGATGAGCACCAGAACACGAATCCTGCGTAGAGTTTTAATTTGGTTTTTATATTTTTACAAGCTACGAACGGGCACCGGACATGCCAGCAGCACTGATTGTAATTTAAACCACATCGTAGATAGGGTGAGGTCACGTGACTTTGGGTGAGGTCACGTGAGGTCAGATGAGTTCGGGTGAGGTCACGTGAGGTCAGGTGAGCTCGGGTGAGGTCACGGAGGTCAGGTGAGTTAGGGTGAGGTCACGTGAGATCAGGTGAGTTCGGGTGAGGTCAGGTGAGTTCGGGTGAAGTCAGGTGAGGTCAGGTGAGTTCGGGTGAGGTCACGTGAGGTCAGGTGAGTTCGGGCGAGGTCGGGCCCGGCTACCTGAGTTCAATTCCCAGCCCTGGCTACACACGACCATCGAGTGATATCTGAACTGGCCCTAGAACTAATTTCTCTCCCCTCCCCCTCCCTTTTTCCAATGCACACTGACCAGCGTGGTGAAGTATGGTCGAACGACCCCATTGGCCGACGCAGGGTGAGGAGAGGAGAGGCCTTCATCCAGCAGTGGATTGACAAAGGACCAGAATGTGTCGCTACGTATGAGGTTGTTTTTGTTTAATGCAGAAGCAAAGAGGTGGAGGGAATGTGTTTAAATGTGTCTTGGCAACACTACAACAAATGTCATTATTCATATACACACAGCCCAATTAATGCATATCAATATATGCAAATTGGATGTTTTGAAGAATAATTATATTTTATATATATATTCCTGCCACTTTTATCATGTTTTCCTCGGTATAATTAACTCGGGTGGGGTGGGGATGGGGGTGTCACGGTTTAATTAGGCCCGCTTGTGTCTATCATCACACGCGGTGTGAGTTCACGTAAATCAGAGAGTCCGTGAAATATCTCTGTGTGGTCACGTGAGCTAAGAAGAACCCCGTAAACACATCGGAGGTTTAATCGCAAATTTAAATTGCGTTTCGTGTGTGTGTGGCATTGTGTCCATGTGGATAGCACTTGCCCCAATAGCCCGTTCAAGGCTATACGGAGGGGTGGGGATCTTGTCTTTGTGTGGAGGAACGGTAGTGCTACGAACCCCGCTCACGGCCAACGGCAGAGGCGAATATCTGAATCGGTTCTGGGTCTCCCCTAGGTCGACTCAGCCTCAAACATCGCAACAGGGAGACAAAGGCGGCCGGGCGTGGTGCTGGCCACCCACGCCCTCGTGTGCCATGCCAGCCCTCATTGGCGTTGGCTAACAGCACTTGCTCCGACAGTCTGTTAAGGCTATACGGGAGGTCTTTGTCTTTGTGTGGAGGAGCGGTGGTGCAGCGGTTAGCGCGCTGCCGCGCAACGAACCTGGGGACCCGAGTTCGAATCCCGCTCACGGCCAAACAGCAGTCACGATTATCTGAAACCGGTTCTGGGCCTCCCCTAGGTCGACTCAGCCTCAAATGACTACCTGTTGCTGTGTGTGAACATTGCAACTGGGGAGACAAAGGCGGCGAGGCGTGGTGCTGGCCACCCACCTCCTTTGTGTGCCGTGGACCATTTTTGACCCCCCCCTCGTCACACGGCGTCACAAAAAGTCAGAACCCCCCTCAAATATGACGTCACAAAGCTCTGCCCCCCCAAAAAAACGCGCCTTCAAATCGCTTTAAACTATTGTCATTGTAGTGCGTATTTAATGTGGCGCTGCACTCTGATGTTGAGGAGAAAACATTTATTACAAAGTCTATTTAATTAAGTAGAAAGTGTTGTCTATATTTATTAATTAAGTAGAACGTGTTGTCTATATTTATTAATTAATTAGAACGTGTTGTCTATAGTTACTTAAAGTTCCGCATTTTGATGTGACGTCACATTTCTCAAACACCCCGTCCCCACCCGCCCTAGGTGCGTGACGTCATTTATGGACGGCCCCTTACTCCGAAAGAGCACGAGCCGAGAGACGGGCCTTTTACCCCTAGATCGACTCGGCCTTAAACGAGTCACGTGCAGCAACAGCGCTGCGTGACGCGAGGGGCGCTGGGAGGCGACGTTTTTTTGCACCAGGAAATGGTCTGTTGAAGGTTTTTCGCGACATCACAAGCTCCTTCTCTCGCTCTGCCATCATCATCATCATCCTCGTGGACGTAGCATCATCATCATCATCGCCATCATCACCGGCGAGACGCCACCAAGCACCACCACCACGGAAGGTAACAACACGTGCTGAGTTTTTGCCGTTTGTGTTCAACGGTGGTTCGTGCGTTGCGTTGTTGTGGTGCCTCTGTTCGGTCTCACGTCCTCTTCCTGTGTGCGGAGAGCGTCCGAACCGGTCCTGGGCCTCCCCTAGGTCGACTCGGCCTCGAGTGAGTACCTGAGACGCGGTTGTGTGGTAACACATCGCTACTGGAGGGAGACAAAGGCGGTCGGGGCGCGGTGCTGGCCACCCCCCACCCGTGCCGGCCTTCGTTGGGTGCTGCTCGCTAACAGCACTTGCCACAAAGAGTCCGTCGAGGCTATGCGGGTGATCTTTGTCTTGTGACTCTATCTCCGTGTGTATGATGTACAGCACACGTTTAAAGTCGTCAACGGCACCGTTTGGGGCCGTCCATAAATGACGTCACGTACCTGGGGGGGGGGGGGTCATACATTTGTGACGATGTGTGACGAGGGGGGGGGTGAGAAATGTGACGTCACATCAAAATGCGCAACTTTAAATAAATATAGACAACACGTTCTACTTAATTAAATAGACTTTTTACTAAATGTTTTCTCCTGCAACATCAGAGTGCAGCGCACATTAAATACGCACTGCAATGACAATAGTTTAAAGCGATTTAAGCATGTTTTATTTTATGGAGGGGGGGGGCAGAGCTTTGTGACGTCATATTTGAGGGGGGGGGGTCTGACATTTTGTGACTTCGTGTGACGAAGGGGGGGGGTCAAAAATTGTCCAAAATCGCGTGACGTCATTTATGGACGGGCCCCTTATTCCGACATGCTTCACCGCGCTGGTCACCGCGGGCCGGTGAAGGCGGTGGTGCAACAGGACTGCAGTACAACCGATCCCATCAGCTTGCAGCTGATGGTCCAGAGCTGTGTGGTTATCTTCAGTCACGACGCTGATGTTCAACTGAACTACTAACGCCATAATGTACAGAATATATATTTTTTGGGGGGTTAGATCGCGAGATTATAAATGTGTCGTTAAACCCGCCACCACCCACACAGCCAATTAGTAAGGTTTAGCGTAAGCAGAACGTGCCAATTCGTTACTAGTACAGCACACCGGCGTGTTGGAGAGTAAACCCACACAGCATTTACAATCTGAGTACGACGTTTCGCCAGTAATTACAACGAGCTTCATCAGGCGACAAGTCAGATTTGTGGAGTAATCCACCTGTTTCGTTCTTAACTACTATGAAAACAAATATTTGACCAGGTAAGGTCCCACTGAGCGATGTGGCTACTTTTTCACAAGCGACTATCACAAATGATAGCCAACGAAGTGGGGTTATCGTTTGGAATCGTTTTCATCCAAATACCCCAAACGCGTGACGTTGATTCTAAAATGTGGAGGGGAAAAACCGGAGGACCCGGAGAAAAGGGGAGAGAGAGACACGCAAAATCCAAATATGCAGCAGCAGGCGTCACGTTGGGAAATAACCCACGACCTCCTGTGTTCCAGGCGAGGTAGTTAACATCTCCTAGCCACCGTGATGATGATGAGAGAGAGAGAAACACCGCAAACTCCAAATATACAGCAGCAGGCGTCAGGGTCGGGATCAAACCCCACGCCCTCCTGCGCACCAGGCGAGGTAGTTAACATTTTGCCACCGTGATGATGATGAGAGAGAGACACGCAAACTCCAAATATGCAGCAGGCATCAGGATCGGGATCGAACCCACGACCCCCTGCATACCAGGCGAGGTAGTTACCATCTCCTAGCCACCCTGATGATGATGATGATGAGAGAAAGACACGTAAACTCCAAATATGTAGCAGCAGGCCTTAGGGTCGGGATCAAACCCCACGCCCTCCTTGCATACCACACGAGGAAGATAAAATCTCGCAGAAAGGCCGTGTCAGCAGATTGAATGTCGTCTGCAGATCTGTTTCTTTCTGCCTAGTTGGTGTTCACCCATCCCCAGCGTGACCATTCAGCCAGGCCCCAGTTTGCTTAGCTTCGAGATCTGATGAGATTTAGGGGTGGGGAGGTGGAAATGATCACTCGACACACCTTCACACCTCCCATTAGCACAGCTGGCTACGTACGGTGCGAAGGAAGTTCGTATTATTAGTTGTATTTTGTTTTATTTTTCTACCTACGTGACTTTAGCGAACGAACCAAAGAGTATACAATACGTACTTCAACACGTTCATCAACAACATTGCGGCCTTAAAAGAAACATACAAAATAGGCCTTCCTTCATAGCGCGTAATTAGAGATGCCAGGAGAGAGAGTGTTGATGATCAGGCCTGGAGACCTCACTTGTCTGTACCATGGTGCCTGATGGCAGTTTATAAATAGGACAATATGAATAATAATCAGTAGCTATTGCGTAACAGACAAAGCCCTGCGGAAACCAACACAAAGGTTTAACACTTGGTGTGATATTTTTTTATAGATAAATAAGCGGCGTCACTTCACGACGCTTCCCCCACACACACGCGCGGCACAGTGACGTCTGTACACCTGTGGCAAAGGTGCGTCTGTGTAAAAATGTGCGTCTGTGTAAAAGTACGTCTGTAAACAAAAAGAGATCCATGGGTCCAATCGGATTCCTCCGGGTGTCATTAAAAAAATTATTATTCCGTATTCTTAGGTTTTTTCGGTAAAGTCACGTAGGTAAAAAATTTAATTAATAAAAGTAAAATAAAAATAAAATAAACATCACGACGTTTCGGAGGCAACACAAGCTTCCGTCTTCAGGTGGAACCGTCACAGCACAATTGCTGTATCACTTGATATCACTTGATACAGCTATCGTGCTGTGACGGTTCCACCTGAAGACGGAAGCTTGTGTTGCCTCCGAAACGTCGTGATTTTTTTTTTATTTTACTTTTATTAATTTTAATTTTTACCTACGTGACTTTACCGAAAGAACCTAAGAATATGAATCCTTGCAGTCACGAAAGCTTCAAATCTAGAATTCTCATTCCGTCTCCACCGCCCGCCCCCTTCCCCGCTTGCGACCGCGCGCAGCCGCCACCCGCGCCATGGCCCGCGCGGCGGTACCGCCGTCGCCGGCTCCGGCTCCGTCTCCGCAGCGACGGTGCAGCGCGACCTCCTCTTCCAGAGCTACGCTCGCTTCCACGAGGCGCGCCTCTCGGCGCCGGGCGGCCGCGGCCGACGGCCCCGGGCGACGCCGCCGACCTCCGGCGGGACGCGCGGCCCTGCTGGCCTCGCGGGAGCACGCCGCCGGCGCTGGTGGCTCCGGCGGCGGCTCCGGCTCGACGTTCGGCCGCGTGGACGTCTACGGAGTCGTCGAGGGCTCGCAGCGACGGCCGGGCCCGCCGGGGCTGGGCGCCATCGCCCGCTGCCTCGACTGGTTCGAGACGGTGAGCCTCCACGTGTTCCTCTACCCCTGGAAGAAGGAGTTTCGGCAGATCAAGGTGGGTCGGGGTGGGGGTGGAGTGGGCGGGGGCACCGATCCCCGGCGCTTACGATGGCCCCCGCCGTGTATTTGGAGTGTGATTGCCGGTGTTTCGTTTGCCGCCCCGATCAGGCCTCCGCGGTGGCTAGGAGATGTTAACTGCCTCGCCTGGTAAGCAGGAGGTCGTGGGTTTGATACCCGACCCCTGACGCCTGCTGCTGTATATTTGGAGTTTTCGGGGTGTTTCTCTCTCATCATTATCACGGTGGCTAGGAGATGTTAGCTGCCTCGCCTGGTCAGCAGGAGGTCTGAGAATTAAAACAATCACGTTGACTGTCGTGCAATGAACTTCTCTGTAGCCCAGATAAACTGTGGTGGCAAATGCTGTTGAGCACCTATTAAGGCCAGGGAGTGCGCAAGGGGGTGGTGTGGCCGCACCCAGCTCGGCCGTTTTTATCTCGATGATGTTTACAGACTGCACCAGGTACTCATTTAAGGCTGAGTCGACCTTGGGAGGCCCAGGATCAGTTCATAACCGCCAATGTTGGCCGTGGCGGGAATGAACCCAGGGCTTCTGGTGCGTAGTGCAATGCACTAACCACTGCACCAACACACATCACGCATACACACACTCCATATAGCCTGAACAGATTGTAGGGGCAAGTGCTGTTAGCGAGCACCTATAAAGGCTGGCACAACACACGAGTGGGTGGGTGGTCAGCACCACCCCGGCCGCTTTTGTCTTCCTAGCGGCGATGTTTAAACACCGCACCAGGTTCTCATTTGAGGCCGAGTCGACCTAGGAGAGGCCCGGGACCGGTTCAGAAATCTCACTGGCGTTGGCCGTGAGCGGGAATCGAACCCGTGTCGCCGGGTTCATAGCGCAGCGCGCTAACCGCTACACCATCGCTCCCCACCACACACACACACTCACACGCGCACTCACACACAAGCGTGCACACACGCACTCATACGTGCACTTACTCACGTACGCAGTCGCGCACGCACGCGCGTGTGTGTGTGTGTGTACACACCGGCTTGGGGAAATAAAATAAAAAACACAGTAATATTATTCAGCGGTGTCGACAACAAAAACGCACGCACTTGACTGGAAGACGGCAAATCTAATAAGGTTTTCACCCTCCGGAATTACGAGATTGAATTAATGTCGGGATCTTGTGGCAAACGAGACGCAGCTTCAAATCGTCCAAATGCCACGCGCGGATGGGCACGCGCGCGAATGCGGGCAGGCGGGCGTCCCGACGGAGGAGGAGGAGGAAACACCGTCGTCATTTTGGCGGGTAAGCGTTCCGAGGAGCCAGGGGACCGGGGGAATAGTGGAGATTAACATTAACGCTTCCTTCAGATGCCCGGGGGGCNGGGGGGGGTGATGGGAACCGTTTGAGAGAGACAGCTTATAGAGACGGCTTACGTGAATTAAACAAGAGGACACTTTGCCGTGGCTGCGAAACTTGCCAGGTTTGTCGTAGAGTCGCAGAGAGACACGGAGATACAGAAACAGAGAGACGGAGAGATGCAGACACGCACGGACGGACAGATGGACAGACACAGAGACGCATAGATAGAGAGACGCAGAGACTGAGAGATGCAGACACGCAGAGACACAGTGAAGGGGAGACACAGAGACGGAGAGACGCAGTGACACAGAGACACAGAGACACAGAGACGGAGAGACGCAGAGACGCAGACACGCACGGATGGACAGATGGACAGACACAGAGACGCATAGATAGAGAGATGCAGAGACGGAGAGACGCAGACACGCAGAGACTAACAGACGGACAGACACAGATACAGGTCCCTGGGACGATTTTAACGACATGTGCGCAAATTCTCGACGTGTTTCCCCCCCCCCCCTTCTCACCCGACACACGACACAGCCCCCCCCTACCTCCACCTTGGCCTTCCGCCCCCTACCCATGGCGTCATGAACCTCATCCCGGTAGCGGACGAGACGAAAAACCAAACAGGCGACAGCCACGGCACCCGCCTCCCGTCCGCTCGGTGGCTGTCTCGGCGAGTTCGACTTCTCGTTGCGCCGGGGAGGGTGGCGGTGGTGGGGATCGACTCGGCCCATCGTCGTCGCTCCGTGGTCGATGAAACGAGAACCGCTTATTGGGGAGAAGTCACGTGACTGGCGGGGGTTGTCCGATGGGTAAACTAACTCGTCCCCTGCTATTACCCAGCCCGGTTGGCTGCGCACTGTGCGACAAGTTCAACGTAAACTATTTTTTACTTGGCCAGGCAAGTCCCACCGAGCTACGTAGCTCTTTTTCAGAAGTGACCTGGCCACAAATGATAGCTCAACGAAGTGGGCTTATCAAGTTCCAGTTCAAGTTAATTTATTAGGTATAGCCCTGTGAGAAATTCGGCTCTTGAATCGGGTGCAACCGCAACAAACAAAAAACAAAAACATGAACAAGAAACATCTTAAAGTGACTATGTGACTAAGTACAAACAGAAAATGCAAGAAAATACAGCAAAATATTGCAGAAAAAGCACCGTACACCAACGCTGTGTGCACATCATTATCATCACCACGTGGTAATGTACAGCAGCCAAATACTCTAAACGCGCGACGTTGATTCTAAATGTGGAGGGAAAAACCGGAGGACCCGCGGAAAAAGCCATGCCACCACGGGGAGAGAGACACGCAAACTCCAAATATACAGCAGGTGTCAGGGTCTGAATCGTATCCACAACGTTCTGTATACCAAGCGATGTAGTTAACATCTTGCCATAGACTANGGGGGGGGGAGGGATTTCCACTGCTGGTTCTGGGCTGTACAAAGGAAATGGGCATCTTTTAAAGGCACCGTCGTGTGCTTTTAAGTGAAAGTGGAAGGAAAATGGAATCTAAAACCTGAACTGGTGTCACGGCGACGGGGTTTTTACCAAAACAGCAGCAGCAATGACATTCCAGCGTTTGTGCCGAGTCTCAAGTCGATTTTATTGTAACCATGTGAGAACTCGAGATGCCACGATTTGCATGAGTGACGAAGTACAACATGTAGAAATCGGAGCAGAGACAGACAGATAGACATCAGAGCAGAACAGACAGATAGAGATCTGAGCAGAGACAGCCAGACAGAGATCAGAGCAGAGACAGACAGATAGAGATCAGAGCAGAGACAGACAGACAGATCAGAGCAGAGACAGACAGACAGATAGAGATCAGAAACAGCCAGATAGAGATCAGAACAGTGACAGCCAGAAAGAGATCAGGGCAGAGACAGCCAGATAGAGATCAGAACAGAGACAACCAGAAAGAGATCAGGGCACAGGAAACCTGACAGACATCGAACATAAACAACCCGATACACATCAGGTCGGTGTCACGTAGGTAAACATCAAAATAATAAAAATAAAATAAAGATCACGGCGGAGGCAACCAGCTCGTCATCAGGACCGTCACAGCCAGATAGTGATCAGAGCAATGACAGCCAAAGCGAGTTGAGGGGGAGGAGAGGGGGGGAGATCAGTGTGGAGCCAATGAATGGAGATCGGAGGAGGGGCGGCCAGGTGGCGAGCGTGGAAGCGATTGTGCGCAAGAGACAAACGGCACACGTCCAACTCTGACAGTAACACTAGAAAACAAATCATGTTTATCCCGCGAACAACACAACTTCAGTCGATGTTACCCGGTGCTTCATGGTTAGTATTATCGGTCGTCCAATCGGTGAACCCCATAAATCTTTCACGCGCATGCCCAGTGTTCCCTTCGTTATTCATGAACTTGGCTATCCGCGATGTTTGGCTATCTACATCGAGAGAGAGAGAGAGAAATAAAGTGATGAAATAAAGTGATGAGAGAGAATGTGATGGGATAAAGTAATGACATTTAATACTTTAATATTTATTCGTCTTCACTGTATATTTCAATCAATGGCTTTAGAGTTATTACCATCCATTCCTATACACGTACTTAATAGCTTATGCGTTTATCTGAGGTCGAATTTTATATTCACGAGCATCTCCGCAGCGTATCCCTCGCGAAAAAAAAACGAGGGAACCCTGTATCATTTTACATCCACAATATATCCAGATGCCACGTGTGGTCCTCTCTCGGGAACTGTAATGTCTCACTGGCGTCATCCCCAGCCCGCGACTTCATTCGGGGCTGCGCTGGGAGCGGTAGCGGTTAGCGCTACGCTGCGCTACGAACCCGGAAGAGACCCGAGTTCGATTCCCGCTCGCGGCCAACACATTGTGACGATTGTCTGAACCGGTCCTGAGCCTCCCCGCGGTCGACTCAGCCTCAAATGAGTACCTGGTGCGGTGTGTAAACCATCGCTGATGGGGTGACAAAGGCGGCCGGGCGTGGTGTTGGCCACCCACCCCTCGTGTGCCGCGCCGGCCTTCATGGGTGCTCGCTAACAGCACTTGCCCAACAGTCTGCTGAGGCTACATGGGGATCTTTGCCTTTGTTTTTTTGTTGGGGACCCCAGTCCAGTTTAGATTATTTCGATAATTTTTCTGCGATAACTTGCCACGTGATGAGCCGCTTCGTTGAGCTGTCATTTGTGGCCAATGGGCTTTGCCCGGAAAAAAATAAGGTAGTTTTACTTATTTATTTTCAAAGTCATTTGCTTACCTTTCCTATACTTTGCACGCCTATCGTGTTTTGTGCTGTTTGTTGCTGTAAAGTTCTGAACCCGCCGGATTCCTGCAGCATCAATACATATTCTGATTGTGATTCAGTGGCGTGTACTCGCGTACAAACGCTGCCTAAACTTGGGTTCGGAGACCACCAGTCATAGTCATTTAATGCTTTAACTTTAATGCGTGGTGACAGAAAGGAGTTTATGGACCACATGTACCACGAACAAATACAGAGACTCTACTTATGAACGCGTTAGGTTCAAAACAAGTTGTACGGCGTGTACACTAAATACGGGGAATGGCTTTAAAAGTTATATAATCTCCCGTAGATGTAGATGCCACTGGTTCTTCATGGTCTAAACATGTAGATGCCACCACCGCCATCTATTGCACGGCGGTTGAACTTATGACTCTCGTCCGAACGGGCGATTGGACAAACGCACAGGTTTGTTCGTATCTATGAAAGTTCCTACGTCGAATGTTCGTACTTAGACGAGTCCCTGTAATGTACAAACTGCACGCACAACACCGTTCACGCTGAGCACTCCGCAGCAGCGGTGGGCGCCTGAGCCCCGGCTAAACTAACGGCTCCGTCGCTGTCCACCTGTCCGTGCGCAGGCCTTCTCTGGGCCTTCGTCTACTGGGTTCGCGGCGTCCTGCGCAAAGACGACACCGACGCATCCTCCACCTGCTTGGCTTCAACCGCTGCCCGCCGGAGAGCGACGACGCCGACGGGCCGACGGCGCCGCTGTCGCCTACGAGCGTCGCGGCCGCTCCCAGCCCGACGTCGCCCTGGCCGTCGCCTTCGACTCTTCCTCGCCGCCGCCGAGTGCCGGCTCATGGAGGAGATGGCGACTCGCGCCGGCGCCCTCCGCCTCCCGCTAGGCCACGTGGTGCGCGAGCGCCGGCGGGCACGCGCGGCGGCCTGGAGCGCAGGTCGCCGCGCTGGCGCGGCGGCGGCGACCGCCGAGATGGCGAACGGCGATGCCGGCAAAGCGGCCGCCGCGCCGCGCGACGGCGCCGCCGCCGCCGCCGACGATGGTTACGACGACGGTGTCGGCGGCCGCGGTGGGGAACCGAGTTTCCACGGGGCGTCGTTTTCGGGGCAGGCCGTGGAAGCGCCGGAGATCCTGCGGCGGTGCTGAGCAGCGCCGATCGCGCTTCGCGGAGCGCAACGACGCCGCCATCGCGGCCGCGTTGGCGCAGGACAACGAAGACGACGTCGGTGGTGACGGCGGCGCGGCGTGGTGCGGCTGACCGCGACGAAACCATTCTCCGGCCGACGCCGTCGCTCATGCGCATGAGCAGCTCGCCGAGCGACCGCGCGGACTTTCGCGGCCGATTCCAGGCAGGCGCCAACGTTTCGGGACAGGGGCCGAGATGGTGGCACGCCAACCAGCGCCCCCTCTCACCACCACCAGCAGCAGAGCGTGTCCATGCGCGGCAACCAACGCCGCGCCACGAACACCGTCGTCTCGTCGGACTCCGGCGCCGGCAGCTCCGGCAGCGTCGGCAGGAGCTGCGGTGACGTTGGCGCCCTGACGTTCGACTTTTGCTACCGGTGCCCGGTTGCCGCGGTGGAGAAGTGCCACTACTGCCGGAACCCGTTGTGCGAGTCGTGCATGCGGTTGCACGCGTGCAAGGGAGCAGACGACGGCGCTTCGCCAAAACTGCGGCGCTCTGAGTCCAGCATCAAGAGCCAGCAGCTGCACCAGCAGCAGCAGCAACAACAGGGGGTGACGGCGGCGGTGCCGGCGAAACCGTCACTCGCGACGATCCACTGCGGCTTCTGCGGAGACGCGAACGGCGCCCTCAGCTGCCGCTCGTGCCAGAAGGTGACGTGCCAGGATTGCTGCGTGCATTACCGCGAAGTCTGCCTCGGCGCCGGCGATGGGCGCCAGCACGACTTCGCGCCCATTGGCTCCACCGGGCACGGGCAGCAGCAGCAGCAGCAGCCGTTCCGCGGCAGCAGGAGGTGAAAGTTCCGTGCGGAATGGATGGCCCTGTTGGTGTCCGGACCGTCAAGCACTCCCATAAAAACCGCCGTGCCCTCCCGTGCGGAACCCCGTGCCCTCCCGTCTGGACCGCCCTCTTGTCGGGGTCGTCGAGTCCCTTCTGCCAGACCACTGAGTCCTCCCGTGTGGAACCCCGTGCCCTCCCGTCTGGACCGACTGGTCCTCCCGTCTGGACCGACTGGTCCACCTGTCCGGACCGCGGAGTTCTCCTCTCCCGCTCCTCTCTCTCACTCTCCCCGTGCATTAAATCCTCAACTCGAATCCCCTTTACGTGCTGGTGGTGGTGCAGGTGTTAAAGGTTTATCGCTATATATATATTCGTGGGTTATCAAGTTTTTTTCCAGCCGGACACCCAAGGAACCGTGCACAGTTTCTATTATGAAGCTCAACGCAGCCTGCTTGGAAAGTGCTGGCAACGTTAACTCCATTGAGACGTCATCCGTGGACGTTGTCCGTTGTTGTGTGCCTTGAGTGTAGCGGTGGATCCACAGAGTGTTGTTTTGCCGAAATTCGTTAACTTGACCGCAGTGGGATGATTTTTTTGGGGGGATTGTTGTTTACTCCCGAAATGGAGACGGAACATTCCTGGAAATGATTTTTGTCTAACAATGTATTCGCTCTTCCCCTGTTCTGCATGGATTTCCTCCGGGTTCTGCCTGTTTCCTCACCTCGTAAAACAACAACAACAAAAACCCGGCAAAATGTAACTGGTATTGGCTAAAAAACATCACATTCCACTTTTTTATGCCTTACTTACCCCAGCAACACCAGCTCCATTTACAGCCCCTGTCCCTACATTCATTCCGTCACCTCCCTCACTGACCGCCGTCGGCTTATATAAACCCAAAATAGAATAATACAAATAATATACGCACCCGATCTAGACAGATTTTGGAAGCGTAAGCAGGTTGAACCTGGATAGCACCTGGATGGGCGACCATGGGTGTTTCTGCGATTCCACAACCTAGTAGGACGCCACGGTGGCTAGGAGATGTTAACTACCTCGCCTGGTATACAGGAGGTCGTGGGTTCGATCCCGACCCTGACGCCTGTATACAGGGTGCTTCAAAACAATGTTAGCACTTACATGGGACTGTCGTTTTTAATGGAAGAAAAGAACGGATAATACACTGTAACATATTCTTTGGTTATTTCGGTAAAGTCACGTAGGTAGAAAAATAATAGATCACGACGTTTCGATCGCAACACAAGCAATCGTCATCAGGTGGGACAACCGCGGCGAGAAAACACTGCTGTGGTTGTCCCACCTGATGCCGATTGCTTGTGTTGCGATCGAAACGTCGTGATCTATTATTTTTCTACCTACGTGACTTTACCGAAAGAACTCAAGAGTATGGATTCCGACACTGTCACATGATAACAAATGTATGTTAATAGCTTCAAAAGTAAAAGAGTCTCCACTTAAATTTCGATTTAAAGCTTTCGTGACTGCAGGGATTCAACTTCTTCTTTCGGTAAAGTCACGTAGAAGGGAAATAATAAAATAATAAAAATAAAACATAATAAAATAATTCTCACGACGTTTCGGCCACAACGCAAGCAGCCGTCCTCAGGTGAAGAACTGTGCGTCTATTTTATTATGTTTTTTTCTTCACGTGACTTTACCGAAAGAACCAAGAAGACGAGTCCCTGTTCGCCATCATTGTCAACACTTGCTGAAATCTTCTCCAGGTGGTCCCAGAGCCCGATTTTCCCCTCCACATTTCTATTTAACAACACATTCCTGCGGAGGAGCTGGTAGGAACGTTGGGTTGCTCGGTCAGTGGCCAGGGTCAACGGCGGCGTGGTGTATTCCGCAAATATGCCCGACTGTGAGGGCGGGCACAAGCCGGCGTGAGTAGGTTAAACGTTGAGTTTATAAGGGCACCACGAGGTGACCAGCCCCTCCCCACCCAGTCCCACCCTCCCACCCCCACCAGCCCCACCCTCCCACCCCACCCTCCCCACCCGCCCCTCCCACCCTCTCCCACCCAGCTCCACCAGCCCTCCCCACCCAGCCAGCCCCTCCCCCTCCCCATCCCCCACCCACCCACCCTCCCCACTCAGCCCCTCCCACCCCCCCTCCCCACCCTCACCCCTCTACAGCACTACCCAGCCCCACCCCTCCCATTTTTGGATGCACGACGTGGAACTATCCCTGTGGCCGGTTCCTACTCACATTTAGGTATTTGGCTCTATAAACTTCACGTGATAGAAGCCACTTTAAATAGTGTGGCATTGCTTCTGAAAATGAGCTATATAGCCAGTTCACCGGTAAAATAAAAAAAAATAGTTTAGTTAGCACAATAAAATTTTTTTATAAAACAAAATTTTAACGAAATTTTTATATCAGACAAAATATTAAAGAAATGCCAATCGCTGTAATAAATTGAATATGTTATGAAGTCAGAACGGTTTGAGAAGTTAGAATGGTTTGAATTATCGCTGAAGTATTCTCCCTCAAAGACAGCAAAGAAAAAAAAACTAATTTACGGAAATTCTAAATGCAATTGTCAGTTACGGGAGTCTGATATCGCGGACAGTCATATCACGGACATTGATATCGTTGAAAATGGGTTGTTGGAATGGCCTGATGCAATCGATTGANTTTATTGATTGATATCGATAAGCTCGCGAGAGTGTTGGAATCGTGTGTGTAAGTCGAAAGTCAAAAATCTATACTTTTTTCTATTTTTCTGTCTCATGTTCTAGCATGTGTTTTTTGCTGGTTGAATGCTGGCTAAGAAGGGTAACATTCGATTTGAATAAAAATAAATCGTAATCAATTGATTACGTGAGCAGGCATCGATGTTTTATTCGTGTCTATTCGCCCGTGGTGGCTAATATTTTTAGAGCCACCAAATATCTGGGAGGCTCAACCAGGACACACGGTGATGCCCCTCCCTCCCCGTCTCAGCCCCGCCTTATTTTACATAACCACGTCCACTAGACCCGCACACGCAGTGGAATCGCTAAC
Source organism: Lethenteron camtschaticum (assembly GCA_018977245.1). Lineage (NCBI taxonomy): Eukaryota > Metazoa > Chordata > Hyperoartia > Petromyzontiformes > Petromyzontidae > Lethenteron > Lethenteron camtschaticum. The sequence goes on from MU249602.1 coordinate 7,950,735, forward strand.
ATTTGAATGTTTGGCCCCACCCACTCCTCACAGCCCCCCCCCCGCCCACTATCCTTGGACATGTGGGACCATTTATCATATCCATACGAAAGGGACTCTTCTGCTTACGAACATTCGACTTACGAACTTTCAGAGATACAAACAAATCTGTCCGTATGTCCAGTTGCCTGTTAGGACTGAGAGTCGTAAGTTCAACCGCCACTCAAAAGATGGCGGTGGTGGCATCTACATCTGCAGCACCTGAAGAACCAGTGGCATCTACATCTGCAGCACCTGAAGAACCAGTGGCATCAACATCTGCAGCACCTTAAGAACCAGTGGCATCTACATCTGCAGCACCTGAAGAACCAGCGGCATCTACATCTGCAGAACGTGAAGAACCAGTGGCATCTACATCTGCAGCACCTGAACAACCAGTGGCATCTACATCTGCAGCACCTGAACCAGTGGCATCTACATCTGCAGCACCTGAACAACCAGTGGCATCTACATCTGCTGCACCTGAAGAACCAGTGGCATCTACATCTGCAGAACGTGAAGAACCAGTGGCATCTACATCTGCAGCACCTGAAGAACCAGTGGCATCTACATCTGCAGAGCGTGAAGAACCAGTGGCATCTACATCTGCAGCACCTGAAGAACCAGTGGCATCTACATCTGCAGAGCGTGAAGAACCAGTGGCATCTACATCTGCTGCACCTGAAGAACCAGTGGCATCTACATCTAAAGGAGATTATGCAACTTTTAATGCCATTCCCCGTGTTAAGTGTACACGCCGTACAAGATGTTTGTAGTCGACGGGAGTAAAGTTGGACCTAAGAACAAATCGACGAGCAGACATCTAAAAACCTAACAAGTTCATAAGGGGCCGTCCATAAATGACGTCACGCGATTTTTGACGATTTTTGACACCCCCCCCCTCGTACATGGCGTCAGAAAAAGTCAGACCCCCCCTCAAATATGACGTCACAAAGCTCTGCCCCCCCCCCCCAAAACCATATTTCCATTTTGAAAATCAAACATGCTTCAAATCGCTTTAAACTATTGTCATTGTAGTGCGTATTTAATGTGGCGCTGCACTCTGATGCTGTATGAGTGTTGTTAAAACAATTCTATATTTATTTAAAGTTGCGCATTTTGATGTGATGTCACATTTCTCAAACCCCTCCCCCTCATCACACATCGTCACAAATGTCTGACCCCCCCCCCCAGGTGCGTGACGTCATTTATGGGCGGCCCGTAAGTAGAAGAGTCCCTGTAATATCAGAATATTTATTTTTCTGGAGGAATCCAATGAGCGATACAGCTCTTTATAAATCCTTTATATTAAGTTCGCTTGCTTGCGTGCTTGCTTGCTTGCTTACGACCGTGCAAATCTTTCGGTCGTTTTTTAACCCATTTCCCGTGATCCAATCGAGCTGACATTTTACACACAGACTCGTTGTGCGAGACAATGAATGTTCGTGCAAATTTTTTTCCAAAATTTTACACTGTTTAGGGAAACAAATTAAATATTTAATTACCAATTGCTTAATACTGGCAGACAATCATCTGACCCATAGGTGGCAGCCATCTCAAGCCAGAGGATGAGAGGACTCGAGCCGCCACGCATATAAAGGATTTATAGTGAAAAACTTTGTTTTTACGGGTTATACTTATTCACAGATGTCGCTGTGGTGTAATGCACTTGCAACCCAGAGGTTCATTCCATCTCTCAGCCCGTATCAGTTGAAACAATGGTGTGACTTAAATCACAATAGTTAAAGAGGTTGCCTCTTGCAGATGTTCCTCCGGTATATTCAGATTTTGGTCATAGGGAACATTTGACCATACTTCACCACGCCGGTCAGTACGATTTGGTGAACGCAGTAGGACCGGGGTTCACGATCGATTCAGACATCATTGGCCACTGATGTTAGCCGTGGCTGGGTCTCAAAAAACTCAAAAACATGCTGGGGTTCAGTGCAGTGCGCTAACTATTGCGCCACCGCTCCCTCCCTCTATACACCATAGCACTGCGGCCCATCACAAGGATCAGTCTCATTTAATGAATCATGGGGATGTAATAAATATTACACGTGAATCATCACCAGCTCTATTGTATTGAGTCACCACATCATCATACCCAGCCACGATCGATCCACTGCTGCATAGCTGGCCACGTGATCTGGCGAATGTGGTGATCACGTGACCGACTCGACCGCTCACGAAAGCGAAGTAGGCGTGGTCATAGCGAAGGAAGGAGGCGTGGTTATGTTAATGAGGGAGGCGTGGTTATGTTAATGAGGAGGCGTGGTTATGTTAAAGAAGGAGGCGTGTTATGTTAATGAGGGGAGGCGTGGTTATGTTAACGAGGGAGGCGTGGTTATGTTAATGAAGGAGGCGTGGTTATGTTAATGAAGGGGCGTGGTTATGTTAATGAGGGAGGCGTGGTCATGTTAATGAAGGAGCCGTGGTTATGTTAATGAGGGAGGCGTGGTTATGTTAATGAGGGAGGCGTGGTCAGGAATGTGGGGGGGTGCAGAGGAACGACCCCGGCTTCTTGTGTTGCATTGTGGGAGTTAAGCTGCAATATTTGCTGGAAACGGANGGGGGGGGTCAGGGGCTTAAAGGGGCGTAGCCCAATGGCGATTGGGCGTGGCCTAATAACCACGGGGCGTGGTCAGGAGGGGGTCGGGTGGGGCTTCATCCACCTCGTTGCATTGCCCGGATGGAAGACGCCACGAAATAGGGAAGGGCAGGGCCAGGAGGTTGGTGGGGGGGAGGAGCCACGAGGTGAGTGGGAGGGGCCACGAGGTGAGTGGAGGGCCACGAGGTGAGTGGGAGGAGCCACGAGGTGAGTGGGAGGGCCACGAGGTGAGTGGGAGGAGCCACGAGGTGAGTGGGAGGAGCCACGAGGTGAGTGGGAGGGGCCACGAGGTGAGTGGGAGGAGCCACGAGGTGAGTGGGAGGGCCACGAGGTGAGTGGAGGAGCCACGAGGTGAGTGGGAGGGCCACGAGGTGAGTGGGAGGGGCCACGAGGTGAGTGGGAGGGGCCACGAGGTGAGTGGGAGGAGCCACGAGGTGAGTGGGAGGAGCCACGAGGTGAGTGGGAGGAGCCACGAGGTGAGTGGCAGGGGCCACGAGGTGAGTGGGAGGGCCACGAGGTGAGTGGGAGGAGCCACGAGGTGAGTGGGAGGGGCCACGAGGTGAGTGGGAGGGGCCACGAGGTGAGTGGGAGGAGCCACGAGGTGAGTGGGAGGAGCCACGAGGTGAGTGGGAGGGCCACGAGGTGAGTGGGAGGAGCCACGAGGTGAGTGGGAGGAGCCACGAGGTGAGTGGGAGGAGCCACGAGGTGAGTGGGAGGGGCCACGAGGTGAGTGGGAGGAGCCACGAGGTGAGTGGGAGGAGCCACGAGGTGAGTGGGAGGAGCCACGAGGTGAGTGGGAGGGCCACGAGGTGAGTGGAGGAGCCACGAGGTGAGTGGGAGGAGCCACGAGGTGAGTGGGAGGGGCCACGAGGTGAGTGGGAGGAGCCACGAGGTGAGTGGAGGAGCCACGAGGTGAGTGGGAGGAGCCACGAGGTGAGTGGGAGGAGCCACGAGGTGAGTGGGAGGAGCCACGAGGTGAGTGGGAGGAGCCACGAGGTGAGTGGGAGGGCCACGAGGTGAGTGGGAGGAGCCACGAGGTGAGTGGGAGGAGCACGAGGTGAGTGGGAGGGCCACGAGGTGAGTGGAGGAGCCACGAGGAGAGGCAACGAGATCTGGGGGAGGGCAACGAGATCTGGGGGGAGGGGCAACGAGATCTGGGGGGGAGGGGCAACGAGATCTGGGGGGAGGGCAACGAGATCTGGGGGAGGGGCAACGAGATCTGGGGGGAGGGGCAACGAGATCTGGGGAGGGGGGCAACGAGATCTGGGGGAGGGGCAACGAGATCTGGGGGGGGAGGGGCAACGAGATCTGGGGGAGGGGCAACGAGATCTGGGGGGAGGGGGGCAACGAGATCTGGGGGAGGGGGGGCAACGAGATCTGGGGGGAGGGGGGCAACGAGATCTGGGGGGGGGCAACGAGATCTGGGGGGGGCAACGAGATCTGGGGGAGGGGCAACGAGATCTGGGGAAGGGGCAACGAGATCTGGGGGGGGGGCAACGAGATCTGGGGGAGGGCAACGAGATCTGGGGGGGGGGCAACGAGATCTGGGGGGGGGCAACGAGATCTGGGGGGAGGGGCAACGAGATCTAGGGGGAGGAGGGGGCAACGAGATCTGGGGGGAGGGGCAACGAGATCTAGGGGGAGGGGGGGCAACGAGATCTGGGTTGGGGAGGGGCAACGAGATCTGGGGGGAGGGGCAACGAGATCTGGGGGGAGGGGCAACGAGATCTGGGGGGAGGGGCAACGAGATCTGGGGGGAGGGGCAACGAGATCTGGGGGAGTGGCAACGAGATCTGGGGGGGAGGGGCAACGAGATCTGGGGGAGGGGCAACGAGATCTGGGGGGGAGGGGCAACGAGATCTGGGGGAGGGGCAACGAGATCTGGGGGGAGGGCAACGAGATCTGGGGGAGGGCAACGAGATCTGGGGGGGAGGGGCAACGAGATCTGGGGGGGAGGGGCAACGAGATCTGGGGGGGAGGGGCAACGAGATCTGGGGGAAGGGAGGGGCAACGAGATCTGTGGGAGGGGCAACGATATCTGGGGGGAGGGGCAACGAGATCTGGGGGGGGGCAACGAGATCTGGGGGGGGGAGGCAACGAGATCTGGGGGGAGGGGCAACGAGATCTGGGGGGAGGCAACGAGATCTGGGGGGAGGGGTAACGAGATCTGGGGGAGGGGCAACGAGATCTGGGGGGAGGGGCAACGAGATCTGGGGGGAGGGGCAACGAGATCTGGGGGGGGGCAACGAGATCTGGGGGGGAGGGGCAACGAGATCTGGGGGGAGGGGCAACGAGATCTGGGGGGGAGGGCAACGAGATCTGGGGGAGGGGCAACGAGATCTGGGGGAGGGGCAACGGATCTGGGGGGGGGGCAACGAGATCTGGGGGGGAGGGGCCGAGATCTGGGGGGGAGGCCGAATGGCGATGGGGANGGGCAACGAGATAACGAGATCGGGGGGGGGGCAACGAGATCTGGGGGAGGGGGGGCAACGAGATCTGGGGGGAGGGGCCGANATCTAGGGGGAGGGGGGGGCAACGAGATGGGAGGGGCAACGAGATCTAGGGGGAGGGGGGCAACGAGATCTGGGGGGAGGGGCAACGAGATCTGAGGGGAGGGGCAACGAGATTGGAGGGGGGGCAACGAGATCTGGGGGAGGGGCAACGAGATCTGGGGGGGGGGCAACGAGATCTGGGGGAGGGGCAACGAGATCTGGGGGGGGGCAACGAGATCTGGGGGGAGGGGCAACGAGATCTGGGGGGGGGGCAACGAGATCTGGGGGGAGGGGCAACGAGATCTGGGGGGGGGGGCAACGAGAGGGAGGGGCAACGAGATCTGGGGGAGGGGGGCAACGAGATCTGGGGGAGGGGCAACGAGATCTGGGGGGAGGGGGGGCAACAATGGGGGGAGGGGCAACAATGAGGGGAGGGGCAACAATGGGGGGAGGGGCAATGGGGGGCGGGGCTTCAATGAGGGGCGGGGCTTTGCCACAGTGGGCTGAGGGGCGGGGCCATGGGGGTGATGGCGGCCGCGTTGCACTGCGAGACGCAGAGGAAGCGGTAGCGACGCGCCAGGCAGCAGCAGCAGCAGCGGCGGCTTCGGCAGCTTCGGCTTCGGCTTGCGAGGGGAAGAGAAGCTCCTTGAGGCAGCTTTCACTCGGTAGGCGAACTCTGTCCGCGCCGTGGTCGTCAAGCAGTGGAGCCGACGGGGCTGAGGTAGAGGCCCTGTGGTGGTGGTGATGATGATGGTGATGTGGTGATAATGGTGTTGATAGTGGGGTGGCTTGGTCGTGATGGTCGTGAGTGACGACTGTGCGTGTTGATTGTGGTGGTGGTGATGTGGCGACCATAGTTGTGTGGCACTGGTTGAAGTATTGCAAATAACCCCGCCGTGAGAGGCCCTCATCCAGCAGTAGAGTGACAGCACGGGATGTGCGAAACCGGCATCATGTGGCCGTGATGACGATAGCCATTGAGGTTATGATGGGCACGGTGTAAGTGTTTGCGATGTTGATGATGTGTGATGGTGGTGCATCAGCCAGTCATCTCGGTCATCTCAGTCGACCCGTGGCACCTGCTGGGTCTGCCCCGTGACTCCTGCCAGCGGGCGTTCGACACTTCACGTGGCCTCAAGGTGCACCTAGCCTGGCACAAGCGCGTGGTGACGTCACCGCACTTAGTGGCGAATGCAGTGGTTGTTGTTGTTGGTAATAGTGGTGGTGACGGTATAGCGTGGTGAAGTATATAGTCGATTAAAAAACCTCGAGTGCTCTCGCATGTATGTGTGTCACCTTAAGCCAGCACTGACCAATCTTCATGATGGTTCTACACTTTGTAAAGGGATGATGGGTGCCAGTGTTGACGTGGGATAGTAGTAAACACATTCCGGGTGTCTAATTACAATGGCATTAAAAATACAACACGTGCTTTAACCACGTTGGCCAGTGCGGTTGGTGAGGGTGGGTCAATAGAAGTGCAGTATAACAATGCTATGTCTACGCACTGCCCTCTGCTGCCCACAGTTTAGCCCAGCGCGGCCTGAGTGTGACCTGGTGTCAACTATCAGGATAAACCAGCTTGGCTTCAGAGGTTCTGTCGAGATCGAGTGCGTCTCTTGGCCATTTAAACGTGGTCCTCGAAAAGTCTGATGGTCAAATTAGAAAGTGACTTTATTCCCACTCAAGCTTTTAACAGCCCAAAGGAGGTGATGGAAATTCCACATTTTGATGGCAGAGGTCATCCGCGTTGACGTCTTGCACAGCACGGTACTTGTTTTACCCACCTCTGTTTCATATCTCAGAGCCACGACTTGTAAGTTTACAAGTTACTCATGGCATCAGGCATACCTGGCACCGTATTGGTCACCCCGTGCCCTTATACATCTCAACGTTCATTCTACAAAGTCCCATCACAAGGGAGAAACACGTATTGAAACAGCTGTACGCAGGATGAACCTGAAAACTCAATTTCCCTGTACAAGAATCTGGGTAAACCGTATGGGTTGACGGGTATGATGCAGGGCTACGTGGTGGACGGCAGAGGGCAGTGAAGCTAAATCCATCAGCGTATTACTGTACTGTGCTTCTATGCTCCCGTGCCTACTATGCTCCTCCTTTTCTTTGAACCTATCTACGTGACTTTACCGAAAGACGCGAGAATTTTCGATTTAAAGCTTCGTGACTGCAGGGATGCATCTTCTTGGTTCTTTTGGTAAAGTCACGTGGAAGGGAAGTAATAAAATAATAAAAATAAAACATAATAAAACAATTCTCACGACGTTTCGGCCACAACGCAAGCAGCCGTCCTCAGACGCTGTCGCCTCGACAGACCTGGTTTTCACCTGAGGACGGCTGCTTGCGTTGTGGCCGAAACGTCGTGACAATTGTTTTATTATGTTTTATTTTTATTATTTTATTACTTCCCTTCTACTTGACTTTACCGAAAGAACCAAGAAGATGAGACCCGAGAATATTAATTCCTGCAGTCACGAAAGCTTTAAGTCAAAATTTAAGTGCGGTGGGGTTTAATCAAATAACCCCCTTGAGCAGCGTGGCATGGGGGAAGCCCTCATCCAGCAGTGAATTGACAAAGGCTTTGCACGTGTCTATTTACGTAAGGGAGTGGCAATTGAATCCATATGACAAACGCTTGGTTTGCCACAAAGTTGTACTAATTTTAGGATGATGGAGAATGGCTGAGCCCGCATTTGACTTCCTCTTGCTGGCTTCCTACAATGTCATCATCATACCAAGTCAACGCACATGTAGCAACAACAACAACAGCTGCCATTTGCCACTAAGCGTCGTCATCACGTAAAAATGTACCCGTAAAAACTAAGTTTTTCACTATAAATCCTTCTCGTCCTCTGGCTTGAGATGGCTGCCACCTATGGGTCAGATGATTGCCTGCCACCATTAAGCAATTGGTAATTAAATATAATTAATTTTTCCTAAAAAGTGTAAAAAAAATTCACGAAAATAAATTGTCACGCACAACGAGTCTGTGTGCAAAATGTCAGCTCGATTGGATCACGGGAAGTGGGTTAAAAAACGACCAAAGATTTGCACGGTCGTAAGCGCGCAAGCAAGCAAGTTAACTTAATATAAAGATTTAAAAAGACAAAGATTCTGCATACAGGCTTTAACAGACTGCTGGGCACCCATGAAGGCTGGCATGGCACACAAGGGGTCGAGGTGGCCAATACCACGCGAAGTGCCTTCATATCCCAGGCGCTGATTGTTTACACACCGCACCAGTACTCAAGGCTGAGTCGACCTAGGGGAGGTCCAGGACCGGTTCAAATATTCGCCACTATTATTGGTCGTGAGCGGAAATCGAACTCGGGTTGCTGGGTTTGTATCGCAGTACGTTAAACAAAACAAAACCGCTCTCATGCAATGTATTGTTTTCTTATCGCTTAACATTTCATAGCAATGCGATATGAAGCGGCCAGGAGATGGCAGTACAAGTTCGGAGGCTCTTTGTTTTCTTCAGATATTTTGTTTGTTTTCCCCCACACACAACACTTCTTAAAAGGAGAGACCCAGAAGATCATACACAATCCATATGGACTGATTATAATAAATAAAAAATATAACACTTGCCACTGATGTTAAACAACGCTACTGGGCTCTTGGTGCAGTGCGCTTATAATTGCACCACTACACCACTGCCAATCGGCATAATGATCTATCCAGGGTGGATAAATTTAGTACCATCACTTTGTGAGAAGCTAACAAATGGTTTGTATTTTTTTGCTGTAATTTCAGCCCAAACGTTTGGTCGCCAGCACCCAAAGACAAGCTCTTGGAAACCGTATCGAGGAGACATCTCTAACAAGGCCAAGGAAGACGAGGAAGAGGAGCGATCAGGGAGGAGCAATCGGGAGGAGCAGGAGAGCGAGGCACCATGGCGCAGTGCGCTCAGGGAGCCTCCGAGTTCCTGCAGGATGTGTTCGTGCCGCGCGTCGCGACGCTGTGCAGCCCAGATGCCGAGGCCGTGACACGCAAGAACAACCTGAGCTTCCCGGAGCTGCTCAGACCGTTCTGCCGCCTCACGTCCGAGGGTGAGGGTTAGGGCCGCTTGTCTTATGAGCGCAAGCGCGTACGTGTGTGCGTGTGTGCGCGTGCGCGCGTGTACAAGCGTATGTGTGCATTATCGGCTCGGCCTAAAGTGACTACGTGGTACGATGTGTAAACATCGTCACTGGGGAGACAAAGGCGGCCGGGTGTTGGTTTCCGGCCACACCACCCCCTCATACGCCAGTTGATGCTCGCTAACAGCACTTTGCCCTCTGCACTTTTTAGTAGGAAATATTGCATCTCTGCCGCACGCGTCTGCGTTTGCGTTGCAGCTGTTAATGCACCGCGTTGCATTCAGCACAACGTGCGCTCTTAACAAACCGTTGTCACTACGGGAGTGCTAATTTGGAAATTGGCAATATAAACACTTTATTTTTTTCTTCGAATGGCTTAACAGTTGCGTGTTGCTCTTCATTGCTGCAGATGACGTCCTCACACCAAGTGTAATAGTCGATTTAAAGCTTTCGTGACTGCAGGGATTCATCTTCTTGGTTCTTTCGGTAAAATCACGTAGAAGGGAAATAATAAAATACTAAAATTAAACATAATAAAATAATTATCACGACTTTTCGGCTACAACGCAACAGCCGTCCTCAGGTGAAGAACAGGTCTGTCGGAAAGACAGCGAAACGTCGTGAGAATTATTTTATTATGTTTTATTTTTATTATTTTATTATTTCCCTTCTACGTGACTTTACCGAAAGAACCAAGAAGAAGTGTAATAGTGATTGGTTTGTTATTTTAGTCGGTACAAAGGGAGTCGCGATTGGTGGCAGAGGCAGTTGCTTTAAAACTGGACATTGCTGCCGGTGGCCTGGTGGCTCAGAAGGTCAGGCTGAGCTGCTGGCTTTGATTCCTGGGAAGCGCCTGTGATGAAACTGTACTGTAAGTGTAGTGAGTTAATGGTCTCGGCGCCCAGCCACGAATGACTGCACGGGGGAAGAAAAAAAAAACCCTTTCGAATTAAATTTGCTTCCGCACTTCATTTTATGAAATTCCCGAAGGAGAATAAAAAAAAATATTGGTTTTGACCGACGTGCGACAAGCATCGTTTTCGGTGGCAGAGCGAGTGGGGGGGGGGTGTGGACCAGAGGTCACTTGAAGGAAATTGAGAGGTAGTTCGTGATGTCCACCTCTGTGGCCGCTCTCCAACATGCAGGGGGCGGGAGGGTTGCACTGCTCTGTGAGAGTTCCAAATGGATTCTTCGTCTCCTGACCCGTCGATAGCGCAGTCAGGATTAAACCTGGAAGGGGGGGGTGGGTGTGGGGGGATTATTAATAATTAATTAAAATTAGACGTGGCTGTAATCCGGGACAAGGAAGCAAGTCGACCCCAATCCTTGGCTCTGCAGCCACTTGACGGCACTCGGTGACGCGTGCGGGCCACCACTTGGTTGCTCACTTAGTGCTCGACGCTATAAAGGACGGTGGAGAAAAATCTTTCCGCAGCTGCAGAGTGGGGTTTCTCATTGATTAGTGCCCGTGCTGTAAAATAGTTATTCGAGCGCTGCTGAGCGGGAAGGATCAGTGAGGGTCAGTGGTGGGAATGGATTTTTCGATGTATCGATTGTATGCATTTAGCATTGCGGAGGATTTAGCCCCTTCAGTGGCTGCAGAGTTTACGCAAAACAAGTGCACTTGCGTGCTCTGCCCATTTGTCAGTCTACTGCCAGATGAGGGCATCCCAATGCCGTGCGGGTCGGAGGATTATTTGGCCATACTTTACCGCTGTTAGTGCAGATTGGTAAATGTGGGAACATGGAAGTACCTTCTGACACATCAATGGATATTTCTACAATGCCTTCTGCTGCTCAAAACAATGTGAAATTCTACGTGTGTGTGTGTGGAATTTCACTGGTAGTGGTACAATGGGAGGCTGATCGATAACCAGGTATCGTCAAGGGATGGTTCCCTATTGGTAATCCATGTTATTTATATATGCGGGTGATCTGGTAAATGCTGCTCACTCGGGGAAGAGTTGGAGGCGCTGCTGCTGAACCTGGAGCGTGCCACTCAGAGATGGGGCCTTATCATGAGCCCCATAAAAACAAAGCACCTGCGTTAGTATTGTATGCCTCAAATACTCCACCCTCTCAACTTTGCATGAGTGATGGGGCAGTTTTTGAGAAAATTGAGAAGTTTCCATACAAGGATCGTGTGCTTAAGGCCAGCTCCGGTTTGGCAGTGGAGGTCTCACTCCAAATCAGTCTAGCGGCACTATATTTTCAACAGCTGCAAACAATCTGTGGAAGCTGCCTGGCCTGTTTCTTCTTATGCAGCTTCAAGTCTTTTCTGCCACAGTTAACACGGGCAAAACACAGACTGTTTTAAAGTAACATCTGCGCCTGTTTGAAATATTCATGCTGGACTGTCTACAAGCCATCCTGGATTTAACCAGACTGGATTGTTTGAGGAGCTCACAGATCCTTGAAAGAGCTGGACATAGTCCCATCAGCGAGCTCATACAGCAGACGACACTTTATTGGCTGCGTCACGTATCCCGCATGTCATCCAGCCTTTGCCCGGCCAGATTAAGGGGGCTAAATGGGCAGGAGATAGGCTGATGCGGTACAAATGGATGTGGAGCTGATTGGACTTCCTAATGACTGGTCCCAGCTGTGTCAAGATCGAGGTCTGTGGAGGAGGCTCATGAAAGACGCTACTGGGTAGTTGCGGGCACTAGCCCTCCAACAACAATGGAGGGTGGAGGAGCGATGCTCACAACAACGAGCAGAGCACCGGGTGGCTAAAATACAGCAAGTTGGCAGAATGGAGAGCACAGTTGGCGCATCTGCCAGCATCTCAGTCAGTCAACCCATGGTACCTGGGGCTCTGTTCCATTGCCTACTGCCAGGGAGCCTTCGACGCTTCACGTTTGCCTCAAGGTGCACGTAGCCTGGCACGCCGTGGTGACGTCACCGCCACTTAGTGGCCAGTAGTGGCCGTTGTTGTTGTTCTTCGTTCGTTCACGCGTATATACATATATATGCACGTGCCCGTGTGTCGCAGTTCACCTGCGCGACCCCAACAACCAGCTGCACGCGATGCGCGGCCTGCGTGTGTCCGTGTCGCGGCTGGAGACGCGGGCCCGGCGCCGACGGCGGCACGGAAGATGCTGAGCGACGTGGTGTCGGCGAGCCACGCCGCCGACGGACCCGTGGGCAACCTGCTGTCTGCCGGGGACTATGACCTCAACATCAGCGGTGAGACGCGTGCTCGTGTGTTTGTGTGTGTGGGGAGCGGTGGTGTGGCGGTTAGCGCGAACCCGGCGACCCGAGTTCGATTCCTGCTCACGGCCAACACCGGTGACGATTATCTGAACCAGTCCTGGGCCTTCCCTTGGTCGACTCGGCCTCAAATGAGTACCTGGTGCGATGTGTAAACATCGCCGCTGGGAGGCGTGGTGCTGGCCACCCACCCCCTCGTGTGCTGTGCCGGCCTTCATAGGTGCTCGCTAACAACACTTGCCCAACAGTCTGGTATAGGCAATACAGAGGATTTTTGTCTTGTCTGTGTGTGTGGGGTGCGGTGCCAGTCATCTCATTCCGTCAACTCATGGCACCTGGGTCTGTCACGTGACCTACCAGCGGGCGTTCGACACTTTATGTAGCCTTAAAGTGCATGTAGCCTGACACAAGCACCGTGGTAACGTCACTGCCACTATTGTTGAATGACGGTTGTTGTTTGAGCGGTGGCGCAGCTGTTTGCTTGATGCGTTACAATCCTGCCGACCCGAGTGTGATTCCCGCTCGTGGCCAAAGATTTATGACGAATTTTCATGAAGTACTATTTATTTGTATCTCGTCGAGGGGGTAGTGGCAGTGAAGTAAAGTGGCGAGGTTATTGCTTCCTGTTTATCAACTTGCTTAGCTGCCTGCCTACCCTTTGCCCGCCAAGTAGTTTTCATGTTTTATTCCTTCCACTTTCACCCGGATGATTGTGTGCCAATCAGTCGGCCGGGAGCCTTGTATCCCGACTGATGTCCGTGTTTTTGCAACTGCGCCTTGATATTCATGACGTATCTCCGATTCATAATTGTTTTCTTTTGAGCGAGATCGTCATGTAGGTACGTATGTATGTTGAACTTATTTTGCACCAACGTAGCCAACCCTGCTAATTGGAGGTGTGGGGGAAGGACAACAACCTAAAAACAAAAATCATTTCGAAAGAAATGAGTTTCAAATCTAGATTTAAAGTGCAATACAGTAGCTCCAGTAGCTTCTAATATCGGTCGGAAGAGCATTGCAGACGGCCACGCATCTTAAAGCGTGCCATGCGGTGACCGTCTTTGTTCGATGGCTCCCCAAAAGCCGCTGCTGGATGGATGACCGGAGTTCGCGTGATGGTTTATGCTTCTTGACGATATCAAAAAGCATGCATGATGATGATGCTTCTCTTGATGATCAAACGCTGCTCATTTACGACGATGACGTTTGACCACGTGGTCCCTGCGTGCACGTGCGTGTGTGTGCGTTTGGCACAGTAGGGTGCACAGGTGGTGCATCGGCCAGTCATCTCAGTCAACCCAAGGCACCTGAGTCTGTCCCGTGACCTCCTGCCAGCAGGCGTTCGACACTTCACGTGGCCCTAACGTGCACATAGTCTGGCACAAGCACCGTGGCGAATGGCGGTTGTTGTTGTGTGCGTTTGTGATCGTGTGTTCACAGCGACGACGCCCTGGTACGAAGCGTACCGCGAGAGCTTCATGCAGGTGCTGCCCGTGAGTGAGCACGAGTTCCTGCGTCACTACCTGGCCTGTATCCTCCCAGCCGCCCCGCCGTGCGACGGCCACGCCGTTTTTTAAATATTGTTGACGTCTTCTTGATCCTTTCGGTAAAGTCACGTGGAAGGGAAATAATAAAATAATTAAAATAAAACGTAATCAAACTATTCTCACGATGTTTCGGCCACAACGCAAGCAGCCGTCCTCAGGTGAAGAACAGGTCTGTCGGAAAGACAGCGTCTGAATGACGCGTCTGAATGACGCTGTCTTTCCGACAGACCTGTTCTTCACCTGAGGACGGCTGCTTGCGTTGTGGCGTCGTGAGAATCGTTTGATTATGTTTTATTTTTATCATTTTATTACTTCCCTTATAGGTGACTTTACTGAAAGAACCAAGAAGATGAATCCCTGCAGTCACGAAAGCTTTAAATCGAAATTGTTCATTAAAGCGCTATTTTTCGGCTGCGCTTCCTGTGTTGCCAGTTTCTCTGTGCACAACACTTTGATCTTGCTCTGCTAATGCACCACTGGCTAAATGGGACTTTCCACATAACAAATAAACAATTGATGATGCTTTCAAGCTTAGTTTTTTTTAATCATTATTATTATGCTTGTTTACGCAGGAGTGGTCCTGCAAAATATTTCGCAGTCGGTGGTCGGTGTTGCCACTGTGTGTTGTAATCCCACTACTTTGGTAATTTACAGGTATTTTTTCTGCTTTGGGATGTTTGGATAACATCACTGCTGATTTGTTTGGGCAATTATTCTCATAATCTTTAACCTGCTTCATGATTTGTATGCATTTCATGTAAAAGGAAAATGGACATGGCGACGGAACTGGAGAACCCACAGGAAATCCATGCAGGAAAAAGGCAGAGAACATACAAACTCCACTGACACTTACTTACTCGCTCACTGCAGAACAGGGGAGAGCATACAAAACTCCACACATAAAGGGAGCCCGGGTAGCGAATCAAACTCAGGCAGCTATTGCTGCAAGTCACGAGTGTCACCACTGTGCCACCACCCTGCCGCCCATTGCTGCTGCTTTTAATTGGAGGGCATTGCCCTCCACCGACAACAATGGACGGCGGAGGAGCGACACTCGCAGCAACCCAGATTGTGGTAATGGCGATGCCGTAACGATGACCACAGCGACCCCTTGACTTGCTGCCGGCGCTCAGGCATGCTGGTGGTGTCGTCGTCTCACGCCGACCCCATGGACATGTTTGGGCGGCTGTCCAGGACCAGCACCGGGTGCAGCACAGCGGGGACTACCCACAGCCCAAGTGGCTGTCGCCCAACACGCTCAAGTACTACGTGCTCGTGCACGACATGGCGACGGGGGACGAGCGCAGGTACGAGCACTCCTGCTCGATCGCTCGCACGGGAACACTCGCTCGAGGCCGCTCGCTGACGCGCTTTCCCTCCCGTGCAGACGAGCACTCGATCGCTCGCGCACGCGCGCTCTCCCTCCCGTGTGGACAAGCACTCGCGTGATTGCCCGGGCGTGATCTTATGTTACCAAGATTTATATTGTGCCATATTCCAAGGCGCTTTATTATTACATTGTACGTGAGATGACTGGTTGAGATAAAGAGTGGTGGTGTAGGTATGGTGACAGGAGAATATGTGGGAGAGGTGAATGGGAGGAGGGGTAGGGGTAGTTGTAGGGGTTGGGGTAGTGGGAGGGGTAGCGATAGGAGTAGTGATAGGGGTTGGGGTAGTAATAAGGGTTTGGGTATTGATAGGGATAGTGATATGGGTTTGGGGGAGTGATATGGGGTAGTGATAGGGGTTGGGAAGTGATGGGGTTAGGCTAGGCCTTGTCGTAGCTGTGGGGCGGGGGCAGGGAGTAGCAGTAGGAGGTTGGGTTCAGGAGATGAAAAGACTGTTGTAAGGAGGAACGGAGGCTGGTTAGTGAAGATGATTGTTTCATGTGCGTGGGAGTTTGTTCCAGTGAAGGGAGCAAGAAGGGAAAGGGAACGAAAACGTGACTCGCTCGATCACAAACACCACTTTTTACGAAAAATATTCATTGTTCTTATTGGTTCTTATTTTATTATGTTTTATTTTTATGATTTATTACTTCCCTTCTACGTGACTTTAACGAAAGAACCAATAAGATGAATCCCTGCAGTCACGAAAGCTTTAAATCGAAAGATATTGCTTTAATACCTTTTCTGCCTCCAAACGCTAGCAGATACCTCTCTCACGCCTCGCTGCAAGGCCAAACTTGCCAACCATCTTCCTTTCTCTGCACCTTTGACCTACTTTTGCGTGAGCATTGCCCGCATTGTGATGTTGAAACGCATGGACCGTGAGGGCCGGTAACGGCTTCAGGGAGGCTGTAATCTTCCAGTGGGTTGTCAAATTATGTTGAACTTATTTCGCACCGTATGTAGCCAACCGCGCTAATTGTAGGTGCGGGGGAAAGACAACAAACTTAACACAAAAAGCCGTTCAAAAGAAATGAGTTTTCAATCTAGATTAAAAAACTCGAGTGGCTTCGTAATATCGGACGGAAGAATGTTCCAGATGGCCGCAGAAGCGCATCTGAAATCGCGCAACGCGATGACCGTCTTTATTCGACGTTAACCCAAAGCCGCTGCGAGGATGACGGAGTTCGCGTAATGGTTTACCCTCCTTGACGAGATCAGCGATTGTGATGATGATGATGGATTGTCGCTTGCTGGTTGTCTGTCTCTCTGCCAGAGCGGAGTCTGTGTACGAGAGCATGAAGCAGCTGTACGGCTCTCAAGCGTGCCACCTGCTCAAGATCAACTCCAGGCAGCCCAGTCGCGATGGCGAGGAGCAGATACCAGACCCCTGGAGCCAGTACTTGAACCGCTGCACCAGCCTGCACTATGCGGTACCCGCCCAGTCTCTGCATCGGCCTGAACTGTGCGGTACCAGCATGTAATGTGTGAAATTTTCTGCACCGTATCCCGCCGTCATGGCCACTCTATCAGAGCCGATTATAAATTCACGTTGCTGTTGATTCAGCTGCTGCTGTTATCTCCTGCTGTTCCTGATGCCGATCTTCCTGGCCATGGCTAACTTGTTGCTACTGTGTTGCCTGCTGTTGCCGCTACCTTTGCCTGTTGCTGACACTGCATCTCCCGCTGCGGGTACCACAGAGGTTGCTGGACGGTGGAGGCACAACGGTGGTCAGCTTTACGGAAGGAGAGGACGAGGTCACGGTGGCCGCCCGACGCTGATCACGGTGCTGCCCCACCCCCTGCCGTGCCCCGCCTTCCCCCCTCCCCCCTCTCTCCTTCCAGCCATACCCCAGTTTACTACATCAGCTTAATCCAGCTTAGCACAGGGTTTGGCAAACCAAAATAACAAGACGAGCCCTGTTTTTTTTTATTCGGTAAAAAAAACTCAAGATTTCAAGAGCCGCAATGCAAGTGGTGAATACGAGACGGTGGCCCTCAATAAATAACGTCACGATGCCGTCCTTAAAGAGCCGCGTGCGTCTCCGGAGCCGCAGGTCGCCGACCCTGACCTAGTTCAACCAGCGTAGTGCAACGGAGCTAGAATTTATCGCACGCGCAGTTTATACAGAACAAAGCCTCTTGAGTACGGTTACAATACCAGGGTGCTGCATCTTGTGGGCTGTGGCCCACACGTGGCCCTCCAAGGATTTTGAGTAGCCCTACGAGCCGTGGCCCAACGAAAGAAGTGGACTCGCGTATACATAGCGGTGCAGCAGCCAGCACCGACCAATGCGGTCGCGTGCGATCAAATAACAAACGTGACTCGTACAGAGACAAACCGGGATGGAGGCCCTCATCCAGCAGCAGATTTGACGAAAGGGCCTGTAGGCGGTTGGCCACGTCGTATCGCCACTGACCACCGTTTTGCGCCGTCAACAGATGGCGCTGGGCAGGGCTGCGACCTGCAAGCGCACCCCTGCAGCAGCCCCCGCCGTCGTCGTCGACACAGGGCGACGAGGCGGGCTGGGCGCCGGCGCCCGACGACGTGGGCAACTCGCAGCCGCACCCCGCCGACCCCGCAGTACCCTCGGCGTTGGGGGGCCACCCCCTTGGCCACGGCGGCTGTGGGGGGCTGCGGCGGTGGCGGCGGCGGCAGTAGTNGGGGGGGCCCGCAAACCGCGGACCCCGGGGCCTGTGTCTGACGCTGGCCGATCACGAGCGCATCCGGCAATTTGTGCACGAGTTCACGGTGCAGGGCCTCCTACCGCACGTGGAGAGGAGCATCCGGCAGCTCAACGACCAGGTAAAGTGACCGCCGCCGGCGTTACGGGTCAGCTGTGTCGTCCGTCCGTGTGTGTGGTTGGCGTACTGCTGGATGGGTCGACTCGGTCTCTCGTAATTGCCTGGTGCAAGGGCCGTCCATAGCGAGGTGTGGGGCCCGGGGAAAATCGCACCCAGATGCCTTCAAACTAAACGGGAAGTGTTACACCTGATGACACCATGACGTCGAAGCGCGGGGTGATGCTAAAGCACGGGCTCGAAGCGGTCGCCCCGATTCGACTTGCCCCTAGGGATGGCTCTGCCCGGTGCGGTGTGTAAACATTGCCACGAGGAAGACAAAGTTGACCAGGCGTGGTTCTGGCCACACCACCGTCTTATGTGCCGTACTGCCCTTTTATAGGTGTTCTCGAACAACAGTTTCCCCAACAGCCTATAACACTGGTCAACAAAAAAAAAAAATTCTGGCCTGGACTTTTGCAGCTGTTTTAGACTAATTTCAGGGTGCTGATTCCAAATCTGATCTCAGATTTGCTTTATCACATCTCATTTTTATGCTATCGGCATACCCGTTTTCATTGATTTTACCCAAAATTAACTCCGTCACTTATGATTGCAAGTTGTTGCGAGTCAGTGACTGCTTTAGTGTTAAAATATGGTGCTGTATTTTTAGGATAGTGTGTTTATAATATCATTTTATGTAGATATCACATTTATTTAATATTTTTCTTCTGCAGTTTTATTGAAAATGCAATATTTGATATCTCAAACACCTGATAGACAAAAACTGCCAGATTTGGAATCAGCACCCCAAAATTACATTAAACCCGTTGGAATACCTTATGCCAGAAAAAGTGTGTTGACCAGTGTAATGAATGTGTCTGCACGTTTGCCTGTGTGCGTGCGCACGACAGCTGGTGTCACGCAAGGGACTGAGCCGCTCGCTCTTCAGCGCCACCAAGAAGTGGTTTGGCGGTGCCAAGACCCCCGAGAGAGCCGTGGCAGAGAGCAAGAACACCACGGGCCTCCTGTGAGCAGAGCTGTTCCACCCACCGATCCATCCACACACCCTACCACACACCCACACACCCTCCACCCACCCTNCCTCCTCTCACCCACCTCCTCCACCCCCCTCCCCCCCCACCCTCCCCCCACACCCGCTCCCTCACACCCTNCCACCACCCACCCTCCTCCTCCCACATCCCCCTCCCTNCCACCCACCCTCCCTCCCTCCACACCCCTCCCTCCCACCCACCGATCCACCCACCCTCTCCACCACCCACCCTCCACACACCTCCTCCCACCCACCATCCACCCACCTCCCTCCACACCCCTCCCTCCACCCACCTCTCTCCCACCCTCCCTCCACCCACCCTCCCTCCCACACCCCTCCCTCACACANCCCCTCTCCACCCTCCCTCTCCCACCCTCCCTCCATCCACCCTCCCTCCACACCCCTCCCACACCCCTCCCACACCCCTCCCACCCACCCACTCCCCCGTGGGCTTCTGTGCCCCGCTAACACAATATTCGCCCATGCGACAACTTGATTTGATTGGCTCCGTCGGGTGTGTAGGGTTAGCGTTAAAAACAAATTGACACAATATAAGCAATCGGTAACCAATTATGAATCCTAGCCGTGGTCGTGAAAGCTTTGTGGAGTTTAATTGATGGTCAGTTTACGCGTAGGCTTTCGCGATCAATATTATTCATAATAATCCTTTATTATGTTTAATTGATGGTCACAACTCAGCCTGGTAAACAAGCCGCAACAGGCTCAAGTTCTCACTTTGTATAATAAATCATCTCTGTCAAAACATCACCCGCCACCTTTGTTAGCAATGTCCGTCGATCGACCTCGGGCCACCAGTTCAAGTGCAACTTGCTTCTGACTGCGCCCACCGCTCCTTATTTACACTCCCGGCCACGGCTAACATCAGTTGCATCTCTCTGATCCGGTCTTGGGCCTCCCTTGGGTCGACAAACACTTCACTGAGTTCCCGGTGCTGGTGTGTTATAATCGGCACTCGGAAGACAAAGATCGCCAAGTGTGGTTCTGGTCACACCAGCCTCTTTGTGCACCGTGCTGACCTTTATAAGTGCTCGCTAACAGCACTTGTCCCACAATCTGTGTGTAGGCTACACCAGGGGGTCTTCTTTGTCTTTATTCTTCAGCTGGGGTAACGCCGTGGCGAGATGTTAACTACCTCGCCTGGTATGTAGGTCGTGGGATCGATTCCGACCCTGATGCTATATATTTGGAGTTTGCATGTTCTCCCGTGGTCGCGTGGATTTTTCTCCGACTTCCTGGTATTTGGCTGCTATAACTTTCCATGTGACAAGCCACTTCGTTGAGCTATCATTTGTGATTGCCAGTCGCTTCCAAAAAAGAGCTATACAACTCAGTGGCACTTACCTTGTTTAGTTTACGTGTACGTGCGCATGTGCAGGTATACAGCAGAGGCTCCTGAACTTCAGGTGCGAAAGATGGCAGACCTGTGCTTCCTGGTGCAGCTGTACGACCTGGCGTACAACTGCTACCACACGGCCAAGAAGGACTTTGAGGGAGAACAGGCTTGGCTCTACATGGCCGGCGCACTGGTACGTTGACTTTTTTTCCCCCCGCCACATTTTATTTCCACGAGACCTCGGTTAGGGCACTCCACTCATGAACAACACTGGTGACGATTATCTGAACCGGTTCCTGGCTCCCTCCTAGCTCGTCTCAGCCTCAAATGAGTAGCTGATGCGGTGTGTATATACATCGCCACTGGGGAGACAAAGGCAGCCGAGTGTGGTGTTGAGAACCCACCACCTCATGTGCTGTGCCAGCCTTAATAGGCGCTCGCTAACAGCACTTGCCCCGACAGCTTAAAGAGGCTAATACGGGGGGTGGGGGGGGACTTGGTGTGTCCCATGTGACGCAGAGAGTGCAAATTTAAATTAGGATTATGTGCGTGTCTAATCGATTGTTGCATGTGATATGTGTTCGTGCTGATTAAAATTGATGGGTGATGTGTATGTATGCGTGTGCGGACCTTAGAGAGGGCTGATTTTATTAAATTTACATCACTTGCTTTTGTGTCCTTCCCACATGACTTGGAGAAGTACCGATTCAAATTAAGATATAGGGCTTGTGTGTGTGTATATGTACACACGTGCGTATCCCACGTTGGATAGTGAACGCTGATTGAAATTGGCAAAAGTCTTGTCAGTGCGTGTGTCCCATGTGATGTAGAGCGTTAATTAAAATTAAGATAGATTTCTTATGTGTGCGTGTCCAGCGTGGCCATACAGAGCACTCATTCAATTAACGGAGTCCTCCTGTCTCTCTGCAAACGTTTGGTCCGTGTAATTTTAGAGAGTACTGATACAAATTCTAGGCCTCGTGTTTACATGCTGTCCAATATCATGCAGAGTATTAATACAAAATATAGGTGTGTGTGTGTGTGTATATATTTGTTGGAGAGCGGAGTCTAATTCTCGCTCACAAGCCAACACCAGTGACGATTATCTGAACTAGTCCTGTGCCTCTCCGAGTTCGACTCTTCCTTAAACGAGTACCTTGTGAGCTGTATACATGTATGTTGAACTTCTTTCGCACCGTACGTAGCCAGCCGAGCTAATCGGAGGTACGGTGTGTACACGTAAAATAAAGCGCGAGGGATACAAATGCGGCTGGGCATGGTGTTGGTCACCACCCCCTCATGTGCTGTGCAGGCCTTCGTAGGTACCGCACACTAACAGCACTTGCCCCATCAGTCTGTTAGAGGCTATTCTGGGATCTTTATCTTCCTACGTGTGTGACCCATGTGATGGACATGTATGCGTGTAAGTGTGTTGTGCGTATCCAATGTAACGTGGCATGTTTTCAAATTTCACTCCACCGTACTGTCCATCAAATATTGACATTCACCTATCGTTTTATTAGTTTTGCTTTGTAATTTTGGTGACATAGTCACACTTGCAAATGAGACTCATCCTGGTTCTCCTGTGGTTTACATGCAAAATAAACTAAACCGCGGTTGACTTCCCCACCAAGTGTAAAGGCTCATTGCAGTGCACAACGACCGAATTTTCCATTCGAAATCTCGGCGAGGATTGGCCAAGTGGAACGTGGACCGCGGCGCTGTTTTCGCGAGTCTCTGCCGTTCCGCCAAACTCTGCGAGCGCCGCTTATTTTCTCCGGAGGAACGTTCTGGCGCCCGCACGCACCAACGTGCCGCCACCCTTTCACCGGCCCCCTCTCTCCCCACAGGAGATGGCGGCGTTGTCGGTGTTCCTGCAGCCCAGCGCACAGAGGCAGTACCCGGCGCACTACATGGAGAAGGCCATCCAGACCTACAAAGACAACTGCAGGTGAAGCAACGCCCGTGTGCGTGTCCTGGGTTAGCCGTGTACCCCCTTTTTCCACTGCGCTACCAAGCTGTGCGAGCCGGTACGGCACGGCACGTCTTTGGAGAAGCCTTCTTGCAGCACATTATTAATTCTGAGTTTAAGAATTACAAGGTGGGTTGAAATGATACGATTTTGAGAAGTTTTCGAAATACATTTCTATTGTTCTCGGCACGCAATTTTGCTGGGGAGTGAGCACCAAGCCTGATAGGCCCAGCGTAGGGAATACGCGCGGCTCCCCAAACTCGTTGTTTTTCCACAGCGGAAGCCGGGCCGTGCCGCTGACATCGCACGCCACCATGTGTAGGTGACGACGCGGTGTCCTCGCAGTATGCTGAGTGATGTCGTACACAATGAACGAGCCATTACCTTCACATCTGGCCTTGCTTGCCGGCTCCTGAGCCAGATACATGTTGCTCGTAATTAAAAGCTCTCCTCTTTGGGCACATTGGTACGTTACTTTTCATATCCAAGTTCAGCTTTCCAAAAGCACCCAAACTCCTATTGTCCACCTATAATAGCCGTCCTAGGTAACAAGAGTCGACCGTGTTTTCCAACTGTTGTGCCCCTTGTGCGGCTGCCTCCAACTGTGCGTCGAACTTTTGTTAAATCTAATTACCTGAACCCAACTTTGCAGCAGTCTTGATTCACTTATCCTGACATTTTCTGTAGGTCATTCCCAGTGAACGTTATAATGCGCCGTCAAATGTGTGATGTTTAATATTTTCTCCCGGTAATATTCTCTGTCGCTGGAGATGTGGCAAAGTCCCGGTGCTAATGCCTCTAATAACGTGGGCCACCTTATATGGCTAATGACTTAAATAGGTTTCTTAAAATATGTTAAAAGTGTGGGCCTGAAATGACTTGCTCGTCACTGCTGACGAAGTTCCTTACAATTTGTAGCTCTGAAGAACCCTTTTAGAAGGAGGTATTTCCTCCGCTCGCTATACTTCTCGGAGGAGCTGGGAGTACCCACACTTTACCCCCCACCGTATGCGACCTGCCGATCGACTCGCTCCAGTTAGACACATTTACACAGCTGGGTGGACAGAGCAGCGGGGGATGGAATCAAACTCTCCACCTCCAGTCTGCAAGTCTCTCCTCCTTTCCCCCACATTTTCTATTTTTCTACACGTAGTGCTGTTGAGACAGTGCACGTGTTTGTCCATATGCGCGTGTTGCATGACATGTGCTTTACGTCGGTGTGCGGAGAGTGGTTTGCGGTTGTGATCATGGTGGTGGTCGTCGTGGTGTGGGGCAGTGTCACTTGGTGCAGGGTACCAGGAGGAGCAGTGGCACAGCGGTTTAGCACGCCGTGCTTCTTGAAACACGCTTGTAACAATGTACAGCCCTTTGTTAATGCTCTGCTGGTGAAGGCCCTCCCCCCCCCCCCCCCATCGGATGGGCCGTCGTCCGTTTGTGCATAAAAGAACGAAATCTGCTGCACGTTATTCTGCTGCATGCACAGCATGTGTGATTTGTAAACGTGCCCACCGTTATTACAACAACCTTAATCATAATAACTTTAGGGCAAGAAAAAAAACCCTGCAAATTTAATGTGATCTGATTTGGTACGATAGTCCGGGAGAGTAAACAAAAATAATTCTGCAACATTTTTGTTTACGTGAAGGTGCAAGATACCATAATAGTAATGATAATCTAATAAAAGCAATGGAGAAATACCAAGGCACGACCCAATGCCGATGGTAAATCACCGAATCTGAAGGCCTCTTCGGTTTTATTACTCGGGCTTTATTAATGTCAGCCTGCAGCCACTGCCACAAGAACTCTTGGCTTAACGTCATGGATGTTTGTCCCAGGAAGGATAACGGTGAGGATTTGCATTCATCGGGCGCTTAGCTACTCCGCTTAAGAACCATTTTTTTTTTATCACGGGTCACTAAAACCTGCGTTCGATCCCAGAGTAACACGAGAGGTGCATGTAGGCTCAGTGTATCTGACCTTTGAGTCACACCGCTGAATTGCCTTGCTTTTAGACCGCAGAAAATTGCAGGTGAAGTTTAGATTCTATTATTGAGCATGGCAATATGTTCAGGAGCAAATACCAAAGTCGAGGCCTACCAGCCACTATAAGAGGGCTTCATTGAGACAGAGTTTGTGTAGTTGTGATATTTTTCTCCTGAAGAGCACAGACTACAGTCATTTAGTCGATGATCCGTTGTTTGGTTGCGTAGGCAACCGTCCCCCCCCCAACGCACGGCTTGCCATCAAGCAAACTAACCGCAGTAAACTCGTTTATACGGTACTCTTAGGTTTTTTCGGTAAAGTCACGTAGGTAAAAAATAATAAAAATAAAATAATAATAGATGGAAATAAATCAATTAAATCACAACGTTTCGGAGGCAACACAAGCTTCCTTCATCAGGTGTAAAAAGGCTTCAGTGGGCAGAGGTGGCGGAAGAAATTTAAGAAACTCGCACTGCTGTTTTCCACTGCCATGCTAGGGAGATGGATTAGAACCGGCGACCTTTGGATTGCGGGTCCAGTGCGCTCGCTGTTCCACCACGGCACCTTCCCCATGGCAGCTTGCAAATGTACAGCACGTAATTATCAATCCACTGCTGGATTAGGGCCTTTTGTGAGCCCTACGAAACCTGCATGCCTTGGGAAGGCCGTCACACGCGCGACACTGGTCAAGGTCCTTCCCGCATTGTGGCTGGCCGTGTCGGGCCTTCCTCGACCATACTTCACCGAGTTGGTCAGTGCGGGTTTCTGAAGCCGGAGAGCGTAGAGTTTGGGAGCGTTTGAACCACTATCCAGCGATCGATTTTTCCGCGCTCCCTTCTGCCCACGGCGTTATCCCGCACCTCCGATTAGCGCGGTTAGCTACGTGCGGCGCGGAAAAAGTTGTACATGCACACAAATCAACTTGCAGCTGGATTGATGTTTTGAAACATGTTCACTTTCATGATCATGGTTATCATTTCTACTGCCGAAGTATTGAAGTATGTTTTCATCATCATACTGCTGCGAAGGTATTTAAATGTTTCATTTTATACGTAGCCCCACGACCAATGTTGCATATATCTCCGTATTAGCCTCCGATCACGTGTGCAGTGCAAAGCGGTTGCCCATGTCCAGCGTGCCGACCGTCACACGGCGGTAGGTCCCTTGCCACCTGACTACTTGTGCCTCCCCTTCTCCTCCCCGGCCCCCAGGAACGGAGCCCTGGCGAGCGCTGCACGATGCTCGCCGTGGAGATCCTCAAGAGCAAGGGGACGTTCTCGGACGCGGCCTCCATGCTCATTCGGTTGATCAGCGAGGTAACGGTCGCCGCTGCTCACGTCGTCATCACCGCGGCGTGAAGAGCTCTGTGCCCCCCTACCCTGACCTACCTCTCCCATTCCCTGGCATCTCTTGGACGCTTTCTAGCTCAGGTTGAGAACGAGCGGTTCGGATTTTGTGGTGCGTGTGGTAGTATTTTTCGGTGCGAGTGGGTAGTATTTGGTGGCGTGGATGGGTAATATTTGGTGGCACAGGTGGATATTTGTTGGCGAAGGTGGGTAGTAATTTGTGGCGCGTGTGGTAGTATTTGGGGCATGAGTGAGTAGTTATCAGTGGCGCGGGTGGGTCATATTTGGTGGCGCGCGTTTGTAGTATTTTTTGGCACGAGTGGATACTATTTGTGGTGTGGATGTATAGTATTGGTGGCACGGGTGGGTAGTATTTGGTGACACGGGGTGGGTAGTAGTTGGTGACGTGTATGGGTAACGTTCAGCCACAGGCTGCTTTGCGAGAGAGACCCGCGTGCTCGCTCACGTCACCGCTCACCTGACAGGTCATGTCAAGCGGAGATTTATCACGGATTGGCGTCTGAAGCGAGATCGCGGCCAAGGCTTTGGCCTGTGTCCCCCTCCCCTCCACTTGGTTACATTTTTGTTTCCCGTATTATTAACGCCCTTCTTGATCTCGGCAATGCGCGCTCCTTCGCAAAGATGCCCTGTCGTTCATCATCTGTCAGACACGGTGACGTTCATCGAGTTAACTCCGCCTCTTCTGCCGGAGCAATTATCTGTAGAGCTCCGTGCCTTGACTGCGCGTCACTTCAAACGCCGCCTTGAGTTTTCCGCTTTCGGGCGCCGCGCGCAGGTTAATTCATTGACGATTATAACTCAATCATCAGTTCCTCGTTATTATTGCAACAGCGGTGGTGGCGGCGGTGGCGGTTAATGACAGATTTATATTTTCACTATCTAACCCAAAAAAACCTTTTGTGACTAATTATGATGATGCTCCAGTGCTGTACCCTACCATACTCGTTCCCTTGGAAGCATGATGCTGATTGGTGATGTTGATTGATGATGTTAATAATCGTACTTTAGCACGTTTGGTGTTCATGCCATTCTTATTTATTACGATCAATTAAATGTTCAGCGTATGTGAGGAAACTGGAGAGCCTGGAGAAAACCCACGCGAGCGGTGGTTTAGTTAACTTTTCTTCTTGGTTCTTTCGGTAAAGTCACGTAGAAGGGAAATAATAAAATAATAAAATTCAACATAATAAAATACAATTCTCACGACGTTTCGGCCACAATGCAAGCAGCCGTCCTCAGGTGAAGACCAGGTCTGTCGGCTGCTTGCGTTGTGGCCGAAACGTCGTGAGAATGATTTTATTATGTTTTATTTTTATTATTTTATTATTTCCCTTCTATGTGACTTTACCGAAAGAACCAAGAAGATGAATCCCTGCAGTCACGAAAGCTTTAAATCGAAATTTAGTTAACTTTGTTTAACCAACTGAGAATTCGAAGAGACCAGGGATTGTCCTATTTGCAAGAGTGACCTGAGGCATATTAGTCTGCCAGTGGAGGCTCAGAATTGCTGCTGTGTGTAATCCAAATTGAACAGTTTTTCAGGTAAATGTTTTTTTATTCTTTGCTAATGGCGTACCATGACGCCAGCGTGCAGGGGCCTACCCGTATTTGTACGACGTTGCGGGAAATATTGAACTTCCGCTGCGAAGCGGATAGCGGCACACCAGAATCGAACCGCGAAAGTCTGCAACAAGCGGCGAACGCGCTACGGCGAGGCCAATTCGTCGATTGAAAGTCACGATCGTGATTATTATTTTTGTTGTTCTTGCTTGCAGTATTTTACGTAAGCCAGCGGAGGCCGCGTTTGCAACCGAGGTTTCTCTCTCTCTCTTTCTCTGCATCTTGTGGCCCAGGACTCGGACCTCCGCTCGGCCCTGTTTCTGGAGCAGGCGGCTCACTGCTTCATCAACATGAGGGTCCCGCTCGCGCGCAAGTTTGCCTTCCACATGATCCTGGCGGGACACCGCTACAGCAAAGCCAGCCAGGTGAGCCTCTCTCATCTCTCGCCGCGGTGGCTAGGAGATGTTAACTACCTTGCCTGGTATGCAGGAGGTCGTGGTTTCGATCCCGAACCCTGAAGCCTGTAAATTTGGAGTTTGCATGTCTTTGTCCCTGTGATTGTGTGGATTTTTTTCCAGGTTGCTATACATTTGCAGATGAGAAGCCACTTTGTTGAGTTATCATTTGTGATGGCCAGGCCGCTTCTGAAAAACCACTATATAGCCCAGTTGGCCTTACCTGGTAAATTCAAATAGTTTATAGTGTAATTTATTTCCCTCTGTTGATGCCACGCACGTGGACTTGTAACCCAGAGCATTGGAGACAGCCACACGGACGTCGCGGGATTTACCGGAGGCTTACGGGGGAGTCTTTAGCTCATTTGGGTACATGATAGAAATGACCAAATCATTCGGCGGAAAATAACACCGCCTTAATATATCTGTCGCTCCGTTGTAAAAAAATTTTTTTGACATATCCCATCAAAAAAGCACTGGGAGTGCATAATTTCAGCAGCGTTAACAAGAATTATTGAGCACCCAAAAAAATTATATGAGAAGCCGTAAACGGGCAAAAGACATGTTCATGGAAATAAGGGGTATTTTGCAAAAACTTGGAGCCATGACCGAACCATGAATTCGCCGCTGTGGCTGACCGCCTTCCCCTTCCGTCGCAGAGGAAGCACTCCCTGCGCTGCTACAGCCAGGCACTGCAGGTCTACAAGGGCAAGGGCTGGTCGCTGGCCGAGGACCACATCAATTTGACCATCGGGCGGCAGTCCTTCACCCTGCGGCAGCTCGACAACTCCGTGTCGGCGTTCCGCCACATCCTCATCAATGAGAGCCGGCAATCGCCCATCCAGCAGGCCGCGTTCCTGCGCGAGTATCTCTACGTGTACAAGGTACGCGGGCGTGAGAGACGGCACGAGTATCTCTACGTGTACAAGGTACGCGGGCTGTGAGACACGGCACGAGTATCTCTACGTGTTCTTAGGTTTCTACGGTAAAGTGACTCTACTGTACAATACCTGAGAACACGAATCCTTGCGGTACGCGGGCGTGAACTCGAGTATCTCTACGTGTACAAGGTACGTGGGCGTGAGACACGGCACGAGTATCTCTACGTGTACAAGGTACGCTGCACGTGGCTGCCTGTAGTCCAGCACTGAGCCGCACTTGGCTGCCTGTAACACAGCACTGAGAAGGCAGCAACAAGGGTTGGTGGGTCACACACATGTTCTGAAACTCCCTTCCTACGGGCGTCGAGGAGGTTGCCGTACCCCTGGCTCACCAGAAGAAGGCAGGACATCTGTTCCATCTGTAGGAGGGAATAGACACAGAATTATAATTGTAATCAGGCCGTGCACAGGTCGTTTTAGTGGCAGCTCGCATCCATAAACTCCTGAGTTTATGCTCCTCGTGTGTGCGAGCCGTGTATATGTCCTGTATATGTACCCGTATACATCATATCGCACGGGACGTCGCTTAGTATAAGAAGCAATCTGGTCTTTGGTTTGCTCCGTGTTTCATTTCAGTGTTGTTGTATGTCACGGTGACATAACGCATTGTGTAACATCATAAGCCGATAGTTTTTTTTGCCGTTTGTGTAACTGCGTTATTATTTCGCTGTGACATAACTGGGGGGGGTGATGTGGCCAAAGCGGGGAGTTGCAGAGGTTCGTGGTTTGAGCCCAATGGTCGCCCTGATTAATACTGCGATGTGTATGAAGCATAACAAAAATTACGCTCTGCGTGCTTTTGTATTTAGTTTGTTGTCCTTCCCCGCACCTCCGATTACCACGGTTAGCTACGTACGATGCGAAAGAAGTTAATCCCATGTACGTTCATACATTTGTGTCCGTAAGCGAGACTTGACGCTGCGTTGTGCCGCGTGTGTTTGCGCGTGCGTAGCACGTGAGCGGCGCGGGACCGGAGGACCCGCTCCCGCAGCTGCCCCTGCCGTACGTCGACAGTGCCGCCACGCGTCTCTTCCTCGGCCACGACCACAAACCCGCGCAGGGTGAGGCCTCCATGGCGTTGCCGCGCTACGCACGGCACGGCGGGAGCACACGCGCGAGAAAAAAAGGCGCACGCGAACAAAGGCACACGGGCACACGTGTGAGCGTGAGCCAAAAAGGGTAAATACGTATTCATTGACAATAATAATAAAGGATATTTTTAGGATTAGGTCACGTGAATTTTGAATGTGTCGTTAAACCCACCACCGCCCAACACAGCCAATTGCTAAGTGTTTATATTGGTCGCGAAAGCCTACGTGTTAAAGGTGTTTGTTGTTGCTTTAGAGACGGGGAGGTCGATGATCGATGTTCGGTCGCCGCGTTGATGTCAATCGTCGTGATTTCTCACTCGACAGAGAGTGAGTAATCACGACGAATGTGAGCCGCATGAAGGCTGCCATCTTGGTAAGGTTTGTCACCTGAACAAAAAGTGACAATTAGCTATTACTTCAGCACACCGGTGTGGCGGAGAGTAAACTCATCACACTTTGAGTACGACGTTTAGCTGGTGATTAAAAACAGCTTCATGAGACGATTTGCCACAATTGTGAAGAAGCCTTCCTTTATTATGAATAATGTTATTCGCGAAAGCCTACGTGTTTAACTTGCGTATCCGTTGGAAGTCTTATTCTATTGCGGAAGGCCGCAATATGTCCAGGAGCTAAATGCCAATGTCGAGCACTGCTCGCCACGATGGGAGGTGTTACCCCCCCCCCCACTCCAAACCCCTCACCGCCCCCTCGCCTCTCCCCGTTGTCCCGGCGCGGCAGGCGAGATGCAGGCGGCGACTCACATCTCGCTGGACCAGGAGTACGACCGCGAAGCGGCGGTGCAGTGGCGCGAGCTGGAGGAGGTGTTGGTGTCGGCGGCGACGGCCGCGCGGGGGGCGGCAGCGGCGGCGGCCCCACGTCCGCCGCCTCCTGGCCCTGGCCCCCTACCAGCAGTGCCTGAGCGCGCACACCGACAACACGCGCCCGCCCGTCGCGGTGCTGCACGGTGGGTGCGCCGTGCGCACGCGGGTATGTGTGTGGTGTGTGTGTGTGTGTGCAGGGAGCGGTAGTGTAGTGGTTGGTGTGCTGCGCTACGAACCTGGCGGCCCAAGCTCGATTCTCACTCAAAGCCGACACCGGCGACGATTATCAGAATCAATACCTGAGCCTCCCCTAGGATGATGAATGTGACTCAAATGAGTACCTGGTGAGATGTGTAAACACTAGTGAGACAAGGCGTGCTGCTGGCCACCCACCCCCTTGTGTGCCATGCCAGCCTTCATAAGTGTTCGCTAACAACACTTAACCCAAGTCTGTTAAGGCTATACGGGGGGATTTTTGCCATTGTTGCATGCTTCGCACCTGGGTCTTTCCCGCGTCTTGCAGGGGCGTTCGACACTTCACGTGGCCTTAAAAGTGCACATAGCCTGGCACAAGTGCCGTGGTGACGTCACCGGCACTTAGTTGGCGAATGGCGGTTATCGTTTTTGTTGTGCACGTGTGTGTGTGTGGAGCGGTGGCGCAGCGTTTAACGCGACGCGCTATGAACCCAGCTACCTGAGTTCGATTCCCGCTCACGGCCAATAGCAGTGATGATTACTGAACCACCTGTGTGTGAGCGCACGCCCAAGACGCGCGTCCCCCTTTGAGTACGTATGTGTTTCGCGCGACAATTCTCTGCTCGTCGACTCCTGAAACAACAAACCCAGGCTGTCTTAATAATAGACTGGCTTTGCGGCTTGGAACGGTGTTCACTCTTGAAGGGCATTGAGCCGAGTCGAGGCCCCGATCGGCCGTTCAAACCCTCGCGACCTCTTCCTGTTCAAATGAGCGCCAACACAGAGCATCGGGTGATTATCGTCCGTCCCGCAGGAAATAAGTAACGTGCAAATAAATAATACCCTTCAGCGGTCACGCTTTGATTGTTTTTACAAAGCCGGGGAGGGGAGGAAGTGGGGGCCGTGGGGAGGTGTGGCACGATGCATACGCGCGCCGTTTCAAGCTGTTTGTAAGAGGCTTAACGGTGTGCTGGCGCAAGCAGACAGGCAGCGACGCCACCTCCGCCACTGCCCCCCCCATCACAGAAGAGACGCTAGTCTTTACAGCCATGCTGCTGCCGCTGCTGCGCGATTGGACCGGAGCGTTTTGGGTCGGCGCCGCTGATCGGAGATGGATTTAAAAGGTTGGCGCTGAACAGCTGCCACCGTCTATCAAGTTTAGGCCGAAGTAACACAATTATTTTTTAATCTGGCAAAATTCCCACTCTGAGAAAGACAAATGAAGTAAACTAAAACTAAACTACTTACATTTTACCGGGTAAGTCCCACTGAGATTTTCGCTGTTTTTCAGAAGAGACCGGGCCACAAATTATCTCTCAACAAAGCGGCTCATCATGTAAAGCAGCCATTTACTCTGAACGCACGTTGATTCTAAATGTGGAGGGAAAAACCGGAGGACCCGGAGAAAAATCCACGGCCACGAGGAGACAAAACTCCAAATATACAGAAGGCGTCAGGGTTGGGATTTAACCCACGACCTCCTGTATCCCAGGCGAGGTAGTTAACATCTGCCCACCGTCGCAAACATTACTCTCACAGGCAGGGCATGTGGAAAAGTGCTGCTGCCTCCCCTCGTGTATGGCCTAATGGTCGCTTGAAGGTATTGATAGCGAGTTCTGTGATTCTCGCTTCTGCGGGGCCCTTCTCTAATGTGAGAGACCGGAATGGAATTATTCTCACGACGTGGTGCCGATATACATAATGGAGAGAAAATTGTGGAAAAAAGACAAAAATCATTACAATATTGGCGTCGCTTTTTACAGGCCACACTTAGAAAGTCAAAACCAGTCCACGGGTTTGCCGATTTAAACTAAGCGCTATTTAAAAATCCACTCATGCTGATTTGCCCAACATGTTACGTGAAACGTGTAATTTATGTATAAAGTCACTGGATTGGACGTTTTGAAAAAGAGCGGCGTACCTCATCGGATTCCTCCAGTCACACGAAGATTCTGATTCTGAAAATTGAGACATCTCTAGTGGAGAAATCCGTGGTCTCATCTGCAGGCACGGTTTTGGGCCGCGTGTGCTAGGAATTTACCGTCGATTGGGCTGCACGCTAGCTCAGTCCCGTAACTTGTTGTTAATTACATTTTCTAATTTCCATTCCAGTGCCTACTTGTTAGCATCCTTGTCTCAGAGGACCAACGTCAAATAAGTTTACTTCATATTTACTTTCTCATTCGGATTCCCAGCAGTACCCAAGTTATTTCCCCACCCTCCGCACCCTCCGCACCCACCCACCATCTCCACCCCCCCTTGCACGGCCCCTGTGCTCGTTAATCCACGCTCATCGTAATTAATTTAACTTAATTATTCCATCGCTGTGCCAGGGGGGAAACGCTAGGTCCGGTCGACTTTACGTCCGACCGTTGCCTCTTAATTAAATCCTCGCTTGCGCAAGCGCCCGTCGCTCAACCCCCACCGCTCTCTCCAACCCCTTGCGGCGCTCCACTTGGACACGCGCCGATAATCGACGTCATTGGCGTCAGCTGTGCGTGGACCGGGGGGGGGGGGGCAGCCTAATTAAGAGCGCTAATTTCCGCTCGCGTGAGGTTGCGTTTGCGCGCTTTCTTTAATAGTTTCCAAGCTGCTACTTTTAACAACAATCGTTTCTCTTGGCCCCTCCCCACCCCCAACCTTGACCTATAAATTCATCTTCTTGGTTCTTTCGGTAAAGTCACGTAGAAGGGAATTAATGAAGTAATAAAAATAAAACATAATAAAATAATTCTCACGACGTTTCGGCCACAACGCAAGCAGCCATCCTCAGGTGAAGAACAGGTCTGTCGGTAAGACAGCGTCTGAATTATTATTTCCCTACTACGTGACTTTACCGAAAGAACCAAGAAGATGAATCCCTGCAGTCACGAATCCTTTAAATCGAAACTATAAATTGATGTCAAAGGATTGGTAGTGGTGGTGGTGGTGGCTGCAGCAATATAACGATTCATCATCATCATTGTGATCGTTAGCCGGCGGACGGCGTTGGTCACACTGCACGTGGCTGCCACGATTCCAGCACTTGGGAGGCAGCAGCGAGGGTTGGCGGATCGCCGCTCAGATATCGTGAAACGCTCTTCTTCCCGTGGGCGTCATGAAGGTGCCGTATCGCTGGCTCGCCAGGAGAAGGCGGTACAGCAGCATGTGGATCGTCCGTGCCCATCTGTACAGGGGATAGTGTTGCCCCTCACACGTCTTGCATATTCTCCGGGTGCTCAGGTAGAGGTGTAGTGGGTGACATCACGTCACGCGCGCCCTCAGAGAGTGGCGTCAGGCAGGCCGTGGGGGACTGTGACGTCATCCCCCAGCGGGGTATTTAAAGGGGGACCCGGGATGTAACGGGGTTCGTCGGGGGTAGGAGTGGGGACTCGGGTAGTTGGTCCTCACACGAGGCTAGGGGAGGCTACTCCGCCCGACCGGCCGATGTTGGGGGTAGTCCCGGCCGGGGCAGGGTGGGGAGCCGGGTTAGCCGGGTGTAGGGATCCAGTCCCCTGTCCCCTGGGGAGTTATTGGCTAGCGGGGTTTTTGGTTCGGCGTGAGCCCTTAATAAACGTGGCGTGAGCCCCTAACAGCAACCTGCCTCGGAGTCGTGAATTGCGCTACAAGACATGTATAAACGCTCATTAGCTGGGCTGAAAATATCTTCGCGTATAGAGGACTGCAGAGATTGGGTGGCTGTTGGTGCCGGCTCACCCCCGACTGCTGCCTTCCCCGCTTGTCCACGATTCCTCACCGAGAGCGAGACGAACACTGTGCGGCACTTTACCAGTTTAAGTTATTGTTTCATTCATAACCATCGGCAGTGGTCAGTCCGCTGCTGGATGAAGGCCCCCTCATTTTATCACCGTCTCTCGCCGTCTCGCGATTAAAATCGGTCTGTTACGCTTCGCCAAACGGATCCAAGAAATGCAAAGGAACATCAGTCTTCCTTTAGGACTCAAGGACTTACAGAATTACAAACACAGACGGAGGCATAGACCCGAACCGTTGAACCTCTGCAACGATGATGCTGAGCGATCGCCTCGCCACTTCCGCTCCGCACGAGCGATCGAACAGTGGGTACCGCGCGCTCGACGAGAGGGCCAAATCGTTCGCTTTGTTCACTTGAATCAAAAAAAGTTTCCATCCGAGCGGCTGAGCGGTGACGTTTTGACTACCGGCCCTCCGAGGGTTGTGGGGAGGGGTCGTCTCGTAGCGTTCAGCTATTCACGCGCTCCCCCACCACCTCCCGTCCCCCCATCCCATCCACCGCGCTTACTTGGCAGTCGGTGTGGTGTGAAGCATCAGCACTGGGGAGACAAAGGCTGAGTGGCGCGTGCCAGCCAGCCACCCACTCGTGTGCCGTTCCAGCCTTCATGGACTTATCCCCCGAAGTCTGTTGAGGCTATGCGGGGGATCTTTGTCTTTGTGTTGCTGCTGTGCACCATTTGCTCGGGATGTGGCTTTTGTTCCTGGCCCCCGTGCCGCCGCGGATAGTTGATACGGGCAGTTGCCGTGCCTACACACTTCAGTGAGCCGATTGCGTCAGGCTTAGCGGAGCCACTTAGTATTACTGATGAAAGCACCATACAGCAATGGATTGAAACTAATTGGGGCAGAGCCTTGAACATTACCCCCTCATTATATATTTTTGGGTTTTATCCGTGTTCTCCGAATTCCACCTTCATGCTGAAATATCGTGAATAGAACTTGCCTAACATTCTGATGCAGGACCCTCCCCTACCTCTCCCCTCTCATCTCACTCTACTCCTCTCCACACACTCCCCTACCTCTCCCTCTCATCTTACTCTACTCCCCTCCACACACTTCCCTACCTCTCCCCTCTCATCTCACTCTACTCCTCTCCACACACTCCCCTACCTCTCCCCTCTCATCTCACTCTACTCCCTCCACACACTCCCCTACCTCTCCCCTCTCATGTCACTCTACTCCCTCCACGCACTCCCCTACCTCTCCCCTCTCATCTCACTCTACTCCCTCCACCCACACACTCTCCTACCTCTCCCCTCTCATCTCACTCTACTCCCTCCACACATTCTCCTGCCTCTCCCCTCTCATCTCACTCTATCCTCTCCACTACCTCTCCCTTCCATCCACCTACTCCCTCCATTAACGCCAGCACAAGCCTTTGCTCAGTGGATATCGCTCATTCTCTGCTGCCCCCATGGTCTGGAACTCCCTTCCCCAAGCCATCCACGCTGTTGATTCCCTGCCCTGTTCAACTCGACACTCATGACTTTCCTCTTCTCTGCTGATGACCGACTGCCTCTCTCTCTCTGTATAAATGAATGATCCCGAGCATCTTGACACGGCCACTATATACATCCATGTTGTATTGTTTCGATAAAGGCTGTTGGTTTTTACCGATACCCGTTATTGATGACTCGTGTGTGTGTGTGTGTGCGCTTTCAGAGCCCATCACGGTGGAGGTGTGCTTCAGGAACCCCCTGAAGATCCCGCTGTCCTGACCGACCTGGCGCTGCTCTGGAAGTTCCAGCACGGGATTTTTCTCCCGGCGCCGGCCGACACCTCGCCATCCGCCGTCACCAACGAGAAGGTGAGACGTCGCGCTCTTCATCATGGAGCTCGTCGTCGTCGCGCTCTTGATCGTCATCGCCCTCATTGCCGCCCTCGTCATCACCCTCGTCGCCGCGCTCGTTATCGCCCTCGTCGTCATAGCCCTCGTCATCACCCTCGTCGTCGTCACGCTCATCATCTCACCCGCCATCGTGGTCGCCCTTGTCACCCTCGTCGTCGTAGCCCTCGTCATCATCCTCTTCATCACCCTTTTCATCGTCGCGCTCGTCGTCACACCCACCATCGTCGTAGCCCTCGTCGTCGTGCTCGTCATCGCCCTCATCGCCCTCGTCGCGATCGTGACCGCGCCACCGGTCTCAAAGGGCAGGTCCATGTCGTGATGCAGAGAGCGGCATTGTCGGCACTCGCCTAGCTTCTCAACGTCAACGGTGAGGGCCTGATATGGCCCCCGTGCCTTCGTTTCACGCGGCCCGCCTGTACGCGTGTTTGTTTTTCGAGTCCGGTGCCTTTGCTGAAAATTCCTAGGGTTAAAAATAACACCCTCCAAATTGCATTCCGCTTGCCCTTCAGTGCCCTGTTGTTGTTGTACATATTAGCGAAGCACAGCCCTGCAATTGCCTGCTAATGCCACTGCTGGCAGCAAAATGGGCCCCCACTTAAGAGAGAGCTCTAACGAGCCCACTCTCCAGGGGGCATGTTCTGCCTGCTCTTCCACCCTGGCCCCAGATGTCATTGAAGAGGTGGGAGGTACACACACTTGACCCCACCGCTTGCAGCTTGCCGGATTGGCTTACTGTGGTGCAGCCATCTCAACCCCTGGGTGGACAGGCGGAGGTGGGGGTGTGGGTGGGGGTGGGCGATTTAAAAAACTTGCACCGTCGTTTTTTAACTGCCGCGCCGGGAGAACTGATTGGGTGCCGTTGCCGCGAGATGTTGACTACCTCTTCTTGTGTACAGAAGGTTGTGGGTGCGATCGCCTGTATATTGGAGTTTGCATGTTCTGTCTCTCCCCACGGCCGCGTGGATTTTTCTCCGGGTCCTCTGGTTTTTCCCTCCACATTTAGAAACATGCGTTTAGATTATTTTTGCTGCTATACATTTCCACATGATGAGCCACTTTTGTTGAGCTATCATATGTGGCCGTGTCTATATTTGAGAACCCAGTTTCACCACTGTGGTTGGGCGGCTGATACCTGGATTCGAACCTAGGACCTCTTCTTGGTGGTCACCCGCTAGGCACCTGACCAGCCCCACCCCGTGCCACCGCCATCACCATCTCACACGTCCTCTCTGTTCCCACAGATGCCGCAGGAAGTGACCTCATCCACACGGAAGTCAATCCCGAGTTTGTTCTGCAGAGCGAGGAGACCAAAACCGTGAGTTGACCCGCTCGCACATTCACTAACACAGCAGCCCTTCAGGTGACCTCTCACCCGCACCTCCGTTTAAGCACGGTTGGCTACGTACAGGGCGAAAGAAGTTCAACATACGTACCACCGGCCCGGTGCAGGGTGATGCTCGTCACATTGCAGTCAAAGAGTTTTCTCTGTTTTTTTACTTCTTACCATTGGTATTTATCCAAAGAAAGTGTAAAACTAAATTGTATGTGATGGTCAATTTTGTTGTTGTTTTTGCGGTCATTGGTGAGAACCCGGTTTAATCACGGGGGCGCCTGAAATCTAGAGCCAAAGCCAGAAATTCATCGGTGCGAGCTTGGCATGGGACTGACTGACGAAACGGACTGATGGACCGACTACGGAATGACTAACTGACTGATGGACTGAATAACTGATGGACGTACAGAATGTCTAACTGACTGACTGAGTGACTGACAGATGTAATGACTGACCGACTGAGTGACTGACAGACGGAATGACTGATTGATGGGCGGCATGACTGACAGACGAACGGACGTGCTGATGGACGGAATGTTTAATGGACTGACTTGACTGATTGATGACCAAATGGACGGATGCGCGCACTCACGCACGTACACACGGCCGTACCGACAGACCGTGCGTGGGTTTGCCTCCCGAGGTTCAAAGGAAGCTATCGACGAAGGACGAAGACCAAATGTTTTGTTTCAAGTGCAAGCTCAGTTTGAATTTACAATTTTCCTTTGTCGGGCAGCACGGTGCAACATAGGAATGGAGAAATAAGTATAACCTGTAAAAGCAAAGTTTTTCACTATAAATCCTTTATATGCGTGGCGGCTGGAGTCCTCTCGTCCTCTGGCTTGAGATGGCTGCCACCTATGGGTCAGATGATTGTCTGCCAGTATTAAGCAATTGGTAATTAAATATTAAATTTGTTTTCCCTAAACAGTGTAAAATTTTGGAAACATTTTTTCACGAACATTAATTGTCTCGCACAACGAGTCTGTGTGCAAAATGTCAGCTCGATTGGATCACGGGAAGTAGGTTAAAAAACGACCGAAAGATTTGCACTGTCGTAAGCAAGCAAGCACGCAAGCACGCAAGCACGCAAGCAAGCGAACTTAATATAAAGGATTTAAAAAGAGAAAGAATGCACGAACCCATTCAAAAGTTTGTGCTGACAGCTCATTCCGCGGCTGCTCGCTCGCTCATCACACGTCTAGGATTAATAATTCCTCGGTGGTTTACAAATGACACTGAGTAACATACAGGGAGAGGCCACTGTGCAGGTGTGTGTGTATGTTGAACTCTATCCCACCAAACATAGCTAGTCGGAGGTGCGGTTGACACTTTACTTTGCGTGGTTTGCCCTGGGTGAGTAGTTCGAGCTGCTGAACATGATTCTTCTTCCAGAGCACCACGACCGCGCACTCTTGCCCATGGTGTATGTGCGAGGAAAACACCTTATCCTACACAGTACAGCCATCAAGAGAAAGCAGAAAATCTGGCTGTGACGGTCCCACCTGATGACGGAGACTTGTGTTGCCTCCGAAACGTCGTGATTTTATTGTTTTATTTTTATTAATTTTATTTCATTTTTTACCTACGTGACTTTACCGAAAGAACTAAGAGTATGAAAAGCACGCCTTATTCGCCACGGTATTGCCTTGTCCATGCAGAGAAAGCATCCAGAGAAATAACGCCTTATCCTCCATGGTACAGCCTTGTTGTCCATCCAGAGAAAAGCATGACTTACCCTCTGTAGTACAGCCCTTGTTGTCCATCCACCTCTGTTTCGTGTGGCTGCTCCTAACATCGCGAACCATTCCAAAATGCATTCCATCGAGGAAGTCCCAAATCCGTCGCCGTGCTCCCGTGTGTGTGGTGGCGCAGGCGAGACTGCGTCTCTTGCCGAAGCAGACGGGGAGCTGCACATCTTGGGCCTCGTCTACAGCCTCAGCACCCTTCCCTCGGCAGCCGTCGACCCCAAAGATCCCATGAGCGCAGGTTCGCTCGCGGGCGACCAACACTACGCCGCCTGGGATCTCGGGCGCATGCCGCGAGATTCGATTGCATTGTCGCGTTGCAGCCAAGGTTGAATACGTTAAGAGCGTTTCATCTCTCCGTATGTAACATGCTCGGATGGGTGGGGGGTGGGGGTTAGGGGGGCGAGATGTCACTATCTCACCTTGGATACAGGAGGTCGCGCGTTCGATCCCAACACTGACGCCTGTATATTTGGAGTTTGCGTGTCTCTCTCTCCGCGTGGTCACGTGGATTTTTCTGCAGGTCCTCCGGTTTTTCCCTCCACATTTTGAAAAATACATTTAGAGTATTTGGCTGCGATAAATTTCGACGTGAGAAGCCACTTCCAAGAGCTATCATTTGTGATAGCCAGGTCGTCGCTTCTGAAAAAGAACTATATAGCTCAGTGGGGCCTCACATGGTAAAATATAAAAAGATTAGTTTAGTAGTTTACTCTGTCTTCTTGGTTCTTTCGGTAAAGTCACGTAGAAGGGAAGTAATAAAATAATAAAAATAAAACATAATAAAACAATTCTCACGACGTTTCGGCCACAACGCAAGAAGCCGTCCTCAGGTGAAAACCAGGTCCGTCGAGGCGACAGAGTCTGAATGAAACAGCACACGAGCTTGGAGCATATATATAAGCTGGGCGCATTGACAAAGGAATTTGCATATCAAAAGGAATTTAGCATATTTATGGGAAATGCAGGAATGTGATTAGTACTGCATATGCATGTGCATTATGCAGGATTAACAGCATCAAAGGGAGCTGCAGTTACTGCTGCTGCAGCAGTTACTGCTGCTGCTGCAGTTTCTGCTGCTGCTGCAGTTGCTGCTGCTGCTGCACTTGCTGCTGCTGCTGCAGTTGCTGCCTTATCCATTTTAATATAACACTATGTATTATTCTACCCACCCTAATGTGTATCATACTGCTATATGTTTACTGTACAATTACGACACCATACATTACTCTGCACACTGCACCATGCCAGTGAGTGGAACGCGGTCTGAAAGTCACCGTAAACGTGAACACAATCAGTTAAGATCCGAAATGGTTTATTACGTCCTTCCAAAAGATGTGGTTCCAGACATACAGTACCCTGGCGTCTACAAACTAAGTTGCCTCTGTGGTAGCAGTTACATTGGAGAAACCAAACGACATGTCTCGGACCGCATCCGTGAACATAAGGCAGACCTGAAACACGGTAGGACAAACACCTCAGCCGTGGCAGATCACTGTTACAATTCAGTGGGCTCACATGACATTGACTTCTCCAAGACAGAGGTTCTCTGCAAGCCATCTGGCTATCATGAGAGATTCGTTCATGAGGCGATCCACATATACAAACACAGAGACAATTTCAACCGAGAAGATGGATTCTGGCTTAGTATGATACACATTAGGGTGGGTAGAATAATACATAGTGTTATATTAAAATGGATAAGGCAGCAACTGCAGCAGCAGCAGCAAGTGCAGCAGCAGCAGCAACTGCAGCAGCAGCAGAAACTGCAGCAGCAGCAGCAACTGCTGCAGCAGCAGTAACTGCAGATCCCTTTGATGCTGTTAATCCTGCATAATGCACATGCATATGCAGTACTAATCACATTCCTGCATTTCCCATAAATATGCTAAATTCCTTTTGATATGCAAATTCCTTTGTCAATGCGCCCAGCTTATATATATGCTCCAAGCTCGTGTGCTGTTTCATTCAGACTCTGTCGCCTCGACGGACCTGGTTTTCACCTGAGGACGGCTGCTTGCGTTGTGGCCGAAACGTCGT
Source organism: Lethenteron camtschaticum (assembly GCA_018977245.1). Taxonomy (NCBI): domain Eukaryota; kingdom Metazoa; phylum Chordata; class Hyperoartia; order Petromyzontiformes; family Petromyzontidae; genus Lethenteron; species Lethenteron camtschaticum. Next base: position 7,992,401 of record MU249602.1, read on the forward strand.
GAGAATTGTTTTATTATGTTTTATTTTTATTATTTTATTACTTCCCTTCTATGTGACTTTACCGAAAGAACCAAGAAGATGAATCCCTGCAGTCACGAAAGCTTTAAATCGTAGTTTACTCTGGTTAAGAAGATCCAAAATGAATTTAACTTAAGTACGAAGTTGTTGCTATTTGGGATTTTCCCGACAGAAATCTGGCCACTTTCATCCAAAGGGTTTCCAAAAAACACAGAGAGGAAAAGGCTCCGCTAAAAGTTTGTCACGTGGCGCTATTGTCGCCGATGTCACGCTCCGGAGGACGACGCAGCGCGTGTTGGCAAAGTGTTTGCCGATTGCACGCGGTACGTGTGATTTTTATTCAACACGGGACAATGACGACGACGATGATAACAACAACAATGATAACAAATCGGATTTCTCGCATTGCGTTGAAGAACCACGTGAACGGCGCCTTTCGGGAAAGCAGTGCTCGAACGGAGGAACGTCCACTCCATTTTAACTGATGGTGCGACGTGAAATTAAGTGACGCATCAGACCGATGACAAACAAAACGGAGCTCTACTTTAGTTGGTCGNCCCCCCCCCTTCCCCCGATAGTCATCGCCAGTGTTGCAATGGTCAGCCGCTTGGGTTAAGCTAATCGTAGGCTTCTATGAAATAAATTAAAGTTTCTGCTCTACGAATAATTTCCTCTTCCTGGGTCCGCTCTTGCCCTCCAGTTGCTGGCCGCCAATAGTTTTACCCACGCCAGGAAGAGATTCACACGTGAACATGGGTGTAATCATTAAGTGACTTTTTCGTGGTGGTGGNGGTGGTGGTGGTGATGATGCAGGCTATGTATGTGAAGCATAGCACCTTTGTGGTAGCCCTGTGTTGTACGAATGGGAAAAATGCCAAATGTGACTGATTATTGTTACAATTAGTTCTAGCCTAGGTCTTGTCGGCTTCTGTGGGGCTAGATTGTGGGCTGTACAGCAAACGCCATTGTTGTACTGTAGTACACTCCCAATATCTGTGTTCCCGCCTTCACCAACCTACCACTGACCTACTCACTGGCTTACCCACTCACCCACCTGCTCACCAACTCACTCACCCACTTACTCAGCTACCCACTTACTCACCGACCTACTCACTCACCCACTTACTGATTCACCCACTCACTTTCCCACCCACCCACACATCCACCTATCCACCCACTCATTCATCCAACACTCACCCACTCCACTCATCCGACACTCACCCACCCGCGTCTCGCTGTGCGCGTGCAGTGAAGGTGCCGGAAACGGAATGGTGGTGCGTGGCCGCCAGGACCTGGAGGTACAGGGCCCTCGGCTCAACGGCACGCTGGCCGAGAAGACGACCGTGCAGTACGGGCCGACCGGCGGCTCGACCCCTCGTCACCCCGCCGATGCCCCTGCTGCAGGTGCCACGTCGCTACGACGACTCGGGCTTGTGCCGCAGTGGTTCTACGTAGCGTTGTCGTAATGCGGTCACGCATCCATGACGCCGTGCGAAACGGTGGCCATGTTTATTCGCAGTCATCACCGTCGCCCGCCCCCCTCCGCCACTACTGGCAGGCTGGCACCCGCTGTCAGGCCAGGTGCTGAGTTGCTTGAGCTGCACAGGGACAGCTGCCACTTGGGGGGGGCGGTGAAGGGGGTCCCCTAGGTTCGACCACACTGCCAGCAGTGCATCCCTACTGGTAGATTTTTGCCCTTCCTACATATGAACTTCTTTCGCACAGTACGTAGCCAATTGGAGGTGTGGGGGTAGGACAACAAAACTTAAAAACAGCAAGCAGAGCGGTGCCTTTCCCGGCCCAAGCTCTTGGCGGATGGCATTGCTCCGTTAGATTGGCTGACCGTCTATACCAGATGAGTGTAGGTTTTTGTGATCGTGGATGCATTGCTCGGTAGGTTGTTGATTATCTTTGCTATAAAAGTTGAGTACGAACTGCGACCTTGGACTGGGTGCCACAGTGGCGAGATGTTTAAATACCTCACCTGATATACAGGAAATTGTGGGTTCGATCCCGACCCTGACCCATCTATATTTGGAGTTTGCGTGTCTCTCTCCCGTGGTCACGTGGACTTTTCTCCGGGTTCTCTGGTTTTTCCCTCCACATTTAGAATCAACATCACGCGTTTAGAGTGTTTGGCTGTAATATCTCCACGTGATGATGAGCCACTTTGTGGAGATAACATTTGTGGCCATGTCGCTTCTGAAAAACATCTCTACAGTAATAACTGCAACTGATTTAACACCTCCGATTGGCACGTTGGCTATGTACTTTGCGCAAAATATGTTCAACATACGAATAACTGGGCAGCAATTTGAGATTGCTAATTTGAAAGGTGCTTTATTATTATCATTGCTCGTTATGACCAAGCAGCTGTGATGATACACACACACATTGTTATAATATTTTTAGCCTTCCCTTTGATCTCACAGTGATTTATGCAGTGTTGTGTTTCACGACTAATTAATTTATCACTCCACAGTTTTTCACCCTCAGGGGGGAACCCGCTATCATCAACTCGTTCCTCATTCCCACGAAATGTTGCTGAAGGTCGTTGGAAAAGACGGTGGCGTTGAGATGTGGCCTTGATTTATTTCACGCATAAAAACGAACGCTCCTCTCTTACTGTGCATTTTTATGATTCGCTAAGCAGAGGTTTTACGAGTTAATTTTAATTTTACAATGCTGGAAAATTAAATTTAACGATCGTTACATTGCGTCTTTCGCAAAGCCGCACGAGCGTTTCGCGGTAACAGAAAGCCCCCACAAAAGTGGATACCACAGAACTGCCTCTGACATCCCTTCAAGTGACCTCTGGTCCACAAAAGTAGAACGAGGGGGGGGCAGTGATGGAGTGGGGGAGGGAGCTGCGGCTTACGGTGCTGAGAGGGGGGGAACGTACAAACTCCACTTCACTTTCGACTCCAAATTTGCCGTTTCGGTGCGGTCACCGTGACCTCCGTGCCAACACTCCCGCTGTTGACCTTAACGGCGGTCGACAAACGCCCCCCCCCCCCCCCAACCTCGCAGGTCTTCTTCATAAACTTCCCGTCGGCGCTGCTGTGCGGCGAGATCCAGAAGACGCACGCGGAGTTCGCCAACGTGGGTCGCGGCCGCTGCTCTCGCTCCGCGTCGCCTCCCGCAACCCCGAATTCTTCACCTTCGGCGACGGCGCCACCGCCCCGGCGCCACCGCCGCCGGCACCTACGCCACGAGGCCGCGCGCTGCCCAGCCCTGCGTCACCCCCGTGCCGCAGCAGCCGGCGCCGGCGCCGCCGACGCAGCCCCGGGGACGCCCCCGGCGACGACGGCGGCGTCCCACGGCATCGTGGAGGTGCCGCTGCCGCACGGCCGGCTGGAGCCCGGCGCGACCCTCCGGCTGCCCATGTGGATCCGCGGGCCCGAGGAGGAGGGAGTCCACGAAGTGAACTTCATCTTCTACTACGAGGGGGCGGAGAGGCACCCAAAGCTCAGGTGGACCCCCCCCTCCGCTCTCCCTCCCCCCCCCTCTTTCCACTCCCGCCCCCCGAGCGAAATCAACCTTCCGATGGCATCAAGGGAAAGGTTATCGCGAGCTGAAATCCTGATTGGTCAGTTGACTCGGGCCATCATCAGTCTGTGGGGGTCGATAAAATACGTGCCCGTTTCATGGAGAAAGTCAGCAGGTGTTTTGTCCTCTGGATTGACTCGCCCTTGCCATAGGAATGTGGAATGCCATGTGAGGGGAGATGAGAACCGCCTCAGTTTTCTGCAATGGAGTAACAACGTCTTTGAAAAGAACGGCGCCACGACGCCTCTCGAAATGAAATGAACGCCGAGTCGATTGCGAGCGTTTCCGATCCCGGGAAAAGTGGTGAATTTCTCCGCAGTGCCCCGCGAACGCATGCGCACGCGCGCTTGCCACCCGTACGTCGCAGCTGGTGAATATCCTCAGTTCTTTAGGCACATCGTCGTTGATTATTTATTTCCGCTGTTTGGTTTTTTTGTTGTTCCCCCACCCTCCCCGTAAGTCAGAGGTCGCAAACGGGTTTTGATTCCTTACCCGTACCCGTACCCGGCCGCACCAGGGTCGCAAACGGGTACCCATACCCTACCCTACCCTACCCGTACCCGGCCGGGTATCGTGTAGGGTACGGGTACGGGTACCCGATTGCGACCTCTGGGATGAAGCCATGTTGCAGGCGCGGGTGGGTTGATACTAGGAACTTGAATTGTGAAAAGAGACAAGACGTTGGGAAATGAGTGACAAACGGTTACTCACCAGTGACTCACGGCCTACCCGTACCGGCCGCACCAGGGTCGCAAACGGGTACCCGTACCCGGCCGGGTACGGGTAGCCGGGTATCGGGTAGGGTACGGGTATCGGGTACCAGATTGCGACCTCTGCCGTAAGTCCCCTAAAGCTGCCACCCGCGGTCCTCTGCGAGTCGAGGCTTTGCGGTAACTCGCCGTTTCTTCTCGACCACCCCACCGCAGTCACCGCGTGCTGCGGCACACGGCGGTGGTGTGCACCGCTCGCTCGCTCCGGCTGACGGCCAAAGCAGCACGGAGCCACCGGGTGCAGCGCGATGCGCACTCCCTCCTGCTGCAGCTCAACATCGAGAACCTCAACCAGGTGAGGCTCGCCACTAACACACACACACGCCTCAACCATTATGAGACCACTAACACACATACACACGCCTCAATTATGTGAGACCACTAACACACACACACACATGCCTCAAACAGGTGAGACCACTAACACACACACACGCCTCATCCACGTGAGACCACTAACACACACACACACACGCCTCAACCACGTGAGACCACTAACACACACACACGTCAACCACGTGAGACCACTANCACACACACACACGCCTCAACCACGTGAGACTCACCACTAACACACACACACGCCTCAACCACGTGAGACTCACCACTAACACACACACGCCTCAACCACGTGAGACTCACCACTAACACACACGCCTCAAATAGGTGAGATTCACCACTACACACACACTGTATATTTGGAGTTTGCATGCCTCTCACCCCCGTGGTCATGTGGATTTTTCTTAAGTCCTCCGGTTTTTCCCTCCACATTTAGAATCAACGTGCGTTTAGGGTATTTGGCTGCTTTACATGTCTACGTGATGAGCCGCTTTGTGGAGCTATCATTTGTGGCCAGGGTGCTTGCGAAAAATAACTAATTAGCTTGCCTGGAATAGAAGCATTTGAAGTCTTCGTCTGTGTCTGGAGGCCTGAACCTGGAGCCCGGAAGTGTTGTTGCACCTTAAATCACGCTTCTCTGAAATCATTTGCATTTACATTATTTTCGTATTTGGTTAGTTTTCCCACGGCCAACTTGTAGAGAATGCGTGCTTTCTTTGCCGGTGAGATTATTCATGGAAATCTACAAAAGATTAATTTGCTCAGACACTTCTCCTACGGGGAACGATTTAAATCTCAGTGAACGCGTATAAAGGCGCGTGTGTGTCTGTGTGTGTATTCACGTGTCTGTGTGTGTGGGTGAGCAGGAAGTGTCGTGGTTAGCGTGCTGCTCTACGTACCCAGCGAACCGAGTTGGATTCCCGCTCACGACCAACACCAGTGACAATTATCCGAACCGGTCGTGGGCCTTCCCTAGGTCGACTCGGCCTCAAATAAATACCTGATGCTGTGTGTAAACATCGCCACGAGGGAGACAAAGGCAGCGCCAAGCGTGGTGCTGGCCATCCACCCCCTCTTGTGCCGTACCGGCCTTCGTAGGTTCTCGCTAACAGCACTTGCCCCAACGGTCTGTTAAGGCTACACGGGGATCTTTGTCTTTGTACCTTTGTGTGCAGGTGGAAAGCAGCGTGCGGGAGTTCCAGGTGAGCCAGGTGTCGAGCGTGAGTGGGGAGTGGCTCCTGTCTCCGTGCTTGGCTCCGCCTGCTGGTACAGGTAAACCCGTGCTCTGGCCGCAGGGCCCATTCCTCACCCTCATCCCCAATCCTAACCGCCAATCACGACCCCAATCACGACCCAAATCCGAATCGTGACCCCTATTTCAACCCTGACCGTAACCCCAATCCTAGCCCTTACCTAAACGACCCACGTTACCAAGACCCGTTTTACCATTTCCCGCGTTACCATTACCCACGTTACCTTGACCCGCGTTACCATTACCCGTGTTACCATTACCCACGTTACCTTGACCCGTGTTTCCATGACCCCTGTTACCATGACCCCTGTTACCAAGACCCGTGTTACCAAGACCCGCGTTACCATGACCGCTTAACCGTTATCCGAGTTACCATGACGCGAACCTCAATAAAACTTGGCTCATTCAAGTCCACGTCGGTGTGGATCGCCCTCCGCCCCACCCCTTCTGGGCGGCAGCAGTTGGCTACGTACGGTGCGAAAGAAGTTCAACGTACATACATACACAATAAACTCGCACATTCGTCAATAACGCTATGTGAATGCAAGCAGACTCTTCACGGCCAGTGAGATGCTGCCACGGTGGTGTATACCGGTTAGCGCACCGGACTTGCAATCGAGAAGTCACCCCGTAAATCTCCCCCACACTACCGCCGGTATCCACCGTGCAGGATAAATGGGTCACACCGCTGTTTGTCGACAGGCAAGTCGCGTGAGGTTGGGGGTAGAGTGCGCCTACATCCCACGTCTTCTAAGACGTCTGGCCAGCGTGGAAGAGGAGGCCAAATGCCCTCGTCATAAACAATTGGCTGTCTAAATGGGATGAGCAAACGATTGAGCGACACGCGTGCATGCGTGCGCGCGCCTGTGTGTCTTCGGTGAATGATTTCACCGCCGCTGTGTCATGCCCCCGTGCCCGGTGGAGAAACGCACGGACGTCTGTTTACATCCTCGCCGTTTATTTCATCTGCCCGGTGACTTATTGCTCGACCGAAACCGGTAGCGCGCGGAGGGCTTGCTCGCACGCCACGCCATTGCGGAAACCGCGCAGGCGTGCGGCTGTCAACCCCCCCCCTCCCTCCTCCAAGGATGCCGGTGGTGGTGATGATGACGCTTCTGCTGCCGCTGCTGCTGTCATTGTTTCAGGGATTACGTTGGGGCCGCGCGAGAAGATGAAACTGTGCTTCAAAGCGACGCGCTGCAAACCGGGTGAGCCGCTGTGACCTTGCCCCGATCGCCGTCGCGTTCAATCAAGAAAAAAATCGCGTCTCAAATATACTAAATGTAAATACCGACTGAATGCCAGTTGTTTCCGCTTCTTGGGTATAGCTTGATCGGAAGTCAAAAGCGATTTTCTGCTTAAATGAGCATTGAGGCGTTGGTGCTAACTGCCGTTTACAGCCTCAGAGCAGTGATGGAAATTCACATTATTGTGACGAGGGGCGACTCTATCCATAGCACCACCGCTGTTGTATTTCCCAAAAAGTGGTGCTTTCTCGGAGAGGGATGATGGGCCGAGTCAACCTCCAACCAGGATCTTAACTCGCTATCATCCAAACTTAACTCGCGATCATCCGATATAAACTCACGATCATCCGATCTTAGCTTGCGATCATCCGATCTTAACTCACGATCATCCGATCTTAGCTCGCGATCATCCGATCTTAGCTCGCGATCATCAGATATTAACTCGCGATCATCAGATATTACTCGCGATCATCCGATCTTAACTCACGATCATCCGACCTTAACTCGCGATCATCCAATATAAACTCGCGATCATCAGATATTAACTCGCGATCATCCGATCTTACTCGCGATCATCCGATCTTAACTCGCGATGATTTCAAGCTACGGTGGCGTGATCAGTCACCGTTAATCAACCAGGAGATGGAAATAAACAATCCATTGAGAAACTTGGAACATCACCGTATCTTTTTAAACGGCAACCTGGGTTACGGCAAGTGATTCTCAGTACAGAATATATCTTTTCTATTTTGAACAAATTATAATTGGCAAAATTGTATAACCATTTTCGTAAACACTTTAAAGAAGGCTTAAGGAAAGAAGGTGAATTGCAGTTTAGAAAATGTATAAAAACACAATAAACTGAAGGTAATTTTTGCAATGCAGAAAATTTTTTCAGGAAAATGTGAACAAAAACTGGCTTCGGGCAGCCGGAGCACATCAAAATCAACTCGGTCCATTCAAAGACGCTTGGAAAGTATTCAGAAAACTGCTTCTCGGTCCCTGTCCAGATTCGTTACAAAGGAAGTGCTTCAGTTGACGTGCAGGGATCACTTCAATGACTCCCGGGGGCGACTCAGTTTGTCTGCTCTGGGCTGTATTTATTTTATTTTCCCTCCGGTATTTTTTCTTTTCTTGTTTTTGTCCCTTTGGTGACCGGTCACCGTGCACATGAGGCGCATCCTGTTCCTTGAGGCCTCCGCCGGTTAAACAGAGTCAACTTCAGTGCCTTTGCTCTTGAGTTCTATGGCTTCGCTGCCAAGTAAAACCCACTGTGGTCTTAAGTCTAGATTTGAAGCTTTTGTGACTGCAAGGATTCATACTCTTTGGTTTTTTCGGTAAAGTCACGTAGGTAAAAATCAAATAAATGAAAACAACGCAATTAAATCACTGTGGTCTTCTCTACCTTCAACGGAGGTGGAGGAACAGCAAAACGACATGAATTGTCTCTCTCCTGAAGCTCTCTCTTCGTGGCTAGCAGCCCTCGACAATGTCTTTTGGCTCGTGAACCATATTGCTGCTATATTCTTAGGTTTTTTCCGGTAAAGTCACGTAGGTAAAAGAATTAAAATTAATAAAAGTAAAATTTAAAAAAATAAAAATCATGACGTTTCGTAGGCAACACAAGCTTCCGTCTTCAGGTGGAACCATCACAGCACGATAGCTGTATCAAATACCAGAGGGATAATAAACTCACTTGATACAGCTATCGTGCTGTGACGGTTCCACCTGAAGACGAAAGCTTGTGTTGCCTCCGAAACGTCGTTATTTTTAATTTATTTTTATTTTACTTTATTAATTTTAANTTTTTACCTACGTGACTTTACCGAAAAAACCTAAGAACATATTGCTGCTGCCAGCATGTGCAAGAATAGAACTGGTTGTGTGGTCTCACACAGAGTTCACAAGTAGTTCACTACTTTAAAATGTTTTGTCTGCGTGCCGTTGTGTTTGCTGCATGTGTTGTTGTAACGTTCCTACCTGCCCCTGTTGAACATCTGTGAAAAAAAGCTTAATAGCTCATCGGATTCCTCCAGTATGAATAAATATTCTGATTCTGTGTCAATGGATGCCCTTGCAAACGAAATGTCCCATCTCAATGGATTTTCCAGGGTAAAATTCGTTAATCAACAACTAACATCAATAAAACCTCTCCGTGGTCTATGGGCTGTTCCCTGTTTGCACACCTCCACACCATCCTGCACCTGCGATTAGCATGGTTGGCTATACATGTGGTGCGAAAGAAGTTCGCCATACATACGTACAAGGTGAGAATGAACGCGGTTAAACCGCGCTCCAGATAAATCCGCTCACGGGTCACCGTACCTCTGCCGTTAGCTCAGGAGGTGAACGCCGTGTCTCTCCGCGTGTGCCACAGGGTCATGCGAGGATGCGGGCAAGCTGATGTACACGGACGTGACCTTCGCTGACGAGCAGGTGGTGTCGGAGGTCGTCGTTGTGACGAGGGCGATGTTTTCCGCTGTGTTTATCGTCGCCATCGTCGTCCTCATCATACTAATTTTTTTAAATCATCACGCGAACTCTAGCCACAAAAAACAGTTCTAAAGAAATGAGTTTTCAATCTAGATTTAAAAGTACATAGCACCAGTGGCTTCCTAATATCGGAAGGAAGAGCATTCCAGAAGCCGCAGAAGCGCATCCGAAAGCGCGGATACGGTCACCGTCTTTGTTCAATGGTTAGCCAAAAGGCGCTGCGAGGATGACCAGGGTTCACGTGATGGTTCATGCTTAATGACGAGATCAGCAAGGCACCGCGGATCATTTGCGGGTCAATCACTTTGTGTGCAATGAGTTGCGACCTTAAGCGTTAATTGGATAGGTCAATGTGTGGGCGGGCAGGGTGGCGCAGTGGTAACACTTGTGCCACGCAGCAAGAGGGCCGAAACAAAGCGACCTTTTGCGTGGACTTGAAACATTGGTGTTATCGTAGCCAATGCAATTGGTCCATATACAGGGTGGCCGCAGTGTCCCTTTGCACGAGGCGGGGCGGGGTGGGGGCAAGCCCACCAAAGATGACGTTACCTCGATTCCAACAGCTCCCTCTGTCGCCCTCCATTGTCAGCACACAGCCGGATTCGTGCCCAATTTCTCCGTGGCCAATTCTTCCGAGTGGTTGCCTGGCGACTGTGAAAGTGGTTCCAGACAGAACCACGACCCATTGCTGTTTGTCACATGAAGGAGCAGTTTGATTGAAACCTCCAGGAAAGTTGGGTTCTCATTGTCTTCATGGCCGTCTGCTCACTTTTACGGTCGCGGATCCACGCACTCAATACTGGTTCGTGGAGAGCATGAATGTTTGTGGCTACGAGGAGTGATGGTGGATGGGATGAGTGTTGGTGGATCGGGATGAGTTTGTGCAGGGCGTGTGTATTCTTTCTGGATGGACATGAGTGACAGTGATTGGCCCAAGTCCAACAGCTGTCAGTGGGAAAATAACTCCGGGAGTCTTGCATGCCATGTGAGTGGACAGGCATTGTGTATTTCCCTGTCACCTGCCACATTGAATGAGGGGTATTGAAACAATCGCAAGCAGCCGTGCCACTTACAAAAACCACACCGTTGTGTAATTGCGGCTCACGACACTGGCAGCATAAATGGGCCGTGTAATTGCGGAGATTGATAGCTAGTCACAAACATGTAATTGGTTTCATGATCGTTGCGGTAGCTATTACTGCAGGATATAATTCCGCGTTTTTTTTCTTTGAAATTTCTTGAACTTTTAATATTTTAGCGGGTGAAATTTAGTGCCTCGTAATTAAATGTCTATGTAAAAAAAAACGTCAAACGTAACGTCATTATTATTTACTTCCACAATGGAGTAGCATCCAAGGGTAGGCAACAAGCCCGAGAACACTTTCACTTGCAGAAGAATGTTGGTGGATGGGATGAGTTCTTTCGGTAAATAATAAAAATCAAACAATCTAATTCTCAAGAAAATTTTGCTGTGGTTTTCACACCTGATGATAATTGCTTGTGTTGCAATCGAAACGTCGTGAGAATTTTATTTTGTTTTATTTCCCTTCTACGTGACTTTACCGAAAGAACCAAGAATATGAATCCCTGCAGTCACGAAAGCTTTAAATCAAAAGATGTAATCATGCTCGCGTTGCAGCCTCTTGGCTGAATGTCTTGCATCCTGAGAAAGTGGGGTGATGGCGGCGGCCTTGGGGGGGGGGTGGGGAGGGGCTTCATCCAACAGTGACTATATCCTGGCTGGTAACGATGAAACCAAACTGTGTGAGTGTGCACCGCCACCACCCATCGACGGCAGAGTCTTGTCGGTCCGCGGTCGGCCTTGCTCAGCTGTCTTCCTTGGATAAGACATGGATTGGAATACGATCATCCCCGACATCGAAGAGTTGAAGAAGAAGACAAATAGGAAAAATAAGAAAAGGAGGAAGAGGAATAAGAGGATGAAGAATAATTCTAGATTTGAAGCTTTCATGACTGTAAGGATTCATACTCTTAGTTTTGTCACCTACGTGACTTTACCGAAAAATTAAGAGTATAGTGATTTTTATTATTTTATTTTTATTAATTTTAATTTCATTTTTTACCTACCACACGGCTAACACCAGCGGTGGCGAGTACGATCTGAAACAGTCCTGGTGGCACCCAAACGTTCACCAACCAGCCCTGAAGTGTGGCCAACGGCACCCCCGTGACTTCCCGTCCAGCCCTGTGGGTTGCGCTCTCGCGGCGCGATTTGGGCCTCGACGTGACGCGGTTTATTTCCCCGTCTGGACCCCGCTCCGCTTCCTTTTCAGATTCTGAGTTGGGCGACGCCCTGCTCGATTTTTTTGCCGGAGCCGGAGAGGCGGCGACGAACCGGGCGCGGCGGCGGCGCGTTGGCGGCGGCGGCGCCGGCCTGGGCCCGCGGACTCCCCGGCGGAGCTGCACCGGCAGCAGCAGCAGGAGGTTGTGGTGAAGAGCAGCCGTGCCGAGATCAGTCTCACGCTGCTGTGGAAGGTGAGCTGCCATCGCGATGCTCACGTGTGCGCTCGCCTATTTGCTCGCCCGCTCGCTCGCCCAACTGTTCGCATGCTCGCGCCCTCTAAAATAACTAAACTTTACCTTTTACTGTACCAGGTAGTGCCCACTCAGCTCTTTTTCAGAGGCGACCTGTCCACAAATGATCGCTCAAAGAAGCGTCTTGTCTCGTGGGAAATTTATAGCAGCCAAATACTCGAAACACGTGATGTTGTTTCTAAATGTGCAGCGAAAAACCGGAGGACCCAGAGAACCTGACCCAGGCCTCCCATAGGTCGACTCGGCCTCAAATGAGTACCTGCTGCTGTGTGCAAACATTGCCGCTCTGGAGAGAAAGGCGGCCCGGAGCGTGGTGCTGGCCACACCCACCCCCTCGTATGCCGTGCCGGCCTTCATAGGTGCTTGCTAACAGCACTTGCCCCTACAGTCTGTTAAAGCCTATATGGGGATCTTTGTCTCTTATTTGAGCCTTCGTGAGGAGCAGAGGTGCAATGATTAGCGCACTGCATTACAGAGCCGGCGACTCGAGTTCAAGTTCCCACTCGCAGCCAATTTCGGTGACGAATGCCTGAACCTGTCCTAGGCCTCCCCTAGGTCGACTCAGCCTCAACTGAGTACCTGCTGCGGTGACTGAATGCGGCCGGGCGAGCGTCGTGCTCGCCACTCACTCCCTTCATGTGCCCGTACCGGCCTTCATAGGTGCTCGCCCAACATCGCTCGCCCCAAAAGTCAGTGAAGGCTACGGCGGGTTATCTTTGTGTCTGTCTCTGTGCATGCTCCCCAAGGCGGTGGTGGTAGAAGACAAGCGGCAGACGATCGTGGAGGGGCAGCACCACGTGCGGCTGGAGGACATCGGCACGGAGGTGACATCACCACCTCCAGCAGGTATCATCGTAATGTTTTGGCGGGGGCGGAGTGGTCAAGGGTCGGGTCGAGGTCAAGGGGTCGTCGCCCGCCCATGCCGTCGATGCTGCTCACTCTGCTCACTCTCGCTCGTCGTGTCCTTCCGTCCGCTACGCTCGGCTTTTGTGCAGCCGACATCCGAGCGCCGTGGTCCGTTATTAACCGTCTTGTCTCCGCCACTGCTTGAGTTCTTTTGCATACCTGTCGACCCCTTATCAGTGCCTACCTTATTACAGACCAATTCAGACCTTGTTGGCCACCCCGTGCCCTTATAAATCGCAGTTCATCCTACAAAGTCCCATCACAAGGGAGAAACACAAACAAAGCAACGTACTATTTGGTTCTTTCGGTAAAGTCACATAGGTAAAAAATAATAAAAGTNAAAAAAAAAATCTAAATTTAATTAAAATAAATTTTAATTTATTATATTTATTCTTTTATTATTCCTTTTTTTCCATATTAACGAACGAACAGGGGTTCACAACACGATGCGCAATCGTCTCGCGATCTTGTCGTTGACTCAGGACTGCGTTGTGAACGAGTGCAGAGACGATAGCGTTGCCGGGGTGGTGTGGTCGTGTGTACGGTGCGGCTGACGTGGGGAGGCCGGCAAGCTGTGGAATTTCGGATCGCGCGAGCCATATTGCGGCTTTTTATTAAACTGCCAGGCAGCAGCGGGTAAGGCGCGCGGTGAAATGTCATAGGACGCCCCTCTTCACTGGTGTCGCCCGCTGTGCCGCACGTGTGCAAGTGAATGCTAATGGCGCCAGTTATTCAGCGGCGTTTGAAATGCGCTGCACGAGCATGAAACGTGCGCGTAGACATGAATGTCAAATTCACTTTCCTGTTTCGTGTGTATGTTGCCTATGTTGACCTTCTTTCGCACCGTACGGAGCAACCGTGCTCATCCGAAGTGCGGAGGGAGGACGACAAACTAAACACAAAGCAGTTCTAAAGAAATGAGTTTTAAATCTAGATTTAAAAGTGCACAGCTCCTAATATGAGAAGGAAGAACTTTCCAGACGGCCGCAGAAGCGCATCTGAAAGCGCGATGCGGTGGCCGTCTTTGTTCGATGGTTAGCCAAAAGCAGCTGCTGCTGCGAGGATGACCGGAGTTCACGTGATTGTTTATGCTTCTTGACGAGACCAGCGAGGTATCGTGCTTCCCATGTGGCAAGCACTTTGCGTGAAACGCATGTGGGAGATTTGAGTGGTGGAGCGTACGGGGCGACGGGCCCGTGATTGGCGCGGTCCACAATGAATTGCCGCCCCCCCCCACCAATCAAAATCCCCCTCGGGAGTCGACTTTCAGTTCCCTTACGCCGTCCTTCCCGTGTCCGCAGGGCCCCCCCGCACCGCACCCCCACCCCTCCTCCCTCGTCTTCAGCCTTGAATCGCACGTCGGCGGTTAAGGGTGCTTGCGTGTGTGTGCTCCCTGACAGCACTTGCCCCAACGGTCTGTTAAGGCTATACGGGGGATCTGTGTCTTAGTTTTGTGCATGCGTCTGCATTCGTGTGCGTGCGTTCGTGCGCGTGCGTGCATGTGTTTGCGCGTATGTGTGTGCGTGTGAATCTCACCCACTAGCTTAAAGTGCACGAAGCCTGGCACAAGCGCCGTGGTGACGTCACCGCCACTTAGTGGCGAATGGCCGTTGTTGTTGTGAATGTATATTTAGGTACTAGCTAACAGCAACCCAATGACTCTAGTTCGATTCCCGCTCGTGGCCAACAACATGAACAAGGTCCTGGACCTCCCCTAGGTCGGCTGAGCCTCAAATGAGTACCTGGAGCTGTGTGTACTAGACGAAGGAGATCACATCCCCTCGCCACCACGGCACCCACGGATAACAGTGTTCAGTATTAAAATGTGATGAATCATTTGAATAGGAATTGGCGGTTCAGGAATAACGTTTTGGTTGACGTTGTATCCCCCCCTCTGCCCCCCACCAAACCCCCGCCCCCCTCCTAGCTGGTGACGGAGCTGCCCCCGCTGAGGTTTGTGCCGGAGGAGCCGGCGGTAGCGCCGGCAACAGGCCCCAACCCGGACGCGCTGAGCCGCATGGTGAAGTGCAGCCTGCAGTACGCGCAGAGGGTCACGCACAACTTCACGGCCAACCGGTACGCTCGCCCACCTGCTCACCTACCTGCTCGCCCACCTACTCGCCCACCTGCTCGCCCACCTGCTCACCCACCTGCTCACTCGCCCTCGCACTGACGCGCTCGCTCGCTCACTCGCACGTGCGCCCAGACGTGCGTGCGTACTTACGCTCACACGTGCACTCCACTCGCTCACTCACGCACTCACTCGCATGCACACTCACACACACTCGCTCACACACACACTATCTCGCTGGCTCACACGCACTCACATATTTTCTCGCACGCTTACCCACTCGCTCGCATGAACTCTCGCTCGCACGCTGCCACGTTCCGACTCGCTCACTCGCTAATCCGCCAGCAAGCTCACTCGTTGGGTGACGTGCGCAGTCACTCATTGTTGCAGGCACTTGATCGTACGTCAGTGCGTGATGTTCCTCGCACGCTCGCTCGCACTCGTGTACACGCTCGGTCAATCGCGCGCTCGCACGCTTTGCTCGACAAGATATGAGCAAACTTCTGGAGCAAGGTGTAGCGCACACGCTCGCATACGCACGCACGCACGCTCGCTCGCTCACGCACACGGTTTATCACTTGCTGTTTGCATTCGTTCTCGCAAGGGCGAGACTCCCGACGGATTTTGAAGCCACCGTTCTTGATTTCTTTTTCAGCTCTCTTTTTGTGTATCCTGCTTTGCATTGGCTTCTGGCGTGGGTTTCGTGAAAATAATTGCTGCTGTTTGAGCTCCGGATAGTTTCCACGTTCCCTCCGTGCCTTGTCGCTGCCGCCACTGCCCACGATTTGGGTTGCAGTCTCTGTGACTCTGTGACTTGTGGATCTCTACGGGGATCTCTCATAGATGCTCGCTAACAGCACTTGTCCAACAGTCTGTAAAAAAAAACTCTTATGGATGATATTGTTCGCGAAAACCTACGTGTTAGTCTGTTAAAGGCTATACTGTGAAACGTATCACAAGTCAACGTCACGGGTTAACTGGGACAATAACCAGAGCCCGACTCCCTTAGCTAATTAAATGGTCACCCGAGCCGAAATATCCCGTCATTTTCCGCAGCGAAAATCACTCTGCCGGTAAAGTGGATTCATGTTCCGAAAGAGTGCACCATTAGTCACTTTGATTATATTCAGAGCTCTGTGTGTGTGCGCGCTTAGTCTCCGCCTTGCGCATTTCGTTAAACTCAGTTTTCCACACGTGATAATTTTCCTTCATTTTATTGTTTTATTGGGTATTTTCCGTCGTTGATAACGCCTGTGTGTTTGAGAGTCATTCCGCACCGATTCTTATTGCGTCTGAGATATCGGTTTTCAAACTCGGAGNGCGGGCGGGCGGGCACACGGACGGACGGACGGACGATCAGCGGCGCGGCCTCCTCCACAGGCCGTGAGGTGTCATGGAGGTTGCTTGACCTTCGCTGGTCGATTTGCCGCCGGGGTTGTCGATGAAGTTGATGATGAAGGGGAGAGGGGGGGAGAGCGTTGGACGTGGGAGCGTAACAATAGATGTTGCCCTTACCGTCCTCTGCTATCCGCGAATGTAAAGCCTGCGGTAACACCTATTTCACGAGCCCCCTCGCTCTTGGAAGCTATGCTGGTAGAGCTTGGGGTTTCCCCAGTTCTGGGTGTTGCGTTAAATCGAAGGCTAGTTGATGAATCTCACCTCTGAGCTCATCTATTTTCTTCGGCGACATTTTCCAAGTTTATGTATATGTGCAGCGTTCAGTGAGCAACGGTGGCACGGCGACACGGTGACACGGCCCCAGCGGTAGCGCTTTCGTCTTTCGTTGCAGTGGTTCGCGGTTCGAACCGGCAGGTCGCCCTAGTTAATACCGCATTGCGTATTGATAATATTTTTTTACCATAAAACGCTAAATAAACATTTTATTTATTTTACTAAGTAAGGCCCACTGAGCTATAGAGTTATTTTCGGAAGTGACCTGGCCACAAATGATAGCTCAACAAAGTGGCTTATCATCATGTGCAAATGTATAGCCGCTAAATACTCTAAATCGTTTCTAAATGTGGAGGCACAACCGGAGGACCTGGAGAAAATCCACGCGAGTACGGGAGAACATGCAAACGGCATATATACAGCAGGCGTCAGGGTCAGGATCGAACCCACGACCTCCTGTATACCAGGCGAGGCAGTTAACATCTCGCCACCGCGACGCCCCCACGGTGGCGAGATGACACTCGGTGTCTGCCGGGTCGCAGGTAGACTGCGGTCAGATGGTGCGTGAAAAGCGGTTGCCACGGGCAACGGCGAGGCGAGCTCGGACCGGCGCCAGGGTGCCGGGTCTGGTGATGGGGCTCTACTGGACGTGGCGTGCCGGATGTGGAAATAGTTTTCTGGGTCGCCAACACAGGCAGAAATGATTCAAGTCCTGGTCATGCAGCCTCGCCCCGACAACACCTGGTTCACCCATCCAAGCTTTCGTGACTGCAGGGATTCATATTCTTGGTTCTTTCGGTAAAGTCACGTAGAAGGGAAACAATAAAATAATAAAAACATAAAACAATAAAATTCTCACGACGTTTCCACTGGAACACAAGCATCTGCCAAAATCGCTGTCCGTGGTGCTGACGTTAAGAAAAAACGGCCACTTTTTTCAAATTTTCTTGCTGTGTTTTTCACACCTGATGATGATTGCTTGTGTTGCAGTCGAAACGTCGTGACAATTTCATTGTTTTATATTTGTATTATTTCATTGTTTCCCTTCGACGTGACTTTACCGAAAGAACCAAGAATAATATACACTCTCGACCTACTTAGCTTTACGAGTTCCGATGCGATGAGATCCATCGGGCGAATTTTAGGGCAATTTATTTTTGGCTTGAGGTTTGCGCTTCGTCTCGACGACCACTCCGGGAGAATCGGGCGATGCAGGGAATGCTTTGTGACCTGACAACACAACGGTGCTGTGGCGTCTCAGTTTTAGCGCATTGCTCGGTCAATTTTCGTAACTGCCCGGGGACTCCTGTGACAAGCGACCAGCGTGCCCGGTGATCATAGATCGCAACCGGGTACCCGTACCCTACCCGATACCCGGCTACCCCGGGTACGGGTACGGGTACCCGTTTGCGACCCTGGTGCGGCCGGGTACGGGTAGACCGTGAGTCACTGGTGAGTAACTGTTTGTCACTCATTTCCCAACGTCTTGTCTCTTCTCACAATTCAAGTTCCTAGAATCAACCCACCCGCGCCTGCAACATGGCTTCATCCCAGAGGTCGCAATCAGGTGCCCGAGACCCGTACCCTACCCGTACCCGGCCGGATACGGGTAGGGTACGGGTACGGCCGGGTACGGGTACCCGTTTGCGACCCTGGTGCGGCCGGGTACGGGTAAGGAATCAAAACCCGTTTGTGACCTCTGCCGGTGATGCGTGCTGGCCTGTCAACGGTATTTCGTATCCCTGTTCTGCCCTCGTTGAGGAAGTGGTCGCTCACCTGCCACGTAGATCAGGGCGTACGTTTTTCTTCATTCTGACCGGTGAGTTTGGATGCNTTTTTTTTTTTGGAAGGACGTCATGCGTTTTTATCCAGTCTATTGATTTCCCAAGGAGTTCTTATCCATAATTGAACATAACTTATTCCAACAAATTGCTGAAGTATAAACGGGTGTGTAAGTGTGTGTTACTGCGGGGTGCGGTAGTGTGGAGTTTGCACGTAGTGCTACGAACCAGGTGACCCGAGTTCAATGCCCGCTCATCCAGTGACGATTATCTGGACCGGTGCTAGGCCTCCCCTAGGTCGACTCAGCCTCAAATGATTATCTGGTGTGTTGTGTGAACATCGCCACTTTGGAGACGAAGGCGACCGGGCGTGGTGTTGGCCACTTACCCCTCGTGTGCCGTGCCGGCCTTAATAGGTACTCGCTAACAGCACTTGCCCTTAAGTCTTTTTAAGACTATATGGGGATCTTTGTCTTTTTTTATTTTTCTGCGTGCTTGTCTGTGAGTGTGTGAGAGTGAGTGTGTGTGTGTAAGTGAGTGTGAGTGAGTGTGTGAGTTTGCCAGTGAGTGTACGAGTGAGTCTGCGAGTGTTTACTGTGGGGAAGGGTTGGGGAGGGGGAGGAGATCAAGCGGTAGCGGTTTGCACGCTGCACTACAAACCCGCCGACCTGAGTTCGATTCCAGCACCTGTGTGGCGTGGTGGTAAATTATTGCATCGAGGCCAGCGAGTGGTTTCTACGTCGGGAGGGGAGAGATCTCCACCACCACCTGTTGGTGTGAAATGAAGCTGCGAGCATCGTCGTCGTCATGGTAACCGTCCTCTGTGCTTGGGGAATCTCCGAATTTCGCAGGAAGTTCACGCAGAGGCCTCAGCTGCTTTGGTTTCCCGAGTTGCAAGCGGAACTATGGACAAACATTTCTTTATCATCGGTAGTAGAATTATGATGATGTTTTGACGAAGCCGGTAATAAATTACTCGGGAGACCAGGATGAATCTTACTTGCAAGATTGACCCGAGTCACCAATATGACACAAAACAAATAAAGTAAAGCAGTCACGTAAATATGCATCGTGCAATGTTCGTGCTGTTAACGACGCCTAGGTACATCAACATCATTCGGTGCTTCTGTTCCCGCAGGCTGTGTGTGCTGCCCATCAACCTCCTCCTCTACAACTGCTGCCCGGCCAGCGTGGAGGTGGCGGTCGACTGCAGGGGTCGCTCGTCCATTGCGTGAGTCCACCTTCAATCCCCCCGNCCCCCCCCAACCCCCTCCACCCCAACCCCCTCCCCCGGCATCAGGCCCCCTCTACCTGCATGCTTGTCCTTGCAGGGTCACCCCTGCCAGAGGTCAGAGGTTGAGGACGACTGCTGGGTGGTAACAACTAGCCCAGGGCATCCCATCCAATACAAACTACGGTTCAGAAAATTGAAACGAGTTTCAAATTCCTATGATGAAATCATCTGGAATGCAGTGTTTTTTTTCTTGTTATTGGATTCGTGTTTATGGGTGTGTTCATGGGTTTGTCACACTCAGAATTCAGGTGTCTTAGTGGATTTAGCGTTTTTATTTTTTTGGTTTTATTATCATCATTTGCAGCCAGCCACACGTGCGTCATAGCCCAATGGCCCAACCCGCCCCCCTCCCCGCCGCAGGCCCGACAGCTCGGCACGACCGGAAGTACAATCCGGCTTCAGCTGGTGCGGCCCCACGCAGCGCCGCCTGTCCCTGGGCGCCCTCTCCACGCACCGCCTCCGCCTCACCGCCGCGTTCACCCGGCCCGGCGTCTACAACCTGGGCACGGCGCGCGTGTCGGCGCGTCTCCGCTGCGGCGAGGACGATGCCGTGGCACCTACGGCCGCCGCCCAGCTCCTCCGACGGCGACGGCCACCGGCGTTGGCGGCGACGCCGACGGTTCCAGCAGCTGCTGGTGCGGCAGCACCTTCCGGCGCCGGCCTTCATGATCGTCGAGCAGGGCACGGAGGAGGCGGTCGAGTGAAATCGAGCGCAGGGTGGAAATCGTCGAAGGTGGAATTTGTCGTTGGGATCTTAATACCGTCGCTCACCCACACGCCGCCCCCCCCCCCCCCCCGGCTCCTTCGTAAAATAAAATTCTGCTGCCCCCCCCGCCCCTCCTGCCGTCATGCCCACCTGCCCACCTGCCTGTGCAACCCTTCCCTTATGGGCCCTCCTGGTGCCGGATAGGGCAGCCGCAGGCTTCGTTGGTCTGCATGTGCCACCAACTTCTCTTCTTAGACAAAACCGTTGGCAGTGGTGCACAGAGAACGAGCAACGGCGAACGAAAGCCTAACCCGGTCATCAATAACGTTGCGGCCCTATAAGAGGGAAAAATACAGGTGACCAATTTGGCCAGTGGTCCTTTGACCTCTACGCTATGGAGTGGGGGTCATTACCGAAAATGTTCCCTGCTGTGTTGTTTCCCCTCTGCAGTGTTGGCGAGAAAACGTGTTTTCTTGTTATTCCTCCTCTTGAGAGCGACCGAGAAAGTTGGTTTCCTTCGGCCGGGTCGTGTTGATCTGCCGCACACGGCACCGCGCGCGTTAGAGGGACCGCCACCTGCAAAACAAACGGCTCGTGTCAACACGTCCGCGCGGTCGGCGCGCAACGATTTGTCGCTAACGCTCGACTCTTGCGCCCGTCGCAACGCACGTCCGCAAGAAGCAGGTCGTACACACGATGCGCACGTGTGTTTTTACGATTGCTCGACGTGACCCCGTCTGGCGGCTGGATGCAACACGGCGGTGTTTATTAACGTCTTTCAAATCGGATCGACGACAACGCGCGGTACAGCGACAACAACAACAGCAACTCGCGGTGCCGCGTGATACAGCACAACCGCGAACGCCCACGGCAGTCTCCCTTGGGGTGACAATCTGCGAGCTGACGACTTTTCGTACGCGCCGAGCGTTGTGTCGCTGTAACCCGGCGTCACAACAAGAGCTCAGTGAGCTCGGTCGATCTCATGAGGCTTGTTGTCCTGAGTGTATGATACAGGACTTGGTTCTAAATTACGAAATCCACTTTGTAGCCAGAACAACCCCAGGAGGCGCGCTGCCTGTCGCGTAACGGAGTAATTCATCGCTGAACGCGGCAGTAGATGCGTCCGCCGACAAAAACGCGATAAGTGAAAACGATTTAAACGTAAAGTAACGATAAAGTTTGGCGGGATATGTCGCACGCGCACACACAGCGAGTTGTCGAGACAACGATCTGAGGGTACGCTGCCGCGTTGCTGTATCATTCCGCGTACCGTGTCGCTACCGCTCAGTTCAAGAAAGGAGTTTGCCGTCGACCGCTCAGAAACCACGTTACAACAGGGTGTGCGTTCCGCGTTATAGGTGCATCCGCGTTATAGCGGGAGAGTTGTGAGAAAAGTGTTCCCAAAATGAAAGCACCGTGTTATTGCGAGAACGCGCTATCGTGTGAATGAACACCACGCGTTAAGCGAGGACTTGCCTTGCTCCGGCGTCCGAGCCGTTTGTTTTTTCATCTCTCTCTGCCGCTCGCTCGCGTCCCCTTTAGCGTTGACAAACCATGCGCGGTGGCTGCACCGAACGGCGGAGTAACCGCGCCGCTTATGCAACAGTTACTTGTGCGCTACTGCGCCAATAACAAGACAAAAAACATGTCAACACTTTCGTCAAAACATTCTTTTTGTTCAATTTGCGGCAGTGTTGTTCACGCATTATGCGTCAGATTTTGTTTTGTTGTGCGACACCATCGAGGCCATCGTCGTACACAGTGGAGGGGCGCAAATTATTTTGTTTCATCCGACCTTCATCAATCTGTTTCCTAATTTACGATTTCGCATTTGTGACAAATCTCAAGAATAACGACGCATAGATGCGCCGCTCACAAAGAGCAGGAAGAAACTACTCCCGGCATGCCTCGCGTGCGTGTCATGTAACCACAGAGTTGCGCGTATAGAATGCTCTCGTCCTTGACCCGACCACTAGCTCAGCAGAGCTGAACGTATGGCCGTATTGATAATTAGATGATGGGAGGTGTGGTGGCTTCCTGCCGTTTGCTAGCAGCTCACCTTGGTATCTCGTTAGTTCTGTTTGTTTCCAGTTTGCAGGCTTTGTTCAGTTTCGGTGTTCTTTCTTGTCGTTTGTAGAAAAGGTCGGATGTGATCAATGGGTCAGTGGTCAGTGACGTACAGGACAGGAGGGGGCACGAGACACGACACGGTTCCACGTCAATCGAATGTCGAACACTGCACGGAACGAGTGACGCAGCGAATCTGCCTTCCGTGTCCAGCGTGCGTTGTGCTCCGGCTCCCTCCCCCTCCGCCGCGTGCGATACCCATCGCTTAATTGTACACGAAAAAAATTGTTCCCAGCACTTGACACTTAAGAGTTCAGCCGGGGTGGCTAAGCCTAACCCCAAAGATTGTGAGAGGGCTCCTCTAGCACGGGTATCTCTACACCACCACGACCACTTAAGTCCCCCCCCCCACCTCCATCACCCAACCAGCCTTCAGTCCTCCCACATGTGCGCCACCTGAGCTCGTGAACCTGTAGACAGCGCTGCCACGTTTGTGAAATTATCGCCCGATCCCGAAATAATGTGTCACTCACTCTCTCTCCGGACGCTGCCTCCATGTAATGGTGAGCGCATTGGGCTTGCAATCCAGAGCTACTCGATTCGAGTGCCATAAATCCTTTAATCCGCCCAATACCCTGCCAACAAGGGGGTGGGGGGCATGCTGGTGTGGGGTATCGGTCAGCAGGCGGACTTGCAATCCAGGGGCCGTCGGTTCCGTTCGATCTCCCAGTGTGGCAGTTGACGCAATGATGCAAGTTTCTTAAACCTCCCATCCGACCGTCCACACAGCAGTATAAAATAGGTGCGGCCAATGGGCAGGTTGCACGTGGTTTTGTGGGGGGGGGGGGTAACCTCCCGCCTCTTCCAAGAAGTCTGGCCCATGTGAAGGAGTCGGCCCAAAAATACCCTCTGGCGTGGACGGATGGGGGGGTGGGTGAGGCCCTGCCAGCGGAGGCCATGAGCGAGGAAATTGCAGGGCTGCGCCTTTCCCTTCACAGCGCTCATCTCTAAGAAAAAGTTACGGGAATCTGGCGGATCTGTTGTAAAAAATATATTTTGGGTGAAGTTATGTTTTTTGCGATTTCCATGTTTGCATGTATTATTTTTGTCCGCGTGTGTGCGCGTAAAAAAAAACTGGATTTGCGGAACTAATCGGGGTCTGTGGCGGTTTGCACCAAAAGCTATTTGACTCTCGGCTTGGCGCAGAGGCACTCAGGAATGAACGAATAAATGAATGGACGAACTTGGCGAGCGTACGGACGTGTGTGTCGCTAATGCAGGCGAAATTCCTAATTCGGACGGGCGAGACGGCCCCAAGCTGTGATGCCACCTCGCGTGCCGGCGCCGCCGCCGCCTCTTCCTCCTCCTCCTCCTCGATGGGTTCGTACACCGTTGAACGACGGCACCCGTTTGCGCCGGGTCGTCCACTGCCGGATGGGGGGGGGCCTTCGCCAATCTGGGGGTCATGTGATCACGCTACGCAACTTCTTAGTGCCGGCGCAGCGGGCCGGCGCGACGCGAGCGTGGTGCGGTACAACGGCGTGGTTTTGCTGCACTGTGCTGTGCCACTCTCTCGACGCCAGCCCAGCTTCGCTTTCCGTCGTCCGACGAAATTGGGCGCAGTTGAGCCTGCGTTGTCCGCGTGGGCGCTGTCGTGATCAGGAGATTTCTTGAGTTTNAAAAAAAAAATAACCTACCCATTTTGTGAACTCGGAGGAGAGCTTTCTCTCCATGGAGGGAGCTGTATAATGTTAATAGCCCTCGGGTNGAGGGTGGGGGGGGGAAGGTTGTGCGTGTGTGTGTGCGGGGCTGGTGTGTGGTACAGGTGTCTGTGTAGAGGAAGTGTCGGCGGTCGGGAGGTCACAGGGACGATGGCTTGTCTCTTGAGTGGGGTGGGGGGCCCTCTTACCCAGCCTTTGTGGAGGGTTCAGGGATTGTGCGTTTGTTCATTGATTTTTCTTTCCTTTATTTTAATTGGGGCGGTGATTTTTATTTTTGGGGGGATAGGGGGAGTGGGCGGGGAGATGGGCGATGGTGGGGGGTGCGTGTTTATTTTCTCTTTAATTCCAAGAGATATCAGTGAATGTGCAATGGAGCAAAGGCTTTGGTTTTGTTTAGTCGCTCTCGCCCGCGTGCACGTGAGCGAGCGTTGGGTTCTGTTTGGGGGCTGGGGGGGGGACGGGTGGAGTGCCTCGTCGTTTCTCGTCCGCAGAACGCCTCTCCTCCCGCTCCGTTGCGTTCACGCCTTCACGACAGCCAGCAGCCTTGGTGGGGGTGGCTGCGGTTTGTGCCCATTCCGCCGTTTAATCTCCCATAAACTTTTCCGCGCGTGCGACTGGGGCTCATCCGGTGTGGCTACTGGGGGGGGGGGAGAGAGGCGTTGATACCACGTTTGCTCGGCTCCGCCAACGCGCGGAGCGACGCGTCGGGGCGTCGTGCTGATACGATGCACGCGAGCCATCGTCCTCTCGTGTCCTTGAATGAGTGTGCTAGTCCAGGGTGTGGGTGCCCCGTTGAGCCATCTACTCAACAGAACTCTGCTATTCCCAAACATGGGACATCCGTGAAGACCACATTCAGAACAAATTCATAGCTGCTCTTTATTTACATTGCCTTTTCGTGCAAATAACATTGGAGACTTTCAGTTATACTTATGCATGTAACTGCACGGTGTGGGGCGGGGGGTGTCCTCTGATGGCACAGATGCCGGCCGGTGGTGCCGTCATCGCAGGTTAGAGGTCGTCGTCTCGGTTGGCCCCCCCCCCCCAGCACCTATCCAAGGATATGACGGGACAGAGATGAGAGAGGGAGGGATCGAAGTCTGTGTGTGTGAGTGGGAATGGCACGTGTTTGCGCCTGTGTGCGCGTGTGAGCGAGTGTGAGAGAGTACGTGCGAGAATTGTACGGCGACCCGAGTTCGATTCTCGCCCGCGGCCAACACCAGTGGCGATTATCTGCACGGGTTATGGGCCTCCTCTAGGTCGATTCAGCCTCAAATCAGTTCCTGGTGTGATGTGTAAACATCGCCACTTGGGAGATAAAGGGGGCCGGGCGTGATGGTGGCCACCCCTCCCACGTATACCGCGCCGGGCTGCATAGGTGCTGCTTGCTAACGTCACTTGCCCGCCCCCCCCCCTCACCGTCTGTTGAGGCATGATGTGGGGGGGGATCTATTTTTTGTCTCAGTGCGAGACAGAGAGACCGTATTTGGGTGAGACGTGTGAAAATTGTGCGAGCGGGAATTTGTTAGTGAAGGCAGCGGTTTAGCGCAGTGCGCTACGGACTGGCCCGTGGATACTGTCATTGCCGAGTGATATCTGCACTCATCCTGGGCCTCTCCGAGGTCAACGCAACCTGAACTGGGTAACTCGGTGCTCTGTGTAAACATCGCAACTGGTGAGATAAACTTGGCCGAGGTGTGGTGCTGGCAGCGCCACCAACTGCGACGCCACCCCCCCGGCATTAATAGGTGCTCGCTAACAAAATACTTCATCCCTGCATTCTAGAGGGCTTAACTGTGGAGATGCTTGGTATTGAAAGAGTGGTTAAAAAAAGCTTTGAAAGTTAAAATATAGAAGTGGCATTTACATTTGGCTTATTTTAAAGCCCCTCTATGTACAATAACAATCGTCGCATGGGAATTGCATTAATGCTTTGGTTGCTACGATGGAGACACAGTGTTTGTTGGTGAGCCATGGCTTGTTTTTAATACCTGGAACAAAAAACTTGACAGTCCTTTTTGCGCCATGCCCTCTGTGTGTGTGTGCGCGCGCGCTTGTGTGGGGAACGATAGTGTAGCGGTTAGCGTCGCTGCGCTACGAGCCCGACGACTTGAGTCCGATTCCCGCTCGTGGCCGACACCAGTGACGATAACTGAACCGGACTTGGCCTCCCGAGATCGACTTACTAGCAACACTTGGCCCTGCAGTCTGTTAAAGGCTACTGCGTGTGCGCGGTGTGCGTGCGTGCGTGCGTGCCAACTGGCCGTGGATTAAACCGTTGACAAAGGGACAACAGTCGCTCTTGGGCCAGAGCAGACATTGGTAGCGCCCAATTTGGAAACAATAAAAGCCATGCACACGTCCCGGGATTGTGTCGATCCTCTGCTGGGTGGGGGCCTTCTCCACCACGGCTGCGCGAGGTCGTGGTGAAGGTGCGGAGCTGAGACTGGAGAGTCGTGGCGCAACACAGCGACGTATTTTTCCACGCAGCCCACCACATGGAGCCCTCTACAGCCTATAACACCTGTGTTTTTTACACGCGGCGGTCATCCATGCAAGCACTATACAGGCCCAAGCCTTGCTTAGCTTCGGAGAGATGGGGAGGGGGGGGCGCATTCCCGTTGATTTTATTCCCCCCGCACGGGCAAATGGCGTTTATTTTTTCATAGGCGATGTTCCTTTCACTGCTCAGCCATATCCAAATGTCGACTTTGGTTATAGACGCACGCAGATAAACAACGCATGACTACGTTGGTATACGCTTTCTACGACAGACAAGCTGCTCCGTCGTCTCAGCCCTTGGGATATGTACGGAATCCGATTTGCGTGTTTTCTTTTTTAAACGTTTCATCCTTTTTCGTTTGTGTCCATACCTCCCCCAACCTTACAGGGCTTGGGGCTGCTGTTACGTATTGGTTAGGACACCCTGGCGAATCGATCTGATCGGGCGGCACTGGAGCTGATAAATAACGGACCGGTTACCCCACCCGACGCCTCGGGTACGGACGGCGCGGTTATCCCACCGGCAGGTCACCTACGGCGAGTTGGTGTGGGTAACCCCACATCTTACAAAGCATCGGGCAAGCGTGGAAGAATAGGTCAAATACACGTGTCAGAGGGGACTTTTTTCGTCGTGGAGGCCCTTCCGTCAGCAGTCGCATGAGTGAGCGCTTGTTTGCAGAGGGCCGGCACCTTTACCCATCCTGCCAGAACTGAGGGTGGGCGGGCTGGCAGGGGTTTCGGATTCCGTTTTTGTTCACGAAACCAACCGTGCTAACGCACCTCCGATGTGCACGGTGCGACAGAAGTTCAACATAGATACAGACCGTAGCCGTACCTCTACCGTAACTAACTAGCCCGCCAGANCCCCCCCTCCCCCCGCCAGCCCTATCGTACCAAGCTAGCTGACCAGACCCTAGTCTTACTCCTTACCCAACAAACTAGCTGACCACCTCCGAACTCCCGGCCCTACGACACCAAACGAGCCAATCGGACCTGAGCCCCATCCCTGCCCTAACATCCAACCATATGCCAGCCATGCTCTTTCCCTATCTAGGCAAGCCAGCCTTGTATCACTTGCCCTTACCCTTGGCAGCTGGTTGCATTGAACAACTTAACATAATCATTATTCCCCACGCACTGCTTACGTTGACAACCTGTGTGAGAGTACCACTCGAGTGTAGTAATTATTATTATTTTAATACCGGCACTCACCCTGATGCACCGCCCTGCCCACTGTGCACGCTTGCATTCATGTTTCACCGCTGACTTGCACAGAATTCCCGTCCAGCAAACTTACGTTTTCAATCATCGGTGTCCGCTAAGATGTCACACGCATCTTTGATTAATCCTAAGATCCCTTCGCCTGTCATAGCTTGCCCTGACTATGACAGCAGCGAAAGTGCCCTCTGCAGCAGTTGCGTGCAACTTGGGTTGCATCCAACTTGGGTTGCATCGCTGCACGCGTGCAAACCTATGCAAAACCGGTTGCTTGCAGTAGAGAACGGACTCTTACTTTAAAGCGATCTGCTCGGTAACAATTAATTACGTGCACCTTTGCAAACCATAATTGGTTGTTACAATTCTGTGATTAGCACCAGGACATGCCATTTCTGCCAAGGACAGCACACCGGTGTGTTGGAGAGTAAACCCACTATCGATTTGCTGGGAGGGAGGGGGGCCCGCGGTTGTTGGGCGCTCGACACGCAGCCGTACATGGTGGGAACGAGCGAACGGATATACGGTCGATTTTGGGATTAGTGGGACATTGGTGAGGGGTTTGTGATTGACCGTGCCGCTCTTCTCCCATGCCGGGCTCTGTCGGTGGTTCACACACCGCGGTGCAAAGATTGTGCAGCTCAAGTCTCGCTGTGGGTTCTTTTTCGGACGTGTGTGGATTTTTCTTTAGAATGGCAACGACTGCTGGGATTTTATATTTAATGTTCCTCCTCGCTCCCACGGGTTTCCAAAATCACTCCTCTTCTCTCCCCCAAGTCTCCAAAATCAACATCGCTCTGTGACGTCGGCGTTGGGGATGGTGGCCGTGGTTTGTGGGCCCGAGCAGAATGCATTACCACCAGGGACTGGGAAATATTTGGCGATGCCGGTTTCTGGATATGGCGAGTAAAAGTAGATTGTGTGTGATACGCATAAGATTATTGTTTGATTCACTTTTATTGTAAGCATGAAGATCTAGGTGAAACAATCTCAAGGTTTTTTTTGTGTTCCTATCTCGAGTGGTACCAACAAGCAAAACATTTGCGGTGGGGGTGGGGGGGGGTCCATCGACTTACTCGCTGTTTGCTATTTCAGTGGAGTCCGCGGAGTATGCGGATGGAATTGGTGGCAGTCACGTGGCCAGGATGAGATGTTAAAAGACTCAGCTCGGACACAAAGCAGCTCTTCTCGAGTAGCTGCACACCGAGGGGACTGAGTCACAGAGGCTGAGCCGCACAATAATGCAGCTTCGTTATATCATTATAATAATAAAGACTCTATAAATTCAAGGTCACGTGTGTCGCCAAAGATCTGCAGTTAAGTCATTGCGTCGACGTATTGAAGGCTGTGGGGATGACATCACGGTGACATCACTGGAGCACAATGACGTCCCCGCCGCCCATGACTTCAAACTTTAGTTTTATTTGACATTGAGGAGGCTTAAAACCTAACGACGCAGCTTAGTTCGCCCCCATCCCTCCTCCCACAGCAGTTGCCTGTCTACTTTGCATTGTCTGTGAACGCGATTTCAAACGAAGCGAGCAAACGTGGAGGGATTGAAACGCACACTCAGCAGCATCCACTGAATGTATTTTTTGCGTCGTCTCCGTTATGTTGATTACAATTCGCCGTTAATGATTACAACAACAAAAAAGTTATTTCAATAGCGACAAATTTATCCGGCCCCACTGAGTGTGTGCAGCCTACCCCAGTTCATTTGGCGAGACGAACCACAAAGTCTGTCGCTGTCCGGTGTTTTATTCGGGGAGTTTGTACCCCGCGTGTCGTTGGGCATGACGACTCTGACCACGTGTGCCGTGGGACATTACTGGTGGGCTATCTCCCGCACGCCGCGTCAGCCGTGATACAGCGCAACCCGCCAGAGCCTCACGCTATATGCTTCAGGCCACTAACTCCCGATCGATGTATTGCACGCGTGTGCCAAGTCCGGTTTGGTTTAAACACGCGGGCGGGCGAGTGAATGAATGAATGAACGAACGAGGTGCGTCGTCGTCTTGTTGTCACAAGGATGAGGGTCCCTTTCACGGAACATGGGCCACTTTAAAGCAATGCACTCACGGTTTATAAATAAATCAACAATATCCACTTTCGACAGCTGAGAAGCGTGTTTGCGCACATGCCGAATGATTGAAATATATATAATGATGATATAGGCCTATTCTTTACAATGCTGTAATATATTTATAGTTGATCATTAATATCCGAGTAAATAAAAGTATGTGGAAATCTTGGTGTGCTTTCGATGTTGCTGTGATTTTATATACGTCTTCAAACATGGTGGGTGTGAATGTGTACGCCGGTGAGCCCACTGTAACACATTCCTGCGGAGGGAGCTGGTAGGAACGTTGGGTTGCTCGGTCAATGGCCAGGGTCAACGGCGGCGTGGTGTATTCCGCAAATATGGCCGACTGTGAGGGCGGGCACAAGCCGGCGTGAGTAGGTTAAACGTTGGTTTTATAGGGCACCACGGGGTGACCAGCCCTCCCCACCCAGCCCACCCTCCCACCAGCCCCACCCTCCCCACCCAGCCCCTCCCACCCCCACCCAGCCCCCCTCCCCCACCCGCCCTCCCCTCCCACCCTCCTCTCCACCCAGCCCACCCTCCCATTTTTGGATGCACGACGGACGGACACAATAATCCCCTGTGGGCTGGTGTAACCAGGAGGTTCCTACCAGTAAATATATATATTTGTGGGTATCGGTAAGCGCCTGACTCCTGATGAGACTCGTCAAGATGCCTGGTGCAGGCGTTAGCCAACTTAACAACTGGGAAGTTCACGCTCACCGGGGAAGATAATCCAGCTTCGTTTCTCGTGGGATGACGGACTGGATAATGTATCAATTTAACGCCCCGGTGTTATTACATTTTGGTTTTAAACAAAAATAAAGTTGAGCTACATTTGAGCGTTCATCAGATGCAGACCCGATTGCTTAGCGTGCGCACGCGCGCCCATGCAATTCAGCAGCAGTTGAAATTCACAGCAGAAACTCCAAAACCTACGTGACTTTACCGAAAGAACCAAAGAGTATGAACTCCTTCGTTCGCAGAACGAGAGCCTTTCTCACCCCCCCCGGCCCTCGCCTTGTTGATGACATGGAGACAAGGCGTTGGCAACAAGCGATTGGGGGATGTCCGCGTACGATTCGCGTGAGTTGAGTGGCAAAGCGGAATGCCAGAGAAAACCCCCACCCCATGTTTACCATGGAAGTCCAGTTTACCATGGGAGCCCAGTTCGCCATGGAAGTTCGGGTTACCATGGTAGTCCAGTTTACCATGGACGTCCAGTTTACCATGGGAGTCGAGGTTACCATCGAAGTCCAGTTTACCATGGGAGTCCAGGTTACCATGGTTGTCCAGTTTACCATGGAAGTCCAGTTTACCATGGAAGTCCAGGTTACCATGGGAGCCCATGCCACGTTGTCCAGAAACCAAGAGGCCGCATTCAGGTGAGTGAGCGTGCGCGTGTGTGTATGTGTGTTGGGAGCAGTGGTGCAGTGGTTAGCGCGCTGCGCGACGAACCAAGACCCGAGTTCGACTCCCGCTTACGGCCAACACCCGTGATGATTATCTGAACTGGTCTTGGGCCGTGCCGGCATTCATAGGTGCTCACTAACGGCACTTGCCCAACAGTCTGTTAAGGCTATACGGGTGATCTTTGTTGGGGAGCGGTGGCGCAGTGGTAGGCGCACTGCGCTACGAACCCGGCGACCCATCCCGCTCACTGCAGACACCAGTGACGATTATCTGAGCCTCCCTAAGTTGACTGAGTCTCAAATGAGTACCTGGTGCGATGTGTAGTAAACATCGTCACTAGGGAGACAAAGGCGGCCTGGCGTGGTGTTGGCCACCCACCTCCTCGTGTTCTGTGCTGGCCTTCATAGGTGCTCGCTAATAGTACTCATCGGTGTGCATGCACGCAGAACTTCTTTCGCACCGTACGTAGCCAAACGTGCTTAATCGGAGGTACCGTATTGAGTCTATGAGTAAGTAGTGTTGAGTCTATGAGCAGTGTTTGTCTGTGGTAGTGTTCGTCTTTGGGCAGTACGTATGCATGTTGAACTTCTTTCGCACTGTACGTAGCCATCCGTGCTGATCGGAGGGCAACTAAAGGCAACAAATCAGTTCTAAAGAATAGGCGGGTCCTCCTCCTCACCATCATCAGCAGCAGCCATGGTCAATCCACGATCCTGCCGTGGTGCATTGTCATCCACCCAGCGCCCGCACGCGAGACGACCGCATCTACGCTCCATCTCCCGGCGGTTGTGTCCTCGGGATCCGTTCCACGCCTCGGGTGGCACTCCATCATCATCCTTCACCGTCGGAGAGAAACGCAAAGACACAGAAGAAGAAGATGCCCCGTACAGCCTCAACGGACTGTTAGGGCAAGTGCTTTTAGCGAGCACCTATGAAGGCCGGCACGGTACACGAGGGGTGGGTGGCCAGCACCACGCCCGGCCGCCTTTGTCTCCCCAGTGGCGAGGTTTACACACCGCACCAGGTACTCATTTGAGGCTAAGTCGACCCAGGGGAGGCCCAGGACCGGTTCAAATTAATGTCACTGGTGGTCATGAATCATCGCTAACGCGACCACAATCACCACCACATTCCCCAAAACTCTTAGAGGTGACTACAGCACTATGCAGTGCTCCCTCGCGTGAATATCCATGTGGTGTCCATGTGGTGTCAGCAGAAGCCTGCGTTGTACTGTACTACGCTCCCAGATCTATGCTCCCACCTTCACCCAACCCAGTGAGGTATGGTCAAAGAACGCTTCGCGACCCGCACGGGCGTGGGGAGGCACTCATCCAGCAGTGGATTGACAAAGGGGGCTGTGTGTGTGTTACATGCCCCCCCCACCTCCCATTGGCTACTCAGCATGGACCCCTATTGCCTCAGTCTCCATGGCAACGCGGAGCGGCACCGAGAACACGTGACCGTGTCGCACCCTCGTGGCGAGAGGAGGAATGGTGGCTTCAATCTCAAGGATCTACGTTCATCTTAACGAATAGAGCAAGGCCGTAGCCATGGGTCAACATTGGGGGGACCAAATCTTCCAGGGGGTCTGGGGTCCCCCCCCCCCAGATAAAAGTCTAAAGTTTAAAACAAATTTCCTGCCTAAAATTAAAAAATTCACTAACACATAGATGGACTTTTTATTTATTTTTACAATATCTAATAGTGTATTGTATTACATTGCTCTGTTTTTTCTTGTTTCATTGTATGTCATGGCAGAGATTAGGGATTAATAAAGTACAACCATAACCACAACCATATAAACATAAATCTATTTATAGCAGTATATTGGGGGGACATTTTGAGCATATTTTAATACATATTATAATTATGGTACATTGATCTAAACTTTAGATCAATGTACAGGATAGAATAATTTACCTGTAGTATTGTCGGCGTATCTCGCACGAGTGGTAGTGCCTCGTGCGACAATCCCAACTCCAAACCAGCCGACAGCATTCCGGTAAATGTCGAGTGAGAGATGAAACTAAACTTTTATATTCTTGGTTCTTTCGGTAAAGTCACGTAGAAGGAAAAAATATATAAAACAATAAAAATTACTGGATTTCACACCTGATGATGATTGCTTGTGTTGCGTCGAAACGTGTGAGAATTTTTATTTTATATTTTTTATTATTTCCCTTCTACGTGACTTTACCGAAAGAACCAAGAATATGAATCCCTGCAGTCACGAAAGCTTTAAATCAAATTTAACTTTTTTTACCAGGTAAGGCCAAACCGAGCTGTGGTGGCTCTTTTTCAAAAAGTGACCTGGCCACAACTCATCGCCCAACGAAGTGGCTTGTGGCGTGGAAATTAATAGCAGCCAAATACTCTCAGTGACACTATATACAGCAGCAGGCGTCAGGGTCGGGATCGAACCCACGACCTCCTGTATACCAGGCGAGGTAGTTAACATCTCACCACCTGGTGA
This sequence comes from Lethenteron camtschaticum, assembly GCA_018977245.1. Classification (NCBI taxonomy): domain Eukaryota; kingdom Metazoa; phylum Chordata; class Hyperoartia; order Petromyzontiformes; family Petromyzontidae; genus Lethenteron; species Lethenteron camtschaticum. The sequence continues at coordinate 8,026,528 of MU249602.1, forward strand.
TGATGAGAGAGAGAGAGACACTCAAACTCCAAATATGCAGCAGGCGTTATGATCGGGATCGAACCCACGACCTCCTGTATACCACGCGAGGTAGTTAACATCTCACCACCGTGATGATGATGAGAGAGAGACACGCAACTCCAAATACACAGCAGGCGTCAGGGTCGGGATCGAACCCACGACCTCCTGCATACCAGGTGAGGTAGTTAACATCTCGCCACCGTGATGATGATGAGAGAGAGAGACACCGCAAACTTCAAATGCACAGCAGACGTCAGGATCGGGATCGAACCCACGTCCTCCTGCACACCAGGCGAGGTAGTTACCATCTCACCACCGTGGTGATGATGAGAGAGAGAGAGACACTCAAACTCCAAATATGCAGCAGGCGTCAGGGTCGGGATCGAACCCACGACCTCCTGCATACCAGGCGAGGTAGTTAACATCTCCTCGCCACCGTGGCACCCTCACTGTGTGGCGCTTCATCCATCCAATCTCTCGCTGCAGCCGCCACCGCCGTGACGCCGGGGGTGATGGTGGGGACGGCGCGCGGACGAACGCGACGACTCCGCGACGCCGGGCGACGAGTGCGGAACGGAGCCGCCGGGGGAGTCCGCCGTGCTGCGGTGCCACGTGCGCTGCAGCGTCTTGCGACGCCGGCTGCTGCCGCCGCCGTCGGTTCTGTGGCACGAAGACGATGGAAGAGGAGGAGGAGGGACGGCCGCCGAGCTCTGAGTGGCCACGTGCGGACGGTGCGGGTGATCATTTGGAGGAGGAGGAGAGGAGGCGACCTGCGCGTCACCTTTGAGAGCCTCCGTGAGCAGGTGGGACGAGCGGCGGGTGGCACGACTGAGACAGAATCAGAATATTTATTGATGCTGCGGGAGGAATCCGACGAGCCACGAAGCTCTTTGTCGCAGACGTACAATCGTGGCGCGGGGTCAGAAGGTCACAGCGGCGGTGGCGCGTTCGACGGCCGGCGGGGCCTCCTGTCCCTCGGGGGTCGTCGGGGCCAGGGTCGGATGAAGAAGGAGCGACCGCTGCGGCCACACAGGGGCACGCCCGAGCATCGCGAGAGATGGCGTGCACAACACAGAGCCGCACCCTTTGCAGTCACCTCGTCCAGCACGAGCAGAGCAGCCAGTCCGCCTGGCACCGCCTCGCGCACTCCACAAACCCCGGAGACGACGAAGCGCCACTGCCTCCCGCTGGATCCACGCGTCCACGCAGCGGGCTGTCCGCGTAGCGGCGCACCCATCGGCGTTGGGAAGCAGCGAGCACACTCCCTGAGCGCCGCAACGTTGATGTCTTAAGAATGCGTAATCATACCGGTAGGAACCTCCTGGTTACACCAGCCCACAGGGATTATTGTGTCCGTCCGTCGTGCAGGAGGGGCTGGGTGGGAGGGATGGGGAGGGGAGGGGCTGGTGGGGAGGGTGGGAGGGGTGGGGGGGAGGGGCTGGGTGGGGAGAGGCTGGTCACCCGTGGTGCCCTTATAAAACTCAACGTTTAACCTACTCACGCCGGCTTGTGCCGCCCTCACAGTCGGGCATATTTGCAGAATACACCACGCCGCCGTTGACCCTGGCCATTGACCGAGCAACCCAACGTTCCTACCAGCTCCCTCCGCAGGAATGTGTTGTATTGTTGCATCCTTAGATTCCCACCGACTCGCCACTCGTGTTTGGAAAGCAAGGAATCAACAGAGCCTTGCGGGTTAAAAGTCCAGAACTACGCGGGGTTAGAGGCCACGAATAAGGGTCATTGCCCGAAACGTCGACTTACATTTTTCATCTTTAAGGTCTCGCAATGTTATCGAGTTGCTTGAGTTTTTTTGTTTGTTAACCACAAGAGGGCGACTCTGCCTCGTGCTCAAAAGTTTGGACGAGAGAGGAGAGAGAGAGAATCCGTAAGAGTTCCACGTGTGTGGCCTCCTCGAGCCTGCCAGGAGACCCCGAGGCTCAACAACCACAAATCATCCTCTCCCTTGCCGCCCGATGAGTTCTTGCAAGCGCGATCTCACTCAATTCCTGGAATCCCTACACGGCAAAGCGCTGGCCGCAAATTAACCACAATACAGTCAGTCGCCTTTGTTGATCCCATCACGGAGCATAAAGTCGCCACCACCATCACGCGAGCTTCGTTCCATCGCAGCAGCGGGGCGGCTTCTGGCTGTTAGCCATCGAACAAAGACGGTGGTAAAGCCGCATCGCGCGGCGCTTGCAAGACGTCCTCATACGTCCGTCTGGAACGCTCCTCAGACGTCCTCCTGCGGCCGTCTGGAACGCTCCTCAGACGCCCTCTTGCAGCCGTCTGGAACGCTTTCCAGACACCCTTACGTGGCCGTCTGGAACCCTCTTCAGACGCCCTCCTGCGGCCGTCTGGAACGCTCCTCAGACACCCTCCTGCGGCCGTCTGGAACGCTCCTCAGACACCCTCCTGCGGCCGTCTGGAACGCTCCTCAGACACCCTCCCGTGGCCGTCTGGAACGCTCCTCAGACGTCTCCGTGGCCGTCTGGAACGCTCTTCAGACGCCCTCCTGCGGCCGTCTGGAACGCTCCTCAGACGCCCTCCTGCGGCCGTCTGGAACGCTCTCCAGACACCCTCCTGCGGCCGTCTGGAACGCTCCTCAGACGCCCTCCTGCGGCCGTCTGGAACGCTCCTCAGACGCCCTCCGTGGCCGTCTGGAACGCTCCTCAGACGCCCTCCTGCGGCCGTCTGGAACGCTCCTCAGACGCCCTCCTGCTGCCGTCTGGAACGCTCTTCAGACATCCTCCTGCGGCCGTCTGGAACGCTCTTCAGACATCCTCATGCGGCCGTCTGGAACGCTCTTCCTTCTTGGTGTCAGGAAGCCACTGGAGCTGTCCACTTTTCAATCATCCAGATTGAAAACTCGTTTCTTTAGAAGCGCTTTTGTGTGTTCAGTCTGTTGTCTTTCCCACGCACTTTGAATGAGCACGGGTTGCTACGTACGGTGCGATAGAAGTTCAACATGCTGTGCATACATCCTTGCATCGCGTGCTCGGTGATTGTGAAACACGATATTCGATTTCATCATCATCATAATCATCGTCGTCATTATCACTTAACAAGTATGGATTTCGCAATGTTACGAATAATAATTTATTTTGTTGGTGGGGTGTTAGGGCTTGGTAATGATCAGTCTCATCATCTATAACCTCTTTATCAACATCATATCATCATCATCACTATCATGACTACCAATTTTGCCATCACCCTATATTATCATCCGTATAATCATCAGCATTAGCATGATTCACATTAATTCTGATCACCGGCACCACCACCACCACGTGTAAGCATTTTCAACCGTACTCATTGTCCCAGAACAATTATGAACATTTTGGAATTTTTGTCTCTCTCGCTTTTTGTGCGTGTGTCCTGGTTTCGTGTTCCCGGCTCGTGAGATTCATTCCAGATGTTTCAAATCCCGCTTCGTTTCATTTTCCAAGATCGCCCAAAACCGCAGAGAGACATTGGAATTTATGAGAATTACACATTTCTCTTGCTCTGCTCCCACGTGCACACGGCAACTTGCAACTCACTCCCCTGTCAAATCGTCGCGCTCTATAGCCTAGCATTGCTTTGATCCACGCTCTGAATTGTTAATTATTGCATTATAGAAACTGTTGTTGTTGTTGTGTTGGTTTCAATGTTAATGTATTACATTATTCGCAACTGATTGTGGGTTAGGCCAAGCAGTGGTTTGACAAAGATTGTACGTATTATGTACTTCGAGATTATTTCAACTTGTGTAGCGCACAGCATACGCTCACCGTCAAAGAGAGACGGAGAACGGTTCAGAGGCATGAGGAGGAACCGCAGATAAGCAAGGAGACAGCGTACGCGGCGAGCCGGCGCCAACTCCCAAGCTCTGCGGTCCTCTACATATCAAGGTGTTATCGGCCAATGCATGGCGAGTGTTTACACGTGGGAGGAAAGCGGATCATCCTGAGAAAACCAACGCACGCGAGGGAACACTCGGTTCCCGTACAGATGGACACAGACGGCGATCAGTCGACTTGCTGTACTGCCCGCGCACAACACGAAAGAAAAGCCACGTGGTGGTGGTGGTGGTGGTCATCGCGCACGCCACGGTGACGAGCGAGCGCTTCAGAAGGTGAACACGAGGGTGCCGTCCACGCTGGTACAGAGAGGGCTTTTCTCGCTCCCCAGAGGGGAGAGAGAAGAAGAGGGGGAGGGGAAATGGGAGGTGATAAGAGAGAGTGATAAGAGAGAGAAGGGGGGGGGGAGAGAAAGCGGGAGAGGGAGGTGAGGAGAGAGCGTGAGATGAGGAAGGGAGAGTGAGCGAGAGGGGGGGGTTACATAGAGCAAAGTTATTTAAAAAATACGAAATGACGAAGCAAAGTGCCGACTACACCCGAGCATCTTCTTGTTTCCACTGATCGTAAAACAAAAGAGAGAGATAAGGAGAGGAGAGGGGTTGGGAGCAAGAGGGGAAGGAGGAGAGAGCGAGTGAGGGGGCGGGCGGGGAGACAAGGATTGGGGCCACGCGAGTTGGGTTAATTGGTTTCATTGAGACCAATCAGTCAGAGGCGCGGGCTTGCGGGCGGGGAGCTTGAACGGTGCCATAAATAGTGATGGCGTTTATTTACCCGGCAAGACCACGCCGCTAGTCTTGGGACTTCTCTTTGTTAGACGGCTGCCCCTCGACATCGGACGCTTGGCCAAACACGTTCGTGATTGACACGGCGGATCCCCCGATGCGTGCCGCGTGTTGCTCGACACGATGTTTGTGTGTCGGTGCGTGGGAGCGGTGGCGCAGCGGTTAGCGCGCTGCGATATGAACCCGGCGACGCGGGTTCGATTCCCGCTCACGCCAACACCAGTGACGATTATCTGAACCGGTGCTGGGCCTCCCCTAGGTCGACTCGGCCTCAAATGAATACCTGGTGCGGCGTTTAAACATCACCATTAGGGAGACAAAGGCGGCCAGGCGTGGTGTTGACCACCCACCCCCTCGTGTGCCGTGCCTTCATAGGTGCTCGCTAACAGCACTTGCCCCTACAGTCTGTACAGGCTATACAGGGGATCTGTGTCTTTGTTGAACTTTTTTCGCACCGTACGTCGCCCCACGTGCTATCACTAACCGAACTCATAAAGCTCCTAGCCCGGCACGACCCGAAAACAACCCCGGGGACCCCTTCAAATAACTAACACTGCCCATAGACTAACACTGCCCATAGACTAACACTGCCCATAGACTAACACTGCCCATAGACTTACACTGCCCATAGACTAACACTGCCATAGACTAACACTGCCCATAGACTAACACTGCCCATAGACTTACACTGCCCATAGACTAACACTGCCATAGACTAACACTGCCCATAGACTAACATTGCCCATAGACTAGCATTTGCCATAGACTAACATTACCATAGACTAACACTGCCTATAGACTAACATTGCCCATAGACTAACATTGCCAGTAGACTAACATTGCCAGTAGACTAACATTGCCTATATACTAACATTGCCTATATACTAACACTGCTCATAGACTAACATTGCCCATAGACTAACACTGCCCATAGACTAACATTGCCCATAGACTAACATTGCCCATAGACTAACATTGCCATAGACTAACACTGCCATAGACTAACATTGCAAATTTTCTTGCTGTGCACACTGATGATAATTGCGTGTTGAATCGAAACGTCGTGAGAATTTTATTGTTTATATTTATTTTTCCCCTAGACTTACAAAGACCAAGAATAACCCTGCTTATCGCCCACCACTGCCCTCCTCAAAATGCCCCTNATGCTGAAGCTGGATTTCGTTTTTTATTGTTCCTGGGGTAAAGAAGCAGAATAAGACTAAGTAAATATCTAATCTGCTCGCTTGGTCTTGATGCGAGATGACAAGTGCAAGTGTAACAATATAACCGTAAAAACAAAGTTGTTCATATATNCTTTATATTGGCGGCTAGAGTCCCTCGTCCGTGGCTTGAATGGCTGCACCATGGGTCAGACCCTGCCACCATTGCAATTGGTAATAAAATATAAAAAAAATTCCTATGCTTTTGGAAAAAAATTTCGTTATTGTACGCACAACCTGTGGCAAAATCAGCCGATTGGATCACGAAGTAAATATCGAAAGATTTGCACGGCGTAAGCAAGAAGCGATCAATATAAAGTTTAAAAAGTAAACCCGTAAAAACAAAGTTTTTCACTCTAAATCCTTTATATGCGTGGCGGCTAGAGTCCTGTCGTCCTCTGGCTTGAGATGGCTGCCACCTATGGGTCAGATGATTGTCTGCCAGTATTAAGCAATTGGTAATTAAATATTTAATTTGTTTTCCCTAAACAGTGTAAAATTTTGGAAAAAAATTTCACGAAAATTAATTGTCACACACAACGAGTCTGTGTGGAAAATGTCTGCTCGATTGGATCACGGAAGTGGGTTAAAAAACGAGCGAAAGATTTGCACGGTCCTAAGCAAGCAAGCGAACTTAATATAAAGGATTTAAAAAGCCTGTGAGGACGCGGGGATCGATCCCGCCACCTTATGGGAATNGAGGGCGCTAAAATGCACTACTCCGCCGGCCTGGGAGGGGTTACGCTCTGGGTCATATGACGTTCAGCCAGCATGAATGAGTTCTATTTGAATAAATGTAAAAATTCCCTAAAAGTGTAAATTTTGGAAAAAATTTTCACGAACATTAATTGTCTCGCACAACGAGTCTGTGTGGAAAATGTCAGCTCGATTGGATCACGGGAAGTGGGTTAAAAAACGACCGAAAGATTTGCACGGTCGTAAGCAAGCAAGCAAGCACGCAAGCAAGCAAGCAAGCACGCAAGCAAGCAAGCGAACTTAATATAAAGGATTAAAAATACAACGCTACTTCGAGCGTAGCTGCCCGCCGCTCAGAGCAAAATAATTTAGCCATCCCAGCCATCGGATTTCCTCGGCGTAACAACAACACCAACAGCAAGCAAGCCAACAACAGCATTAATACTAATAGGAATAATCGTTAATATTCGTACAGGTTTTGCTCGCTTTGTGCGGTGTTCGGTTTGTGCGATTTCGCGCTGCGTGTCTCCACTCTGAAGACGGGTCAATGTCTGAAACGTCAGCCTACGTATATATGGGTGCGCCTTTTGGCGTCATGTGTCCAACACCATGTGAGACTAGGCTCTAAGGAAAGCTGTCTCGGGTGTGGACCAATCAATTTCAAGGACAGTGCATACAGTACATGATCAGAGTTGTGTTTTTGTTTGCATTCCGACTGCAGGTATTGTGGTCAATGCAAACATGACTCCTTGTAAAAAAAGGTGTCAGTTTTGTTACCAGAAAAAAGGGTCAAGAAAATAATCATATTTTGCAACTGGCAAATGAGGTTCCAATGGTGTACGTATATATTATTCTTCTGAGAGGCAGTGCTTAGTGCTGCGTGGTTGTTGAGTGCCTCTTAATTAGTGTGTGAGCAACACTGCCAGGGCGCATTCCGTGAATATTCGGCGCTCAGCTATTTTTTGCAGCTTGCCTTCTAAAAATAAGAATTAAAAATAAACTGTTAATCTAAAACTATTTTTTTATTTTACCAGGTAGGGCATATTGAGCTATTTAGAGCTCTTATTTTCAGAAGCGATCTGGCTATCACAAATGAAAGCTCAACACAGCGGCTTATCGTTGTGCAGGGAATTTATAGCGGCCAAATATTCTAAGCGCATCTTTATATGAATCTGGAAGCAAAAACCGGAGGACCCGGAGAAAAATCCACGCAACCACGGGGAGAACCTGCAAACTCCAAATATACAACAGGTGTAGAGAACTGACCGGCTACGTCGAGGTAAAGTTGGGCTCGTGGATTTAAAAATCAATACACACAGCAGGGTACACAACTCCCTAGGCGCTAGGGGTCCTACTGTAGTCCGGGTCCCTCCCCCCTCGCCGGCTAGCTCCGGTCGTGTGATCGTGGACGNCGACTNCNNCGGCGAGAAGAGAGCACCTCTGAGCTACCACCGGCNTCTCCCCNGACTCACNACTCGATCCCTCTCTCTACCCCTGGTTCACTCTTCACCCTGCTTATNTACCCGTTCCCACGGTGAGCTTACGTCACGGGTANCCCTAAGCCCATAGGAAACGTGACTCTCGATAACGGCACANCTGANTCAGTCCCCATTTACTCCTCTACATATACAACAGGCTCAGGGTTGGGATTGNACCCAGGACTNTACANATAGTTAACATCGCCCGAGAGTAAAATAAATGACTACGGTGNGAAATGGAAATGTAGCCNTCAGAGAAGCCCCGGGGGAAGAGACGANTTGAGTTNCCCCCCCCTACCACCCATNCCCCCCTCTCCCCCTCCCCCCTNCCCCCCTNCCCCCGCCNCAGCGATAGAGTGACATGGGGCATCGACTGCGANGCGCTTCTGATGGCGAACGTTGCTGATGGAGATCGTGGGGAGAGCTGACATTGCNCAAAGGCCACGTCTCTGATAACTGGCACGGCTCAGAGAGAGAGAGATACACTGACATTGCCCATAGACTAACATTGCCCATAGACTAACATTGCCTATATACTAGCATTGCCTATAGACTAACATTGGCCATAGACTAACATTGCCTATATACTAACATTGCCTATAGACTAACATTGCCCATAGACTAACATTGCCAGTAGACTAACATTGCCTATATACTAACATTGCCTATAGACTAATATTGCCTATATACTAACATTGCCTATAGACTAACATTGCCCATAGACTAACATTGCCCATAGACTAACATTGCCTAAATACTAACATTGCCCATATACTAACATTGCCACTAACATTGCCTAAATACTAACATTGCCCATAGACTAACATTGCCTATAGACTAACATTGGCCATAGACTAACATTGCCTATATACTATTGCCATAGACTAACATTGCCCATAGACTAACATTGCCAGTAGACTAACATTGCCTATAGACTAACATTGCCACGATCGCCCACCTCTTTGAGCAAGGAGCGACTCGCGCAGAGAGAGAGAGGGGGGGGGCAGAAAGGAAGAGGGGGAGAGGGAGGAGAGAGGGGGGAGAGGGGGGAGAGTGGNGGAGAGAGANGGAGAGGGGAGAGAGATAGTGGGGGAGAGGGAGAGAGAGCGGGGGAGAGGGAGGGAAGATAGAGAGAGAGTAGGGAGAGGGGGAGAGAGTTGGGGAGAGGGGGGGCATCTGCCGCCGGTAACGCGATGCCTGCAGCGTCTGCCATGAGTTTAACGCGGCGAATAAACGAGAGCGAACGAAACGCCAGCGAAGCATTTTACAATTTTTCTGTCTCGCCTCCACCCTCCCCAACGAACGCATTCTCACATCGTCACGTGTGCGGTGTGATTTAATATTATTAATATTATTTCGTTTGGCAGATCACCCGGTCAATCCCGGTTGGGTTCCCCTAGACATATATATTGTTTTTATTGGTTATTTCATGAAAAAAAAACTTCCGCTCATCGTCATGTCAGTCGCCACATCTGGACGCCTTCCTCCTAATAAAGGGCGACCGGACAGAGCTCCTTTCGTGTCCGACGGCGAACGTCGAACGCGGTTTCGGGTCGATGAATTTGCGGAGTTAGACCGCGGGCAACGTCCGTCTATGGCAGCGGTTCTCCTACTTAACCTGGGGGCTGCGAGATGCCCTTTCTGGGGCTGAGAGACAGGACAGATTTTTTTTGAAGGCAAATCATTACCGACTATAATCACCCAGAAATAATTCTAGATTTGAAGTTTTCGTCCCAAATAACTCTCGCTACAGTTATTTTGCTGTGCCTTTTTACACCTGACGAGGGAGGCTTGTGTTGCCTCCGAAACGTCGTGATTTAATTGAGTTGTTTTCATTTATTTTATTTTAGTAATTGTTTCACCCACGTGACTTTACCGAAAAACCAAAGAGTATGAATGCTTGCAGTCACGAAAGCTTCAAATCTAGAATTAAATTAAAATAAATTAAATCACGACGTTTCGGGCGCAACACAAGCGTCCTTCTTCAGGCGGGGACAACACACACTTAAGCGGTTGTGCTTTCGTTAAGTTGTCCCCCCCCCCTGAAGAAGGACGCTTGTGTTGCACTGTGCTACGAATGAGAGTACAGTAAAACCTTGGATTGCGAGTAACTTGGTCTGTGAGTGTTTTGCAAGACGAGTAATTTTTTTAAATAAATATTAATTTGATAAACGAGCGAGGTCTTGCAACACGAGTAGTACGTGTATACGCTTTGTCTGCCGAGCGTCACGTGATCACAACTGATATACGAGTGCTTTGGATTACAAACACGTTTCCGGAACAAGAAGATATGCTCGCAATCCAAGGTTTTACTGTAGTTGGCTATCTCAGTGAGCGCCGTCAGTGCTAGACGGCCGGTGTTGTGGCACAGGCTAGGCTGAGCTGCTGTGGAGAGTGTGTGGACGAGACCGAGGAAGTTGTGGTTAATAAAAAATTAACCCTTAAAAACTACGTTTTTCACTATAAATCCTTTATATGCGTGGCGGCTAGAGTCCTCTCGTCCTCTGGCTTGAGATGGCTGCCACCTATGGGTCATGTGATTGCCTGCCAGTATTAAGCAATTGGTAATTAAATATAAAACATTTCCTAAACAGTGTAAATTTTGGGAAAAAAATTTCACGAACATTAATTGTCTCGCACAACGAGTGTGTGCAAAATGTCAGCTCGATTGGATCACGGTAAGTGGGTTAAAAAACGACCAAAGATTTGCACGGTCGTAAGCAAGCAAGCGAACTTAATATAAAGGATTTAAAAAGTGTCTCCTATAAAGTCTGTCTCCGAATCGTTGACAATACAAATGTATAGTATCCGATGCTACGCACGCTGCCTGCAGACGCACGTGGTCACAACACCCCTGACGGCACCGTTTTTTTTCTTCCCGTCCCCGCGATAAAACGAAACCCATACCCCCCCCCTCTCCCCATAAAAAACACCCACCAAGAGCATTCATCATGAAGCCAGTGCAAGTATAAATATATTTAGTTTTCTCTCCCTTTACGTATTTTCTGTCCTCCGCGGGTTGACATTTTTAGTTTAGCTTGCAATTTTTGTGCCCCCCCACACCACCATTCTCCCCCCCCCACGAATCTGTTTATCAAAGATTTATGCGCTTTTTGCTGAGCGCTATGCCCGCTGTTATGAGAAAGTAGCACTTTTAGTTTTATATTTTTTTTTTCGTCCGTCCGTCCTCTAAAAGCGGTGGATGGAGTCGCATCTTGACGTCGCTCAGTTTCAATGGCACTTTTCACGACGCTAAACATCGCAAAATGTCCATCCGAACCGTGACTTTTCCATCACGGTCCGCCTCTTAAAATATTATTTTTTAAAGCGTGGTGACGGTTGCTTGTGGTTATTGTTGTTGTTTTTTACTCCGTGATAATCCCCCCATGTGTTTGCTATACGACGGCTTGATGCGAATGCGACAACACTGTGTGGATGATGGTAACAGCGATGAGCTCAGGGGCTGAATTAGAACGTCGAAGACTGCTGCTGGCCACGACGAAAGGGCTTCAGCACACACAGAGAGTTCGAGTTTTTGCGTCGTTTTTCTGTCCCTCCTTCTTTGTTGAAGGAGCGAAGATCACAGCGGATTTACTGCACGGTCCAACACATTCCTGCGGAGGGAGCTGGTAGGAACGTTGGGTTGCTCGTCAATGGCCAGGGTCAACGGCGGCGTGGTGTATTCCGCAAATATGCCCGACTGTGAGGGCGGGCACAAGCCGGCGTGAGTAGGTTAAACGTTGAGTTTTATCAGGGCACCACGGGGTAACCAGGAGGTTCCTACCAGTATAATTGTGTTACATGGCCACAGTCGCATCACGGTGGCTGGGATCTTTAATGTATATCTGTGGGTCTCTGTGCGTCTCTGTGCGTCGCTGTGGGTCTTTACCTATCTCGACGTGTCTCTATGGGTTTACTACACGATCCGTAGTTTGGAATTCATGGTCACAGCCTAAATCTAGATTGGAAACTAATTTCTTTGGAATGTATTTTGTTTCGTTTAGTTTGTTGTCCTTCCCCGCACCTCCGAATAGCATGGTTGGCTACGTACGGTACGAAAGAAGTTCGACACGCATACACGGCCACGCCACTCCGGCTTGTGTGTTTAACTCAGCCCGCCGATGTTCTGATGCGAGTTGATGGTTTACGCCAATGCCCTCGAGAAAACTACCGTCGTGTTAAACAATATTGATTAAATAATCATAACAATGATTTGCAGCCTGCTGCTACCTGCTGGGACAACGTGGATTCGGAAACGCGCTCGTGCATGGGAACGCGGGGAACACAGGTCGAAACGTGGGCAGAGAAGCGTGGAGAGGCGCGTGTGTTCTTTGTGGAATTGCAGGACTTTGAGAGACGCCTAGAGGTTCACGTGAATTAGATCCGCAGGTTCCCAGTGTCACCCTACCTGCGGGTAACGTAACAATGTCCCAGGGGGTGCTACGCGTGGTGCTTATAAAATGCGAGAAATCATATCATGCGTGAGAGTCACTGGTGAATAATCAAGGTCTCAATCAACGCCAATGTAAAATAACTACGATAAAAAAAAATGTGATATAAAATACATTTTCCAAGCTCATTGTCCGTAAGCAATGCGGGCATCCAATAGTGCCCAGCGAGCTTGAACAGGTTTCGGAACGCGCGCAGACGCGTCCGTCGATTTTTTTTGGTTTCGTATTCGCTTGCGGTTATTTAGCTGGTTGGGATACGTCACAAAAAAATTAACAATTGGTTACAAATAACGACGCTCATTTTTTTTCGTACGTACGTTTTCATTTCTCAGAACCATGTTTGGGTTTAGGCAAATGGGGGTTGTGGGTGACGTACTCGTTTGGAACTAAATTCCACAAAGGGGGATTACACGCAGGAGCCAGGCAAGGCTTGAGAACCACTGGGTGAGAAACGCACGTGTGCTCGTGTCGACATTCAAACGTTCAAATGATCTTCTTGGTTCTTTCGGTAAAGTCACGTAGAAGGAAAATAATAAATAATAAAAATAAAACATAATAAAATAATGTATTTTTATTAGTTTATTATTTCCTTCTACGCGACTTTACCGAAAGAACCAAGAAGATGAATCCCTGCAGTCGCGAAAGCTTTAAATCGAAACGTTCAAATGAGTTAAGAGGGCCTTGCGTAGGAAACGCGATGGGTATCAGGGGCGATTATCAATGGGCGTAACGGTGGCTATGAGATGTTAACTACCTCGCGTGGTATGCAGGAGGTCCGTGGATTCGATCCCGACCACCCTGACGCCTGCTGCTGTATATTTTGGAGTTTGCGGTGTCTCTCTCTTTCTCTCCCCGTGGCCGCGTGGATTTTTCTCCGGGTCCTTCGGTTTTTTCCCTCCATCCATATTTAAAAAACACGCGTTTCGAGTTTTTCGACTGCTGTGAAATTACACACGATAAGCCACTTCGTTCAGCTATCATTTGTGGCCAGGTCGCTTCTGAAAAATAAGCTATTTAGCTCAATGGGGCCTTTCAAAAAAATTTAAGAAATTGTTTAATAACGGAGCGGCAGCCAGAGGATGCACGCGTCTGAGAGGACGATCGGCCAGGGAAGAGAGATGGAGCGATGAAACCGCGTGATCCTGGCGGCTTGATGGGGGGAGGGTGGGGGGTGGGGGAGCCATTCATCCAGCAGTGGATTGGCCGTGGCTGGGAACGATGAATTTACAACGCCTCTGTCAATCCACGTTCTGGGTGATGGCCTACACACGCCGTGTGTGTCGTGTGTGTGTGGTGTGTGTNGTGTGTGTAGTATGTCTGTGTATATGTGTGTNGTAGNTGTGTGTAGTGTGTGTGCGTGTGTGTCGTGTGTGTGTGTGTGTGTAGTAGTGTGTGTGTGATGTGTGTGTAGATGTGTGTGTGTGTGTNGNGTGTGTGTAGTGTGTGTGTGGTGTGTGGGTAGTAATGTGTGTNGTGTGTCTGTTGTAGNTGTGTGTNGTAGATGTGTGTAGTGTGTGTAGCGTGTGTGTGTGGTGTGTGTAGTAGATGTGTGTAGAGTGTGTGTAGTAGATGTGTGTAGTGTGTGTAGATGTGTGTAGTGTGCGGAGAGCCGAGTAGATTCTCAAACGCACCGCTAAATAAAATAAAATTCACAGAGAAAAAACAAATCTTGATTCTTTAGACCCAGCAGTTTACGAGTTTTCACGGTCAAAGTTCATCTTTCCCCACGCACTCAGCACCCGGAGCGCTCAGCGATCGTGGACAGAGGCGATGCGTGGCCACGTCGGTCAGCTGGTCGGTCAGACGTCCAGATGTCTGTGCACGTGAGCAGGATGGGACAGCCCAGAGCAAGTGGCGGCGACCCCAGGGTGACACACGTCCACTCGAAGTGTCTCTCCACGCGGACCGGCGGCCTCGGGCTGACGGTTTTGCCAATCTGAGACCGGTGGTGAAAATTACACGTTCCTCTGGCGGGTGCCAAGTATGTCCAAAAGGACCGTCACTCTTTTTACGTTTACCGTATTGTAAAATACAATTATGATTATTATACTCGTTGGGTCTTTCGGTAAAGTCGCGTAGATAGAAAAATAATTTAAAAATCACGACGTTTCGATCGCAACACGAGCAACGTTTTCAGGTGAAAAAACACAGTGTTGGAGTACAGAATCAGAATATGCATATATACTGGAGGAATCCGATGATCTATGAAGCTCTTTTTTTACAGATGCCCAGTCCACACGGTATCCGTAAGTCCTATATAGTGCCACGGTGGCTAGGAGATGTTAACTACCTCGCCTGGTATACAGGCGTCGTGGGTTCGATTCTGACCCAACGCCTACTGCTGTATATTTGGATTCTAGATTTGAAGCTTTCGTGACTGCAAGGATTCATACTCTTAGGTTTTTTCGGTAAAGTCACGTAGATAAAAAAAAATAGAAATAAAATAATAATAAATGAAAATAATCAGTTAAATCCCAACATGTTATTGATTTATTTCATGTATTACTATTATTTTTATTATTTTTTTTCCTACGTGACTTTACCGAAAAAAACCTAAGAGTATGTATATTTGGAGTTTGTTCTTCCCGTGGTCGCGTGGATCAGGTCCTCCGGTTTTCGCCTCGACATTTAGAATCAACATCACGCGTTTAGAGTATATGGCTGCAATAAAATGTCCACGCGATAAGCCACTTCGTTGGGCTATCATTTGTGATAGCGAGGCCGTTTCTAAAAAAATCTGCATAGCTCAGCAGGCCTAACCTGGTAAAATTAAACAAAGTTTATAGTCAAAATAAAAATGGTTTCGTTTTATTAATATTTGTTCCCGCGGTCTGAATATTAGACACTGGGCTGTGGTACGGCCGAGCGGTAGCGCATTCACCCCTTGTTGCAGGGGCTCGCAGTTCAACACCAGTAGGCCGCCCTGATTAATACTGCCGATGTATTAAATATCCTCGGACATCACTCGTACAACCCAGTTGGGCCACTGCTGCGCCATTCTCAGGGCTCTACGTTCTCAGGTGTCTAAGCGCACCGCCGTGAGCACGGTTGGCTACGTACGGTGTGAAAGAAGTTCAAAACACGCATCAGCAGCGAGCGGGCTGATTTTGTTTTTTCATTTACTGTCAGACGCAGTCGCCAGTCTTGAAGAACGGCCCAGCGTTCGCATTTGAATAAGCGGAATAACAAAAAAATCGATGTTCGCTCCAGCCACGCGCGCCTGGCATGCGGCGAAGTGATTTTATTTTAACAACTTATTGTGCCCATAATGGAAATTGATTACAAGGGTCGACGTTTAGTAAACAAACCATATTTTATCCACCACCGCTCCACCCTCGCCCCCCCCAACACCCCCGATCGATTCCATCTCTCCTGTCTCTTTCGTTTATGCAAATCGATAATTCATCGGAGAGCCAACGTCAAAATACGCCGTGACATAGTAAGAATAATATTAATTACATTATTATTATTTTTCAACGGTTCCGCGCAAGGCAAAACGCCGAGATGTAAATCACCGCTCGTTCCAATCGGCAGAGAGGGAGAGAGAGTGAGAGCACATGGGTCACCCTGCAACCCGCTCATTGAACCCGACGTGCTCCAATCGAGCTGCATCATTCCCCCCCCCCCCCACCTAATCAATAAAACAGCCGCAGTTGAACGTCCACCTTTGACATTTGACCTCCTGCCCCCTGTCTCCCAGCTCGCACCGAGCGACCGGGTCCCACTGCTGCTGCTGCCACCTCCCCCCCCCATTTTCAACCCACCCCCTCCCATCATGATATCGATCGCTGTAATTGGATGCCAGTACTTCAATTGCTTCTGAGGTTCGGTTGTTGCCCGGTTGGGTGCGTTGCCAGGATAGGCGGATTGCAAATAAATGCGGCCATACCTCGGTTTACGTCGGGGATGCGTTCCCGCGAGGTGCGACTACGAATCTCGAAACGACGTTAAATCAAAGCAATTTCCTTTTTTGTTAGTTTTTTTACAAAATCACCAAAATTCCCTTTCGCAACTTATAATAGACTGCGCTCTGCAGAACGGCACGCGTCTTCACGCGCCACGCAAAGCATCTGCGTTAGACTTCGCGCCGCACTCAGCCAAGCCGTTGCTAATCGTAGCTGCGGAGCAGTTCGAGTACTGGTGGCGCTCTTCCTCCTCCTCCCAGCTTAAACAGACGCTCCAAGCCTAGGACGTGTCATTCAGACGCTGTCTTATCGACAGACATGTTCTTCACCTGAGGACGGCTGCTTGCGTTGTGGCCGAAACGTCGTGAGAATTATTTTATATGTTTTATTTTATATTTTATTACTTCCCTTCTACGTGACTTTACCGAAAGAACCAAGAAGATGAATCCCTGCAGTCACGAAAGCTTTAAATCGAAATTGAATTATTTTATTATGTTTTATTTTTATTATTTTATTACTTCCCTTCTACGTGACTTTACCGAAAGAACCAAGAAGATGAATCCCTGCAGTCACGAAAGCTTTAAATCGAAATTTAGTACTATAGTAATAGAGCAAGTGCAGAATCACTGAACCGTCCTGCTGCGAGATGATCGCGGGGCTCTCCGTTGTCCGCGACAACGACCCCCCTTAGAGTCTCAACAGACTGTAGGAGCAAATGCTCTTGGCGAGTAGCACCTATGAAGGGCGACACGGCGGGGTGGGTGGGTGGGTGGCCAGCACCACGACCCCGGCCGACTTTGTCTCCCAGGTGGTGACGTTTTACACATCCGCACCGGGTACTCGTTTGAGGCCGAGTCAACCTAGGGGAGGGTCAGGAGCAGGAGCGGTTCAGATATTCGTCACTGATTCTAGATTTGAAGCTTTCGTGACTGCAAAGATTCATACTCTTAGTTTTTTCGGTAAAGTCACGTAGGTAAAAAATGAAATTTAAATTAATAAAAATAATAAAAAATCACGACGTTTCGGAGGCAACACAAGTCTCCGTCATCAGGTGGGACCTTCACAGCCAGATTTGCTGTATCAAGTGAGGCAGGGATTCCAAGATGCAAGTTCTTAAATACAAGTTACGGGGGAGGAGAGGGGGGGGTGAGCTTATCAGAATGTGGTAGCCAATGAATGGAACGTATCTGGAGGGGGGGGCGGGGCTAAAAGAGAGCACGAGGTGCAGGAGGTGCACGTATTCGTCACTGATGTTGGCCATGCGCATGAGAGTCGAACTTGGCTCGCCAGGTTCCCGTAAGCGCAGTGCGCCAATCACCGCCGCTCATCGATTCACAAAGATCTCAACCCCATGCACCCACCCGGGTGGTCTCCAACCCCGGCCACCCCCACCCGGGTTCATCACCACAATCGTAGCCTGCTGCTGTACTGGCAATGTCCCGTGGGCTCGGGTGTGGGTGTGATAGGAGGGTCACATTGGGTGGGTGTGGTGGGAGGGTCACATCGGGTGGGTGTGGTGGCAGGGTCACATTGGGTGGGTGTGGTGGCAGGGTCACATTGGTGGGTGTGGTGGCAGGGTCACATCGGGTGGTGGGTGTGGTGGCAGGGTCACATCGGGTGGGTGTGGTGGCAGGGTCACATCGGGTGGTGGTGTGNTGGAGGGTCACATCGGGTGGGTGTGGTGGAGGGTCACATCGGGTGGGTGTGGTGGCAGGGTCACATGGGTGGGTGTGGTGGCAGGGTCACATTGGGTGGTGTGGTGGCAGGGTCACATCGGGTGGTGGGTGTGGTGGCAGGGTCACATCGGGTGGGTGTGGTGGCAGGGTCACATCGGTGGTGGAGTGGTGGGAGGGTCACATCGGGTGGGTGTGGTGGCAGGGTCACATCGGTAAACGCGCGGGCCAGGAGAGCGGTGGTTTGAGAATCGTTGGAGGGAATTTCGTGAAGGTTAAAACAACAACAACTGCAGCAGCAGCAGATATTAATCATTCCGATCAGAATTAACGACAGCTGCGGATGCTGCTGTGGTTTTTGTTGTTGTTGTTGTTGTTGTTGCTGCTTAGCGCAATACAAACGGCCGACGAGGCCTCCGCCGACTGGACGGTCACATTCTCGTTTGTTTACTTCGAACTCCGCCGCGCGCTAAACAAGCCGGGACACAAAAGCGCGCGGCTCACGAGCCTCCCCGCGATGCGCCCGCACGACGCCCCTCTTAATTTCTCCGTCGATAAGATCTAACCGCCGCCGCTGACGCCTCCGATTAGCGACGTGGTTTTTTTTGGGGCTACGTACGGCGCGAAAGAAGTTCAACGCAGCGGTGTGACCCGTAACACTTTACCCCGCCGCACGCGACCTGACCAATCCGCCAGCCGACTGACTCTTGTTGGCTCCACTTGTACTGCTGAGTGGACTAACAGATGCGGGTGGGCGGTGGGGTGAATAATTTAAGCCACATGCCCTCTACCCCCACCCCAATTGTTTCAACTGCCACTACGGGAGATCGTGTCGATCCGGCGAACTCTTGATAAACTATTGCGCCACGCACGGCAACATCAGAGCAGCAGCAGCAGCGCTGTCGCGATCTAAAGCCACGAACTCGTGGTGGTAGTTCGCGTGAACCCGATGGCTGCAGGTCCGTGCTGTCGGCCGGAGCTGGACGTTCACCGTGGAGATGGAGTGATGGAATTGGCTCGTGTGGCGGGAGCTGTATTGGATTATTGTGTCGCTGGAGGATGACGGGTGGCAAAGGCTTGAGTAATAGAGGCTTAATTCGTAATACTAAACGTTGTTTTTTTCTGATTTTTTTGTTCGTTTCTAATTATTGGCATAAACCGGGCAACACGCATGCCAAGTTTGACATCGCAAAGCGTCATTAGAGTTGACATCATCCGATCACTCAGCCACGACTCTTCGTATGAATGCGCTAATGATACATTACTTCACATGCATCGCGCATATTCATGAAGCGAATGGAGAATTACGAGTCGAAAATAAACAAACAACTCTTAACACTTTCGTCAATAACACCGTGGCCTTAAAAGGGGGAAAAATATAAATGATAGGCGACTTTTTGAGCAATAACCCTTCTTCATAGCACATGGTGTGAAGAAGGGTCATGGCAATGAAGATGGGCAATGGTTGAGACGACGCCTTTCGTATCATTTTCATTTGTTGTTTTTAATAAAAATGTGTTGTTGTTGTTTTTGTTGTTTGCAGTTATTGGCACTAACAGCAGCAAATGACCGACTAAGGTGAACGCTGTTGCGTAAGTTGCTTGGAGCAACTCCCGACGAGTAATCGGGATGTACCGTGTGCCGTTCGGCACGGTGTCCGACGTTTCGCGACCACCATCTGCAGGAGCTCAATCGAGCTCGATTATCCATATTGGCACGAACAAAGACAAAGATGCCCCGTGTAACCTGCACGGACTGTTGGGGTAAGTGCTGTTAGCGAGCACCTATGAAGGCCGGCGCAGCACACGAGGAGGGTGGGGTGGCCAGCAACACACTCGGCCGCCTTTGTCTCCCCAGTGGCGATGTTTACACATCGCACCGAGTACTCATTTGAGGCTGAGTCATCTAGGAGAGGCCCAGGACCGATTCAGAAAATCGTCACCGGCGTTGGCCGTGAGCGGGAATCGATCTCGGGTGTGCCGGGTTCGTAGCGCAGCGTAGCGCAACTGCTGCACCACCGCTCACCACAACACAACCACCACAACACAACCACCACCACCAGCAGTAGTAGCAGCAACAGCTGGAAATGCTCTACCACCAAAGCGAGAGTGTGAGACGCTAAATGTAGTTCTGTTTAAGCTACGAGCACGTGCAGAGAAGCGTCGGACATCGTGGCGAACGACGCGCCGTCCATTATTATTTCTCTCTATATTTTTTTTTATAGATATCTCATGGTATGCTTCCGCTATTAAGGTCCAGGGTGTTGTCATTGCCAAACGTGTTGAGTCGTCTTTTATTAATTACGCTGCACCCCTGCCACCGCCGCAGCAGCAGCAGCAGCAGCGTCACCGGCTAATGCGTTCGTATGTGTAATCGTATTAATTAACGCATTTACAATTAGGCGCTTAAATTTCTATTTACAAAATATAGACACAGATGGTGGCAAGGTCGTTTCACGCGACTCCTCCGGGTTTAATCTGCGATCGTCTCGCTTTCAGATAAATCCCCGGGGGGGGGCTTCATTTTCTCACCGAATGTCGTCCCCCCGGGTTCCTCGTCGAAACTCGGAGGAGTTAGGGGCGCGTGTATGCTGGTCACAGCCACATCGAGAGTTCAAGTTCAAGTTCATTTATTAGGTATAGCCCTGTGAGCCATTCGGCTCTTGAATCGGGTGCAACCGCAACAAACAAAAACATGAACAAAAAACATCTAAAGTGACTGTATGCAACAGAAAATCCAAGAAAAGACAGCAAAATATTGCAAAAAAGCACCGTACACCAACACTGTGTGCAAAAATCCCAGTGGGATGCAACAACAACACAAGACAACTTAGATAAGGCCATCAGTCTAACTCTGTACTACAACAAACAAACATGGCCAAACCGAAAAAACTTTTAGAAAATCACCAAAATAAACCTGCAATGAAACAGTGGTCATAGGAACTGTGACCGAATTTTCACAATTAACGACGTAAACAACATGTACTACCAAACTCTGCAGCCATAGCTGGGCCTTATGTCAAGAATCTCTGCTCCAAGAGGCCCCTGCCTACTCCACGTGACCTCTGGTCCACGCGGCATCGGGCAGCAATTTGCCGCCTACTCTGCCCCAGAGTGCAATGATCACTGCATGGCGGTCAAGCAGAGACACGTGTTGTTTAACTCCCAGCGGTGGGATTTAAGTTGAAGCAAATTGCATCTGATGGGTTCTTGTGTGTGTCTGTGTGCGTGGAGTGTGTGTGCAGTCATTGGTGATTGCAAGTCGAGACCATCACTGATTTAGAAACCGGGAAAAACACAAGCGGTGGTGCAGTTTCTCGCGCGTTTACGGTGGTGGCTGTGGTGGTGGCTGTGGTGGTGGCCGTGGTGGTGGTGGCTGTGGTGGTGGTGGTGGCTGTGGTGGTGGTGGCTGGTGGTGGTGGTGGCTGTGGTGGTGGTGGTGGCTGTGGTGGTGGCTGTGGTGGTGGTGGCTGTGGTGTGGTGGTGGTGGTGATGGTGGTGGCTGTGGTGGTGGTGGGNTGTGGTGGTGGCTGTGGTGGTGGTGGTGGTGGTGGCTGTGGTGTGGTGGTGGCTGTGGTGGTGGCTGTGGTGGTGGCTGTGGTGGTGGTGGCTGTGGTGGTGGCTGTGGTGGTGGTGGCTGTGGTGGTGGTGGTGGCTGTGGTGGTGGTGCGTGGTGGTGGCTGTGATGGTGGTGGTGGCTGTGGTGGTGGCTGTGGTGTTGGTGGCCGTGGCGGTGGTGGTGTATTGGCTGTGGTGGTGGCGGTGGCTATGATGCTGCACGTGGTTGCTGTAACTCAGCACTGTGGAGAAAGCAGCGAGGGTTGTTGGATCACCGCATGAATGTGGTGAAACTGCCTTCTTCCCGCAGGCGTCGAGGAGGTGCCTACCCTGGCTCGCCAGCAGAAGGGCAGCACAGCAAAGTGTGGACGAATCGCCATCTGTAGCCATCTATACGGGATAGAGCGTTGCCCCTCGCGCACGCCGTGCAGATTTTCTCCAGGTCCTTCCAGTTTCCTCCCACGTGAATAATTAATACTCGTGATTAATTGGCTAAGAACATCTTAAAATTAAAATGGGATTAGCAGCAGCGCCTTCCTGAAAATGGGTCATTCGAATCAACGTGGCTCTCCTGGTTAAACAAATATATTTTTGGATTATCACAAAACTGGTGACATAAGTTCAATTCCTGGCCATGGTGCCTTCTACAATTAGCGCAGAATGCTGCCTGAACTGGTCCTGGGCACCCCACCCCACCCANCCCCACCACCACCACCTCGCCTCTCTTCACTAACCCGCACTGACCAGCGTGGTGAAGTATGGTCAAACAACCTCCATGACTGACACGGCGTGTCCCAACGTTTTTATCCGCCAGTGGATTAACAGATGGCTCAATATTATTCGTAGTATTGTCACTATAACCCAGCTATGCATTAACGTCCAACTTTCCAAACGCCTTCAAAATCAAACGACGAGTGGAGCTTTCTATCGACTTAGCTCATCGAGAAAACCCAGAAAGTGTTTACTCCCGAAAGAAAATAATGAAAAAAAAATCATCACCACCACCATCATCATCATCTCGTTACGGAAGTGAAGTTTAACGCTGTCAGCGTTCGCGGAGTGCGCGCTACAAATCGGCAAATTGGCTCCGGAGCGGAGAGAGCCCTCGGGTGGTGATCGGCGGCGCCGTGAAGCGAGGATGTAAATATTCATCTGACAAAATGATAATAATAAAATAATAAATGTTCATATCGTCTTACAAGACATGCAGATTATCCGTAACACGCCATCCTCGCCTCCCCCACTCCTCCACCTCTTCAAGGCCTACGGGTGGATGTGCGTGCACCAATTCTTCTCTTTCTCCTCCTCTATCATCATCATCATCATCCTCCATCTTCTCTTCTCTCCTCCTGCCCTCTCAGCATTCTCCATCATTATCCTTCTGCTCCTTCACAGGTCTCCACCTCATCATTAGACCTCCTTTGCCAGTACCAAAATAATAATAGGGTTTTCCTCTTTTTTTCTGGCAACAAAACTGAAACCTTTTTACGAGGAATCATGTTTGCATTAACCACAAAACTTGTGGTGAAATACCAAAAAAAAACACTGATAATATATGCATTGTCCTTGAAATTGATTGGTCCACATCACCTCGATGTATGTGTGTGCTGTATGCGTGTTGAACTTCTTTCGCACCGTGCGTAGCGAACCGTGCTAATCGGAGGTGCGGGGGGAGGCCAACAAACTAAACATAATACGCAGTTCGAAGAAATGCGATTTTTTTGTTCAATCTAGATTTGAAAGTGCATACATAGCTTCAGTGGCTTTCTAATAACTCTGTCAGCTGTAGGAACTTCCTACGATGCTGTTGCTGGTAACCATCCTCTCTGCACTCCTCCTCGTCACCCCCTCACTGGATGATTTAAAGGTGGAGTAGCTCCCAGTGGCTTTATAATGTCGGAAAGAAGAACTTTCCAGACGGCCGCAAAAGCGCGTGTGAAAGCGCGCGATGCGGTGACCACCACCTCCGTTCATCACCCTCCTCCTCCTCCGCTCTCGATCCTCCTCCTCCTCCATCTCCCCGTCCTCATCACACCTCCACATCCTCCTCCTCCTCGTCCATCATCATCCTCCTACGCGTCTTTTTCCTCCATTCTCCACCACCTTACTCCCTCCCTCCCTCCCATCCATCCCCTCCCATCCCTCCCATCCATCACCTCCCATTCATCCCCTCCCCTCCCATCCATCCCCTCCCATCCTCCCTCCATCCATNCCCCCCTNCCATCCATCCCTCCCCTCCCATCCATNCCCTCCCATCCATCTCCCCCCTCCCATCCATCCCTCCCATCCATCCCCTCCCTCCCTCCCATCCATCCCCCCCCTCCCATCCATCCCTCCCTCTCATCCACCCCTCCCATCCATCCCTCCATCCCTCCCATCCATCACCTCCCATTCATCCCTCCCCTCCATCCATCCCTCCCATCCCTCCCATCCTCCCCTCCCATCCATNCCCCCCCTCCCATCCATCCCTCCCCTCCCATCCATCCCCTCCCATCCATCTCCCCCCCTCCCATCCATCCCCTCCCATCCATCCCCTCCCCTCTCATCCACCCCTCCATCCATCCCCTCCCATCCATCCCCTCCCCTCCATCCATCCCTCCCTCCCATCCATCCTCCCCTCTCATCCATCCCCTCCCATCCACCCCTCCCCTCCTCCCTCCCATCCATCCCCCCTCCCATCCATCTCCCCCCTCCCATCCATCCCTCCCATCCATCTCCCCCCTCCCATCCACCCCTCCCATCCATCCCTCCCTCTCATCCACCCCTCCCATCCATCCCCTCCCATCCATGCTCTCCCTCCCATCCCTTCCATCCATCTTCTCCCATCCCATCCCCTCCCATCCATCCCCTCCCCTCCCATCCCTCCCCTCCCATCCCATCCCTCCCCTCCATACCCTGGCTCCCCCCCCACGGCACTCGCATTGATTAATTGATTCACGGCGGCGAGTTCCGGAGCATGCCGCTGAATTACGGGGAGCGCGCGCCTTTGATTAGGAACCCAATCAGACGGAGAGGGGATTAATGCAAATTAGAGACCCCCCCCCTCCTCCCCCTCGTGCACCCGCGACGAGAGATGTTGTGGAAATTGAGCGGCCAAATGTCGCTTAGTGATTAATGAGCGCCATGGCGAAGGGAGCGGGCCATGAAAGGTTATTTACGCTGAGGTGTGGAGTTCCTTTGTGTTGTTTTCACGCCGATTATACTGAGACATCGGAGGGGTGAAGCTGTCATCGCTGTAGACCAGAGCCAGAGGGGGGAGGGGGGAGGGGGGGGGGTGCCCGCCGGCTCGATTCGATCTCACGGCGCGGCAGCCAAGACACTGGCGGACGTCACCGTCAGTCCAACCCGCCCACAGGCGCGTGATCTCGTGAGTGGATCGCGGTCAGAAGGTTCAAAGTTCAAATCTTCGTTGCCAGTTGACTCAGCTAATCATGCGCGCGGTGTTGATAATAAGTATAACCCGTAAAAACAAAGTTTTTCACTCTAAATCCTTGATATGCGTGGCGGCTAGAGTCCTCTCGTCCTCTGGCTTGAGATGGCTGCCACCTATGGGTCAGATGATTGTGTGCCAGTATTAAGCAATTGGTAATTAAATATTTAATTTGTTTTCCCTAAACAGTGTAAAATTTTGGAAAAAAATTTCACGAACATTAATTGTCTCGCACAACGAGTCTGTGTGCAAAATGTCAGCTTGATTGGATCACGGGAAGTGGGTTAAAAAACGACCAAAAGATTTGCACGGTCGTAAGCAAGCAAGCAAGCACGCAAGCAAGCAAGCAAGCGAACTTAATATAAAGGATTTAAAAAAGAAAATTAGCGTCGCTTCATGGGGACGTCACACGGCGCTTGTCTTATGGAGTGACTCGCCTCCCCGCCCGCCACAGGAATGTGGAATTTCCACCTCTGGCTCAGGGCTGTAACCGCGCGATGAGCAGCAAAACCTCAAAACCTCTGTGCTCATTTAATCAGAAAATCGCTTTGACGACTTTGATACGGTTAGTCGATGGCCAGGTCACGTGTGGTGAGGTAAAGTATGGGTCGTGCCCCCCCCCCCCTCTTCTAAGAAAATATGACCGGTGTGGAAGAGTAGACCGAATATCCTGTATGGGGCTCGCTAGAACTCCCCCGCATGGAGGCCTTTCCACCTGCAGGGTTGAGCAAAAAAATGCACGGCAGCACCTTTACCACCACCACCATCATCATGATCATCATCTTTTTGGGGTTGGTAAAATAGGTAGCCACGTGGTGAGGCTGCGCAGAAAACAACCAAACGCAAAGTCCAGCGCGCTCACCGTTGAACGATGGCAGCATGCCCGACGATTATGACGTTGATGATGACATTCATTATGACGTTGATGATGACGTTTCAATGGTGACGATGATGATGATGACGCTGATGACGACGTCGATGATGACGTTGCTGATGAAGTTGATGATGACGTTGATGATGAATATGATGATGATGACGGTCACAATCACGGTGGTTGTGGTGGTGGTGGTGGTTATAAAGCTGATGGTGGATAAACCGATACTCTACCCTAGCTGGAATTGCGCACAAGCCAAGAATGAGCCGTGCTCTGGCAGGCAGTCGGGCAGGCGCCAGCATGAGCGATTTTTTTAAAACTCTGATCACGGCGGCGTTTACAATTACGTCTCTTGCCCTCTCAACAACAACAACAACAATTACTCTCAAACGCGCCTGCCAAGCGCGACGCGTGTCCAGCTCTGAGGGAAGACACTTTAATCACAACAGAGGCTGCCCCTATGGAGCAGAGGTCACAGACGTTGAGCCGCTGGGAGAGATCATGGGCTCCGGTGCGGGTTTTAGTTTGCATATCCGCGGTTAAAACGGCATGGGTTGTTGCGATTAATTGTAGAGAGTCCATGGTGGCCTTAGCACGATCACCAAAAAATTATGAGACACAGACAAAGGTTCCCTGTATAGCCTCTAATAGACTATTGGGGCAAGTGCTGTTGGCGAAAGACTATGAAGTCTGGTACGGGACANGGGGCGGGGGGGTGGAAAAATCAGTGGCGATGATCACACATCGCATCGGGTACCAATTTGAGGCTGAGTCGATCTCGAGGAGGCCTAGGAACGGTTCAGAGAATCGTGACTGTTGTTGGTGGGCCGTGAGTGATAAAATCGAACTCGAGTCGCCGGGCTAATTTGCTACACCACTGCTCCTCGCCAAAGACTGACACATACTCTTTAGACTCGCATAGCAAACTAAAGACTCCACTAGACCCACGGTAAAAAAAAAACACAAATCCACGTAGCAGCAACACGTCCGCATTCGCATCCGCTACGATTCACAATTGAAACGTTTGTACGTGGGTTACGGCCACAGTAACGATCTGGGCAAATTTCGATTTAAAGCTTTCGTGACTGCAGGATTCATCTTCTTGGTTTTTTCGGTAAAGTCACGTAGAAGGGAAATAATAAAATAATAAAAATAAAACATATAAAATAATTCAATTTCGATTTAAAGCTTTCGTGACTGCAGAGATTCATCTTCTTGGTTCTTTCGGTAAAGTCACGTAGAAGGGAAATAATAAATAATAAAAATAAAACATTATAAAATAATTCAATTTCGATTTAAAGCTTTCGTGACTGCAGAGATTCATCTTCTTGGTTCTTTCGGTAAAGTCACGTAGAAGGGAAATAATAAAATAATAAAAATAAAACATTATAAAATAATTCAATTTCGATTTAAAGCTTTCGTGACTGCAGGGATTCATCTTCTTGGTTCTTTCGGTAAAGTCACGTAGAAGGGAAATAAAAAATTATAAAAATAAAAATAAAATAATTCTCACGACGTTTCGGCCACAACGCAAGCAGCTTCCTCAGGTGAAGAAACAGGTCTGTCGGAAAGACAGCGTCTGAATGATTGCTGTCGTACGACCCTCCGCCACCCGACGCGTGCGAGCCGTGTAACAGCACGCTGATTGGCATCGTTTCAGCTCGCCGGTGAGTTCAACGGCTACGAACTCTGACTGTGAGATTTGTCCTTCGACTTGAGCCGGTGGTTGACGCTGCAGCAAACAACGACGGGCGCGTGGCAATCGGACGATTTGGTGTCGCTGTACGCGGGGTGGTGGAGTGGTGGTGCCACGACACAAACTTTGCCGGATCATTACCACGTGGCTAGACACCCCGCCCCCCTACCCCCACACACCTCCTATAAAATAAATAAATATCATCCATTATAGAGGTTTTTTTGGGTTAGATCGCGTAAATATATAAATGTGTGGTTACTGGCGAAACGTCGTGCTCAGATTGTAAATGTTGTGGGTTGGCTCTCCAACACACCGGTGTGCTGTACTAGTACACTACACTATACACAACACAATAGACTACACTATACACTACTATACACTACACTACCATACACTACTATACACTACTATACACTACACTATCTACACACACACTACTATACACTACACTATACACTAGTGCTGTACTAGTATACTACACTATACACTACTATACACTACACTACTATACACTACACTATACACTACACTATGCACTACACGCTAGTGCTGTACTAGTGACAAATTGGCCACGTTCTGTTTACGTGACAACCCTTACTAGTGGGCTGTGTCGGTGGTGGCGGGTGTTAACGACACATTTATATATTTACGCGATCTCACCCAAAAAAAACCTCTACTATGGATGATATTGGTCGCGAAAGCCTCCTACGTGATACACTAAATACATATAATGAATCAGAAAGCGAAGACACATTTTGTTCTGACATGCCGTGGTTAAACACAGCATGGTCGGCTCTGCACTGCAACGTGATGTGTTCAGCTCTGTGCGGATGTTGAACTTCATTTTGCACCGCACGGAGCCAAGCGCGCTAATCGGAGGAGCTACGATTGCTGTGGCATCTCGCAAGGGCCACTGAAGCGGGGGCTGCTCATACTGCAGACGTCACCAGAGAGGCCAAACAGCAGCACCCGCGGAGATTTAAGGGGGTAATTTTGAGTCTTCTTGTCGGGCTTGGAGTGGAGGGAGGGAAGGGCGAGGGGGAGGTGGTGGGGAGGGTGGGGGCGCTAACTTGCCCTGCCACAAAATGAACGCACTCAATCAAGGAGTGTTGCCGGATATGATAACAAGATCATCCCAGACTGAGATAAACACCCAACAATGAATGGCAATAGAAGCCATCTTTGTAAATAAATTAATATAACATTCACATATTTCAAGACAGGTAGCCGCAGGCAATGCTGTCAATATAACATCGCCATCGCTACCTTCCTTCTGCCATATCCAGAGTACCACCAGCAGCAGTAGGAGTACTATAATTACAACCACAGACACAACTACCACCAGCAGGAGAAGTACTATCACGACCAAGAAAAAGATCACCCGTATAGCCTTCACAGGCTGTTGGAGCAAGTGCTGTAGGCGAGTAGCACCTGTGGCACACGAGGGATTGGCCGGTCAACACCATGCCCGGCCGCCTTTGTCTCCCAAGTGGCGATGTTTACCAGAGGTCGCAACCGGTACCCGATACCCGTACCCTACCCGATACCCGGCTACCCGTANCCGGCCGGGTACCCGTTTGCGACCCTGGTGCGGCCGGGTACGGGTAGGCCGTGAGTCACTGGTGAGTAACCGTTTGTCACTCATTTCCCAACGTCTTGTCTCTTCCCACAATTCAAGTTCCTAGAATCAAACCACCCGCGCCTGCAACATGGCTTCATCCCAGAGGTCGCAAGCAGGTACCCGATACCCGTATCCTACCCATACCCGGCCGGGTACGGGTAGGGTACGGCCGGGTACGGGTACCCGTTTGCGACCCTGGTGCGGCCGGGTACGGGTAAGGAATCAAAACCCGTTTGCGACCTCTGATGTTTACTACACACCGCACCAGGCACTCATCTGAGGCTGAGTCAATCAGAGGGGAGAGGCCCAGAACCGGTTCAACTAATCGTCACCGGCGTTGGCCCGTGAGTGGGAATCGAATCCTGTCCCTCTGCCACGCTAACCGCTGCGCCACCGCTCCCGCTCTAGTAATGACCGCCACTTTACAGGAGACAAACAGCGAAGCAATCGCAGCAGCCCAGAACCCCCCGCGCATCATTCGCCGGCTTGCCGGTGACGGCGCGAGAGAGATGGAGTTCCCCCATGCGCGGCTGGCCCACGCCGTGCCGGCCTTCAAGGAGCAGTGGGCGATGGAGGAGGCCGTGTGCTCGGTGGCAGATGACGGGAGCTCTGCATGCTGATATGAGCTACCCGTCGGAGGCCGTAGGACTGTGAGAAGGGCTGCGTGCAGAACGAGAGAGAGCGAGAGAGAGAGTGAGAGTGAGCGAGAGGTGGGGAGAAAGTTAACGAAAGTGAACGAGAAAGTGACCGAGAGACTGATCGAGAGAGTGAAGCAGAGTGTGAATTAAGATGAAGAGAGAGTGAGCGAGAGAGTGAACGAGAGGTGGGGGTTTACATAAAGCAAAGTTATAAAAAAATTTAAAAAAGTTTACGAAATGATGAACGAAGCAAAGTGCCGAATACACCGAGCATCTTCTTGTTTCCACTGATCGTAAAAAGGCACGCGCTCGCACGGAGCGCGGGCGCGTCCGCCGAGGCCACGGTGCCTCTGGCTCGGTGTTCTTCACTCACTTTCAGAGGGGAGGGAGGGAGGGGAGGGANGGAGGGAGGAAGGGAGGGAGGTAGGTGCCTTCGCCGCTATGGTGCTGTAGCGCAGCAGCAGGGATCTGGTGATGGGTTTGTGAGGGTGATTCGTGTTTCTTGTTGGTGTCTATGAACACAGTAACACACAATGGGACTAATGTTACACGGGAAACTCGCGTTATATCTTTGAAAAAAAAATACAAACAAACGACATGATGAACGAAGTAAAGTGTCGAAAGACTGAGCATCTTTCTGGTCTGATCGTTTNAAAAAAAGGAGGGAAGGGAGGGAGGAAGCACTTTCGCCGATAAAACATCATCAGTGTGATGAGGGCCGCCGCCACAACATTGTAAAACCATTGGGTGTTTGACAGCGGCACGATGATGATGATAAGAGGGGATTGGGGGGGGGGTGTGAATTCACACTTTGTGTATCGTCAGGGGCCGCACTAAGGCCACCAGGGGCCGCCAATAACCGCGGGCCTTAAACTAAACTAAACTTTTTTATTTTACCAGGTAAGGCCCATTGAGCAACGTAGCTTTTTCGGAGCGACCTGGCCACAATTGAGCNTCAATGATCATCGCGTGGACATGTATTGTTACCAAACACTTGAACGCGTGGTGATTCGAGATGTGGAAACAACCGGAGGACCGGAGAAAAATCCAAGCGGCCACGGGAGAGAGAGAGACACGCAAACTAAAATATAAGAGGCGTCAGGGTCGGGATCGAACCCACGACTCCTGTATACCAGGCGAGGTAGTTAACATCTCCTAGCCACCGTGATGATGAGAGAGACACGCAAACTACAAATATACGCAGGCGTCAGGGTCGGGATCGAACCACGACATCCTGTATACCAGGCGAGGTAGTTAACATCTCCTAGCCACCTGGTGATGTGAGAGAGACACTCAAACTCCAAATATACAGCAGGCGTCAGGGTCGGGATCGAACTCACGACCTCCTGCATACCAGGCGAGGTAGTTAACATCTCCTAGCCACCGTGAGAGAGAGACACTCAAACTCCAATATACAGCAGGCGTCAGGGTCGGGATCGAACTCACGACCTGCATACCAGGCGAGGTAGTTAACATCTCCTAGCCACTGCGATGGTGAGAGAGAGAGACACGCAAACTCCACATATACAGCAGGCGTCAGGGTCGGGATCGAACCCACGACCTCTTGCATACCAGGCGAGGNAGTTACATTTCGCCACTGCGGAACCCAAATAGTGATTAGTTTGCATTTTCTATACTTTGCACTGCTGTCGTGTTTTCGTAACGTTTGTTGTTGTAACGTTCTGACCCACCTCTACTGGACATTTGTGAAAAATAGCTTCATCAGCTTATCGGATTCCTCCAGTAGAAATACATATTATGATTCTGAGATCGGTCCGGCTTGGCGAGACACCACATCCAGCATTACATCTCGCTATGGCTGTGGCTACTAATCACAGATGCCAGCTACTCATGCAAGTCGTAACCGGGTACCCGGGCCGGATTTTATTGGGTGAGGGAGTAAAGCTCCCCCTCGACACGATATTTGGCAGCGGTTACAATGGGGCAACCCTCTCAAAACCACCCCGCCCCCCCGAAGGGTTTCCCTCCGGCAAAGACGTCATCTCAGACGGATGCTGCCCCGCGAAAGAAGTCTCGGTCGGTTTGGGACCAGTGGTGCCGGAGAGAGAGGCTTTTGGCCCAGACCAAGTGTAGTAGCTATCCTTATCAGTTTAATATCTGATAAGTACTACATTGCCTTTCCGGGCCCTTCCCCCCTCAACCATTATATATACGGAGTGGTAGCTCTTGTAATCTCTCATTTGCTTGATACAGCTGTCGTGGCTGTGACGGTTCCACCTCAAGACGGAAGCTTGTGTTGCCTCCGAAACGTCGTGATTTTTTTATTTTACTTTTATTAATTTAATTTTTTACCTACGTGACTTTACCGAAAAAAACCTAAGAATATGAATCCTTGCAGTCACGAAAGCTTCAGATCTAGAATACATTGCGGTACCTTATATTAAATATATAAAAAAGAGATCGAGAGGGACAGAAGGAGAGAGAGAAGGAGCAGAGCTTTACATTTTCGTGACATCTTTCATTTAAACAGGGTGGGGGGGGGGCAGTAAAGCAAAGCATTGAAAAAAAAACTAAATGATGAACGAAGCAAAGTGCCGACTACACCGGCATCTTCTTGTTTCTTCTGATCGTAAAAAATAAAAAGGGCTAAAAGAGAGAGAGAGAGTAGCGAGTGGCAGAGAGGGGGGGGGGTACATAAAGCAAAGNAAAAAAAATNCGAAATGATGAACGAAGCAAAGTGCCGACTACACCGAGCATCTCTTGTTTCCACTGATCGTAAAAAAAATAGAGCGAGAGGGAGAGAGAGGAGATGAGAGGGAGAGAGGCGTTATACGAGCTCCTTTAAAGACTCAAATCCACTTCTCCCCCTCCCACACAGCACGCCCATTCCTCCCTTCCTCGTCCTCCCTCCTGCTCGATCCAGCCGCAACAGCCCTTCCCTCCCCCTCGATGACTAAGAGAGAGAGGACTCAGAGGCAATCATGATCGTACATCAGAGGCGGCGGGAGAAGGGACCACCCTCCTGTCTCTCTCCGTCTGCCTGGTAGGTACGCGTTGGGGTTCCCCCAACACCACCACTACCCTACCCCCAGCAAACCGCCAGAGTTGATATTGTTTAGATTTGAAGCTTTCGTGACTGCAAGGATCCATATTCTTGGTTTTTTCGGTAAAGTCACGTAGGTAAAAAGTAAAATAAAAAAAATC
Source organism: Lethenteron camtschaticum (assembly GCA_018977245.1). Classification (NCBI taxonomy): domain Eukaryota; kingdom Metazoa; phylum Chordata; class Hyperoartia; order Petromyzontiformes; family Petromyzontidae; genus Lethenteron; species Lethenteron camtschaticum. The sequence goes on from MU249602.1 coordinate 8,059,580, forward strand.
ACGACGTTTCGGAGGCAAGCAAGCTTCCGTCTTCAGGTGGTACCGTCACAGCCACGACAGCTGTATCAAGTAAATATATGTATCAAGTAAATATATAATATAAACGGAGTTGTAGCTCCTGCAATCTCTCATTTACTTGATACAGCTGTCGTGGCTGTGACGGTACCACCTGAAGACGGAAGCTTGTGTTGCCTCCGAAACGTCGTGATTTTTATTTTATTTTACTTTTTTAATGTTTTACCTACGTGACTTTACCGAAAAAACTTAAGAATACGTATTTGTTTGTTTGATGCGCTCGAACTTCATCATCTTGATCATCGTATCCACGTTCACTTTCTGTTTGTTATTGTCGATAAGTATGTTTTGGGGGGAGGGATTTGTGTGTGTGTTTGTCTATTTTGGCTCCGTCTCGCTCGCTCGCTCGGTTTGTCAATCATCTTTTCTGGCCCATTGACAGCCGACAAAGGTTGTCACCTCTCGCGTGTCGATGTCCCCGTGGTGCTTTTAGTTTTGTTTGGTCTCACCGTGGTGGTGTCGTTGGTTTAAAGCGGCCGCTCGCTTCACCACCAGAAGTTCAGATTTCACGTGCAAATGACGAATCCGTGACCGATTGCTACAGCAATAACAACAACAACAGCAGCAGCAAGACTTAATTTCTCACCGAATATTTTCTTCAGTCGCAGGTTAAACTCGAGTAGGAGGCGGCACGCGTCTCGCACTAGCCACAGAAATTTTGCGAGAAATATACTGGATGTGGTGAACCGGGTGAGTTCATATCACGTCCTGGTCGTTCTCCGGTGGTAGTGAAGCCCTTCACCCTCCCCCCCCCAATCAATGATAAATTATTATTATTATGATGTAGCAGCATTCGCCGATGCTATATTTATTTTGTACAGTGACTTCTCTGATGCATTCAGGGGAAATGTAACAGAGGTAATTTACACGAATATTTTTAGACACAGAATTTCAACTCACCGGTGGGCTAAGATAGTGAACTATTTGTCTTTTTCATCATGGGACCTCCTTTGCCAGTACCAAAGGTTTTCCCCTTTTTTTCTGGCAACAAAACAGGTGTTAAGACGTTAAAACACCAAATTGAAACCTTTTACAAGGAATCAGTACGCCTTTTGGCGTCCTCTGGTCTAACACCGTTTGAGACGAGGCTCAAAAGAAAGCTGTCTCTGGTGTGGACCAATCAGTTTCAAGGACAATGCCAAGATATTATCAGAGTGTGTTTTTTGTTTGCATTCTGACCACAGGCATTGTGGTTAATGCAGACATGATTCCTTGTAAAAGGTTTCAGTTTGGCGTTTTAACAGTTTAGCACCTGTTTTGATGCCAGAAAAATGGGAAAAACCTATTATCATATTTGTCTTTTGAAAACGTGACACATTTTTTACTGATTGGCCGTGTCGGGTGGTGGAGGGTTGCGACGCATTTATAAATAACGCGATCTAACCCAAAACCCTTTATTATGGACAGAATTTCATATTGGAAGTATTTTTTTCATATATATTCTGAATAGGGTTGTATATGCCGATGCATGTGGTTTTTTTCATTTGTATTTTATTTTAAAACAAGCAGGAGGGATGCTGTGTGAGTGTTGCCCGCACACTGGAGGTCGCCGGTTCGATTCCATCTCTCGGCGTTGCAGTCTAAAACAACAACCGTGCGAGTTTGTTACGTATGTGCATATGTTGAACTTCTTACGCATGGTACGTAGGCAAAAGTGCTAACCGGAGGTGCGAGGGAACGACAACAAACTAAACACGAAAAGCAGTTCTACATAAATTAGTTTTCAATCTACATGATTTAAAAGTGCATCGCTCCAGTGGCTTCCTAATATCGGAGGGAAGAGCGTTCCAGACGGCCGCAGAAGTACATCTGAAAATCCCCACACCCGCCTCTGTCAACTCAGCAGTGTGATTGGTACGCTGCAGTTGATCGATCGGCAGCTCGCGTGTGATGGGGTAAAGTGTGGGCAGCGGGGCACGTGTGAAATTGTAGCGTCCCTTTGTGTGTCGTCACTCGAAGGGATGTTCGGAAGTAGCTCTGTGCTAGCAACTTCCACAGGCCGTTTCAAAAAGCCACGACTACATTCAAATCCTTGCAGTCACGAAAGCTTCAAATCTAGAATTGAATGTATTCTTCACCATATGACACGACTCTGATGGCAAACGTTTAACAAAAGGCAGTCTATAACCGATGATGATGAATGATTAGAATGACGATTCTCTTGATATTTTTTTGGAAGCTCTATTTATTCGTACTGGCTTAGGGCTGGGATTTCTTCTCTCGGGGATCACTGAGCTTCATCGCGATACCAGCACCCCACGACTCCTGATGCCAGAAATCACATTTTTTTAATCTAGATTTTCAAAGGACATGCATAGCTCCAGTTGGCTTCCTTATAACTCTGCCGGCTGTAGGAACTTCCTACGATGCTGTTGCTGGTCAACCTCCTCTCTCTCTTTTTTTACGATCAGTGGAAACAAGAAGATGCTCGGTGTAGTCGGCACTTTGTTCGTTCATCATTTCGTATTTTTTTTATAACTTTGTTTATGTAAACCCCCACCTCTCGCTCACTCTCTGCACCCCCTCCCCCACCTCTTCCACCTCTTCCTCGGGCCGACTGCGTCCCTGTCTCTCTCCACTCTACCGCGTCCCCCACAAAACCAGTGGTGATCATAGCGCAACGGGGGCGGCACGGGGGCACCTGTCAATGAATAGAATCCTCTGAGCCGACAGAAGAGACGTGGGACGAAACGACAAAGTACGGCGACGAGACGTACACACGTACGCTGAACTTTTCTCACCGCACGGTAGCCGAACGCGCTGATGGAGGCGCGCGATACAGAAGTGGAGTCGAGACGTTGCAAGAAAGGTAGAGACACAGCGCACACAGCACAGAGAAGAAGAGAGAGAGAGACTTACTTTTTGTGTTCATTATCCAACGCTACGTTTATTAGGAATTCAAATTGAGACGATATTTGATGCCGCCTCCCGTTTATGTTTTAATGAATCAGAGCCCCTTGGGCTACTTGGGGCTCTCACACTTGCGCTTTGGTTTGCCTTAGCACCACCACTATTCCAACCCCTACTTTATCCCCCCCCCAACACCAATCATCACCTGTACCTCCTAGCGCAATGCCCTCAACGCGTCCACTGCTCCATGCGATGCATCGGTCGCACTTGGATTATTCGTGAAGTCTAGTTTATTATAATTTGTTCATCAAAGGAGAGTCACGTTTGAGTCACGTGACTCTTTATCAGCTGCTGCTGCTACATTGGGGTTTTTTTTATTTGTCAGATGGTTTCAGTTGATTACTGATGAGTGAGCGAGAGAGTGAGCGAGAGGTGGGGGTTTACATTAAGCAAAGTTATTATCAAAAACAAAAATTACGAAATGATGAACGAAGCAAAGTGCCGACTACACGAGCATCTTCTTGTTTCCACTGATCGTAAAAAAAAAAGATTAATGATGAGTAGTGTTCGTTCAACGCTTGGGGAGAAAACCGGAGCGCCGGAGAAAAGCTCACGCCTTGCGCGAGGGGGCAACACTCAATCCCCGTGCGGCGGCGATTGTCCACGCTTTTCGTACCGCCGTCTCCCGGTGAGCCAGAGTTATGGCATCGCCACGACGCCCTCCCGCCGCGAGGGAGTTTCATAACATCTGTGCGTGATCCACCGAGCCCCTCGCTTCCACAGTGCTGGGTTACAGGCCGCGTGCAGCATGGCGAGACCGCTGGCTGTGGAGCACTGCATTGTGACCACATTGTGCCCTCGATCCGCCCCATGGCACCCAAGCCGGTGCCAACGGCTTTTTTTTCATCTGCATTCGAGTCTCCCTTCTTCTTCTTTCGTACGGCTGCTGATGATGACGAAAGATGCGGAGCAGCAACCCACGACTTCACATTCGGGTGGTCAAGCCAGACAACCGCGTCGGCTTAGTGGACCGGCGCCGTGACGTCTCCTTTGTACATTTGTGGATCGGGGCATTGCGTCGTTATACGGCGTTACGGTCCCGTTCTGGATGACCACAGTCGCATTCTACTACTGGAGTTTTTATTTTTATTTTCCATCTGTGCATCGGGTATCAGCATCTGTGCCACGGTGCGTGCGGACGCGATTCAGGGTGGACCGTGAGCTTCGTGGAAGATCAAACCCAGGGATGCTCTGTGTTGGCTCTTTCAGAACAAGGTGGTTTTTGTGAGTTCTTTTGAACTCCATTCAGCTCCCAGGCTTCACGCATTCGAGGGACGCGGCCCGCTTGCCGTCGCAGAGGTTCGCGGTTCGAATTCCAGCGGCCGCCTCGGTTAACAGCCCGGCGGCGGTAGAGTGGCCTGTGATCGCCACACTGCAAAGGCAGCGATGGTTGGCGGATCGCCGCACAAATGTTTCGAGGCTCCCATCGTCCCGCGGGATCGAGGAGGCGTCGTACCCTGGCTCGCCAGAAGAAGGCGGTAGAGTAGAGAAAAAAATGTGGACCTCCACCTGTTCCGTCTGGATGGGATAGAGTGTTTCTCCCTCGCACGCGCGGATTTTCTCCGGGTGCTCTGATTTACTCCCAGATATAAACACTCATTCATCGGCCAATAAAACCTTAAATCTTTCCGTTCTGAGACGTCTGCAAGTGCAGGTGTGGGTCCGTTCGCCGCTGAATCTCGGAACGCGCAAGCGGCTCAGGGTTAATTTTATTTAGAGATGCGTAGCGTCGCTGTTTATAAAAACGTCGTACTCACCACAGAGAATCGTATCGACACGACCGCAATCTACAATATAGCTGCCACAAAACTGTGCCACACGCCCTCCCGCATGGCCTTGCGGGAGCTTCGTGTCCCGATAAAGTTATTTGAGTTGTTTTTCCGATTCCGTTCCGATGACGTACGGTAGAGTATGTACACGTACGTCATCGGAACTGAATCGGAAGAAAAACTGATGACGTACACGCACGTCATCGGAATGGGAAAAGGGTTCATATGTAGAGGACTGCAGAGCTTGGGAATTCGTTGGCGCCGGCTCATCGCGTGGCCGCCGTCTCTCTCCTCTGTGGTTCCTCCTCGCGCCCTTGAGTCATTCGCTCGCTCTCTCTCTCTCTACGGTACCATGTGGCGTGTTACAAGTTTAAATTATTATTATTGCTAATATTTGCAGGTGTGTTAACCGTAATAAAAAAGAAAACTGCTACACGCTGTCCGCTTCCAGAGTTGACGTTAAAGATCCCGTGGTGTCAGTGTGCGGCCATCACGCTCCAAATTTGTGCCAAAGTTGGAAACAATCACCGGCAAAAATTACCCATTGCGATCACTAAACTAAACTATTTTTATTTTACCAGGTAAGACCCAATGAGCTATGTGGCTCTTTTTCCGAAGCGACCTAGCCACAATTTATAGCTCAAGGAAGTGGTTTATCACGTGGAAATGTATAGCAGCCAAACACTGTAAACCCGTGTTTCTAAATTTGTAGGGAAGAACTGGAGGACCAAGTGAAAAATCCACGCGAACACGAGAGAGAGACAGACACCTAATATGCAGGCGTCAGGGTCGGGATCGAACCCACGACCTCCCGTATACCAGGCGAGGTAGTTAACATCTCACCACAGGGAGGATAAAATGTAATCTCCAAATATACATCAGGTGTAAGAGTAGGAGTCGAACCCATGACGTCCTGTCTACCAGGCGAGGTAGTTAACATCTCACCACGGGAAGTGAGAAAATTCAAACTCCAAATATATAGCAGGCGTCAGGGTCGGGATCGAACCCACGACCTCCTGTATATACCAGGCGAGGTAGTTAACATATCACAACCGTGGCACCCTACTGCGTCAGGGTCGGGATCTAACCCACGACCTCCCGTATACCAGGTGAGGTAGTAAACATCTCACCACGGGGAGAGATGAAATGCAATCTCCAAATATACAGCAGGTGTAAGAGTAGGGGTCGAACCCACGACCTCCTGTATATACCAGGCGAGGTAGTTAACATCTCACAACCGTGGCACCCTACTGCACGCAGCAGAGCTTAACTATTAATATTTGACCAGCTAATTCCCACTGAACTGTGTAGCTCTTTTTCCGCAACGACCTGGCGACAACGCGACAACGACCCCCCAGAATAAACACAGCCACGAGACTGGATGAGGCTCTCCCAGGGTAAACAAGTGTGTTGGTTATAATAATAACAATAACAACAACATAATAATAATACGGAGCACGCAGACGTGATTCACCGAATGGATGGCCAGAGGAGGCTCGCGTGTTTCGGAATAACAGTCAACAAATCATCGGGGAAATATCCAATGAGGTGCGAACAGATATTGAGTCAAACGACTACATTACCGCCGGGGGATAAATGGGTGTTGGGTTTTCGGCACGCGCCCGTGTAAAGGAGTGTGTGTGAGTGTGAATGTGTGTGTAAGTGTGTGAGTGTGTGTGAGTCTGTGAGTGTGTGTGAGTGTGTGAGTGTGTGTATGAGTGAGTGTGTGATGTGTGTGAGTGTGTGAGTGAGTGTGTGGGTGAGTTGTGTGTGTGAGTGTGTGAGTGTGAGTAGTGTGTGTGAGTGTGTGANTGTGTGTGTGAGTGTGTGAGTGTGTGTGTGTGAGCGTGTGTGAGTGTGTGTGTGAGTGTGTGTGTGAGTGTGAGAGTGTGTGTGAGTGAGTGTGAGTGTGTGAGTGTATGTGAGCGTGTGTGTGAGCGTGTGTGTGAGTGTGTGAGAGTGTGTGTGTGTGAGTGAGTGTGAGTGTGTGTGAGTGTTTATTTGTTTCCAGTGCGTGATATGTCGTGGGGAGCGGTGGTGCAGCGGTTAGCGTGCTGAGCCACGAACCTGCAGACCCCCCCCCCCCAGTTCGATTCCCGCTCGCGGCCACCAACACTCAGTGACGATTATTTGAAGCGGTCCTTGGCTTCCCTCCTAGGTCGACTCAGCCTCAAATGAGTACCTGGTGCAAGCCTGCAGCAAAGTTTAAGGACCACTGCTCTAAAGGCNGGGGGGGGGGTCTCTATCGCCAGCAGTGGCGTGAGCAGGCGATTGCAGGGCTGCACCTTTATCTATTGTGCGTGGCGTCTCCCCTCCAGCACTGCTGCTGCACGTGACTTGCCTGTAACTCCGGCACCTGTGCAGGCAGCAGCCAGGGTTGGTGGTTCACCGCACAGACGGGCTGTGAAGCTCCCTTCGAGGAGAAGGGTCGTACAGCGAGTGGACCGATCGCCATCTGTTTCCATCTGTACGGGGATAGAGCGTTGTCCCCTCGCACAAGGCGTGGGTTTTTCTCCGTGGGGCCTCCAGAAAACTGTCGTCATTGATTAGCTGAAAACTTCTTACGAATAAAAACCCTCCTCCATAAGAGTTTTTTTTTGGTTAGATCGCGTAAATGTATAGATGTGTCGTTAAACCCGCCACCACCCGACACAGCTATCGCCTGATGAAGCTAGTTGTAATTACTGGCGAAACGTCGTACTCAGATGGTAAATGTTGTGGCTTGGCTCTCCAACACACCGGTAGTGCTGTACTAGTATACTACTATACACATACACTATACACTACACTATACACTACTATACACTACACTACTATACACTACACTATACACTAGTGCTGTACTAGTATACTACACTGTACACAACACTATACACTACACTACTATACACCACACTACTATACACTACTATACACAACACTATACACTACTATACACAATACACTACTATACACTACACTATACACTAGTGCTGTACTAGTATACTACACTGTACACTACACTATACACTACACTACTATACACTACTATACACTACACTATACACTAGTGCTGTGCGAGTGACGAATTGGCCGCGTTCTGTTTACGTGACAACCCTTACAAGTTGTCTGTGTCGGGTGGCGACGGGTTTAACGACACATTTATATATTTACACGATCTAACCCCCCCCCCCTATATTATGGATGATATTAGTCGCGAAAGCCTACGTGTTAAAGAAAACCTCTCCTGAAAAAGAGCCATACGACTCAGCGTGGCTCTCCATGGATAATGAAAGTGGAATAAACCGGCTCCCTGCTTTCAGACGCAAGAGGCTGTGCTCATGCCCAAATATTACTGGTAGGAACCTCCTGGTTACATCAGCCCACAGGGGATTATTGTGTCCGTCATGCAGGGAGGGGCTGGGTGGGGAGGGAGGGGCTGGGTGGGGAGGGGAGGGTTGGGAGGGGCTGGGTGGGGAGGGTGGGGCTGGGTGGGGAGGGTGTGGAGGGGTGGGTGGGGAGGGTGGGGAGGGCTGGGTGGGAGGGTGGGGCTGGGTGGGAGGGTGTGGAGGGGCTGGGTGGGGAGGGTGGGAGGGGCTGGGTGGGAGGGTGGGGCTGGGTGGGGAGGGGCTGGTCACCCCGTGGTGCCCTTATAAAACTCAACGTTTAACCTACTCACGCCGGCTTGTGCCCGCCCTCACAGTCGGGCATATTTGCGGAATACACCACGCCGCCGTTGACCCTGCAGGCCATTGACCGAGCAACCCGACGTTCCTACCAGCTCCCTCCGCAGGAGGAATGTGTTGTATGTTGAGCTTCTTTCGCACCGTACGTAGCCAACCGTGCGGTGTGTGTGGGANGGGAGTTACAACAAACTAAACACACAAAAGTAATTCTAAACAAACGAGTCCAATGAGGCCCTGATCAAGCTTGCGAAATTCCACATTCCTCTGGAAGGGAGCAAGTCCATCCCATAAAACAACGGGGTCAAATCTACGAAACAATCAAATTAGTAAGGCCGATCGCCGTGTCCTTTCTAAACGAGGACCAGAAAATATAAATATTTTGTTTTTAAATCACGACAATAATCTGCACAATGGCAATAAATTGTGATCGCAATTGAGATTAATTGCGCTAAACGCTAACATCTGTTCCCCGGCGCCTGTAAAACCATCGCTTGTAAGAGACGCGGGTTTTAAAATCCGTGCGTTTGCCGCGCGTGCGCTGCAAATTAATTGCAATTACTTTCACACGAACTGCTTAGAGTGCACACGCACGTGTACATTGTGTCAAAGTGTGTATGTGTGTTGATCCTTCGCACCTTACGTAACCAACCGCGCTAATCGGAGGTGCAGTGTTGAGTCTATGGGCAGTGTTGAGTCTATGGGCAGTGTTAGTCTATGGGCAGTGTTAGTCTATGAGCAGTGTTGAGTCTATGGGCAGTGTTGAGTCTATGGGCGGTGTTGAGTCTATGGGCGGTGTTGAGTCAATGGGCGGTGTTGAGTCTATGGGCAGTGTTGAGTCTATGGGCAGTGTTAGTCTATGGGCAGTGCTGAGTCTATGGGCAGTGTTGAGTCTATGGGCAGTGTTGAGTCTATGGGCAGTGTTGAGTCTATGGGCAGTGTTGAGTCTATGGGCAGTGTTGAGTCTATGGGCAGTGTTGAGTCTATGGGCAGTGTTGAGTCTATGGGCAGTGTTGAGTCTATGGGCAGTGTTGAGTCTATGGGCAGTGTTGAGTCTATGGGCAGTGTTGAGTCTATGGGCAGTGTTGAGTCTATGGGCAGTGTTGAGTCTATGGGCAGTGCTGAGTCTATGGGTAGTGTTGAGTCTATGGGCAGTGTTGAGTCTATGGGCAGTGTTGAGTCTATGGGCAGTGTTGAGTCTATGGGCAGTGTTGAGTCTATGGGCAGTGTTGAGTCTATGGGCAGTGTTGAGTCTATGGGCAGTGTTGAGTCTATGGGCAGTGTTGAGTCTATGGGCAGTGTTGAGTCTATGGGCAGTGTTGAGTCTATGGGCAGTGTTGAGTCTATGGGCAGTGTTGAGTCTTTGGGCAGTGTTGAGTCTGGGCAGTGTGAATGGGCAGTGTTGAGTCTATGGGCAGTGTTGAGTCTATGGGCAGTGCTGAGTCTATGGGCAGTGTTGAGTCTATGGGCAGTGTTGAGTCTATGCTGAGTCTATGGGCAGTGTTGAGTCTATGGGCAGTGTTGAGTCTATGGCAGTGCTGAGTCTATGGGTAGTGTTGAGTCTATGGGTAGTGTTGAGTCTATGGGCAGTGTTGAGTCTATGGGCAGTGTTGAGTCTATGGGTAGTGCTGAGTCTATGGGCAGTGTTGAGTCAATGGGGAGTGCTGAGTCTATGGGCAGTGTTGAGTCTATGGGCAGTGCTGAGTCTATGGGTAGTGTCGAGTCTATGGCAGTTTCGATTTAAAGATTTCGTGACTGCAGAGATTCATCTTCTTGGTTCTTTCGGTAAAGTCACGTAGAATGGAAATAATAGATTAATAAAAATAAAACATAATAAAATATTCTCACGACGTTTCAGCCACAACGCAAGCAGCCATCCTCAGGTGGGAGCAGGTCTCTATGGGCAGTGTTGAGTTTAAAGGCAGTGCTGAGTCTATGGGCAGTGTTGAGTCTATGGGCAGTGTTGAGTCTATGGGCAGTGTTGAGTCTATGGCAGTGTTGAGTCTATGGGCAGTGTTGAGTCTATGGGCAGTGTTGAGTCTATGGGCGGTGTTGAGTCTGGGCGGTGTTGAGTCTATGGGCGGTGTTGAGTCTATGGGCAGTGTTGAGTCTATGGGCAGTGTTGAGTCTATGGGCGGTGTTGAGTCTATGGGCAGTGTTGAGTCTATTGGCAGTGCTGAGTCTATGGGCAGTGTTGAGTCTATGGGCAGTGTTGAGTCTATGGGCGGTGTTGAGTCTATGGCAGTGTTGAGTCTATGGCGGTGTTGAGTCTATGGGCAGTGTTGAGTCTATGGGCAGTGTTGAGTCTATGGGCAGTGTTGAGTCTATGGGCGGTGTTGAGTCTATGGGCGGTGTTGAGTCTATGGGCAGTGTTGAGTCTATGGGCAGTGTTGAGTCTATGGGCGGTGTTGAGTCTATGGGCAGTGTTGAGTCTATGGGCAGTGCTGAGTCTATGGGCAGTGTTGAGTCTATGGGCAGTGTTGAGTCTATGGGCAGTGTTGAGTCTATGGGCAGTGTTGAGTCTATGGGCGGTGTTGAGTCTATGGGCAGTGTTGAGTCTATGGGCAGTGTTGAGTCTATGGGCAGTGTTGAGTCTATGGGCAGTGTTGAGTCTATGGGCAGTGTTGAGTCAATGGGCAGTGCTGAGTCTATGGCAGTGTTGAGTCTATGGGCAGTGCTGAGTCTATGGGTAGTGTTGAGTCTATGGCAGTGATGAGTCTAAGGGCAGTGTAAAGTCTATGGACATTATTGAGTCAACGAGCAGTGTGGAGTCTATGGGCAGTGTTGAGTTTAAAGGTAGTGCTGAGTCTATGGGCAGTGTTGAGTCTATGGGCAGTGTTGAGTCTATGGGCAGTGTTGAGTCTATGGCAGTGTTGAGTCTGTGGGTAGTGTTGAGTCTATGGGCAGTGTTGAGTCTATGGGCAGTGTTGAGTCTGTGGGTAGTGTTAGTCTATGGGCAGTGCTGAGTCTATGGGTAGTGTTGAGTCTATGGGCAGTGTTGAGTCTATGGGCAGTGTTGAGTCTATGGGCAGTGTTGAGTCTGTGGGTAGTGTTGAGTCTATGGGCAGTGTTGAGTCTATGGGCAGTGTTGAGTCTGTGGGTAGTGTTAGTCTATGGGCAGTGCTGAGTCTATGGGTAGTGTTGAGTCTATGGGCAGTGTTGAGTCTATGGGCAGTGTTGAGTCTATGGGCAGTGTTTAGTCTGTGGGTAGTGTTAGTCTATGGCAGTGCTGAGTCTATGGGTAGTGTTGAGTCTATGGGCAGTGTTGAGTCTATGGGCAGTGTTGAGTCTATGGGCAGTGTTGAGTCTGTGGGTAGTGTTGAGTCTATGGGCAGTGTTGAGTCTATGGGCAGTGTTGAGTCTGTGGTAGTGTTAGTCTATGGGCAGTGCTGAGTCTATGGGTAGTGTTGAGTCTATGGGCAGTGTTGAGTCTATGGGCAGTGTTGAGTCTATGGGCAGTGTTGATCTGTGGGTGTGTTGAGTCTATGGGCAGTGCTGAGTCTATGGGCAGTGTTGAGTCTATGGGCAGTGTTGAGTCTATGGGCAGTGTTGAGTCTTGGGTAGTTTGAGTCTATGGGCATGCTGAGTCTATGGGCAGTGTTGAGTCTGTGGGTAGTGTTAATCTATGGGCAGTGTTGAGTCTATGGGCAGTGTTGAGTCTGTGGGTAGTGTTGAGTCTATGGGCAGTGCTGAGTCTGTGGGCAGTGTTGAGTCTGTGGGTAGTGTTAGTCTATGGGCAGTAGGTATGTGTGTATGTTGAACTTCTTTAGCGCCGTACGTAGCCAACCTGCTAAACGGAGATGCGCGCTCGTGTCTGTGTGTGTCGCAGTGCTGAGTGCGCTGTGCTACGAAACCGGCGACGGAAGTTAGATTCCCTTTCACGGCCAACATCAGTTACGCATAGCTGAACCTGTCCTGGGCCTCCCCTAGGTCGACTCAGCCATAACCGAGTACCGGGTGCAGTGTGTAAACATCAGCACTGGGGATACAACCACCGCTCACTCACTCCCTTGTGTACCGTTTGGCCTTCATCGGTGCTACTCGCTAACAGCACTTGCCCCAAACGTCTGTTAACGCTTTACTGGGGGATCTTTGTCTCGAGAATATTCATTAAATGTTATAAATGTTGCACGACACCTGCTTTGTGTCGGTCGACCTTCTGCAGCGTTTGTGGAGGTGTTCGTTGGTGCCGTGTGTTGATACACAGAGACACACACGGAGACACGCGCACAGAGAAACAACATTGTGTGTGGTCTGTGCGCTACTCTGCAGGCAGAGAGAGATACACACAGAGATACATATACAGAGATACACATAGATACAGAGATACACAGCGATACACATGCAGATACACACACACACATACGTACACAGAGATACATACGTACACAGAGATACACATAGATACAGAGATACACAGCGATACACACGCAGATACACACACACATACGTACACAGAGATACACGCACAAAGAGACTCCTCTGCCAGTCCCTGGTTCCTATTGTACGTCTTTGTGTTCCTATGTACGTTTTTGCGTTCCTATGCCAGCCTATGGGTTCCATTGTAAGTTCACGGTTATCATTGAAAGTCTATGCGTCCCTATGTAAGCATATGCATTACTATCCACATCTACGATTAGCATGTGTTGGCTACATACGGTTCAAAAGAATTTCAACATACATGTTAAGTCGTTCACTGCACACGCATGCAGTCTATGGGCCCTACGTTAGCCCACGGGTGCTGCGTTCGTCTCCGTGACCTACATCTCTATATACGACTGCGAGTTCCTTATACGTTCGTGTCAGGCCGACGGCTTGCAGGGGAAGCTTATGTCCGAGCTTACGTTCAATCTCGTTGGCCTCGTCTGCCCATGCAGCAGCCCCGTGGTTGGACAAACCCGGTAATCTGGGTCAGTCGGAGAGAACACGTGGTTAGCGCGCTCGGCTCGGAACCCAGTCACACGAGTTCACGGCCAACACCAGTGGCGATTATCTGAACCGGTCCTGGGGCCTCCCTAGGTCGACTCAGCCTCAACAAGTACCTGGGTGCGATGTGTAAATATCGCCACAAGGGAGACAAAGGCGGCCGGGCGTGGTGTTGGCCACTCCCTCCCCCTCGTGTGCCGTGCCGGCCTTCGTAGGTTGCTACTCGCTAACGGCACTTGCCCCAACAGTCTGCTACAGGCTATACGGGGGATCTTTGTCCTTGTTTCTTGTTTTCGGCTGTGTGCTCGAGAAGCTCCCAAGGGTGGTGGAGCGTAACGTCGGACATCGTGCGGTACAACACCCCCCCCCCTCACCTGCTCCCCCACCACGAATAAAAAAAACCTCTTCGGATTTGTCACGGTAACTCCCGTGCTTACGCTCCCAGATGAACGACACTCTGATGTCATGGTCGTGTTGCTGTTTAAGAAGGGAGTGGGGTGGGGAGGGGTGGACTCAGCTGTAAGAGAAATGCGGCCAAATTGATCATCATCGAGTTCCCCAAAGAGACTTGGCAATGACGAACTGGCACTGCGAACGATTCGCCCTGGGGCCTGAGCTGATGACGTCAGCTGATGACGTCACCGGGCGTCTGTGACGTCGTCCCGCGACGTCACGCGTCCGCCTCCCGGCGTGTGCGAATATCGAATCAGCATCGGATATTTGTATATTCTGGAGGAATCCGATGAGCTACGAAGCTTTTAATTTTTTATTTGTACAGATGACCAGCGGCGCTGATTGGAACGCCTCCGTGAGCTCTCGCGAGTCGAATTTGAATGTTTCAGACGCTGAAGGCGCGTTGCTGGAGAGCGTCTAGGACTCTGTTGCGTACGCACGATCTTTCTTGCCGTTTCAAATAAGAGAGAGGGTGAACATTCATTCCGAAGGACGCTCCTTCCACGGGGGTGGACGAGTGAGTGTTGGGGGCGCGCGCAGTGAGTGGTTGAGTTAGTGAATGAGTGGGTGAGTGAGTTTATTTGGGAGTGAGCCAGTGGACGATTAGCTGAGTGCGTGAGTCTATGAGTGAGCTTGTGAATGAATGAGTGGGTGGGTGAGTGTGTGAGTGCGTGGACGAGTGTGGGAGTGAGTGTGTGAGTGACCCAGCTGGTCAGTGAGCGAATGGTTAGTGAGTGAGCAAGTGAGCGATTGAGTTAGTGAATGAGTGCGTGAGTGAGTTTGTTGGGAGTGAACCAGTGGTTGAGTGCATGAGTCGATTAGTAGCTTGTGAATGATGATTGGTGAGTGAGTGGGTGAGTGAGCCTGAATGATCATTGGAGCGGAGACATCACTGTTTCTTTAAAAAAATCCACTTTTAACGCCGGCTGGCGGCTAGCAGTCGTGAAAGTGGAGGTCTCCCCGTTTGCTCCGAGCGATCATCTTCACTACCTCTCAGCTCACTCTCCGCTCTCCACGCAAGCCTCTCCCTTCCCCACGATCATCACGATCCATGGGCAGATCGCCCCGTAGGTACCCACCGCCACGTTTCGTCATTCGTTTCCGCTTCCCTCTCTGTGTCCTGCAGTGCCAATATGCTCGAATCGTGGCCGCATCTTTGTGGCACCAATCTTTTACGATGTCGTCGTCACGCCATCCCTGTTGGGTCTGTCTCTCTTTCCAGTTGCTTCCGTTTTTTTTCCCGAACGCTCCTTTTTCTCACAGCCGCACAAATTGTACACAGTGTATGTGTGTGTACACAGTGTGTGTGTGTACACAGTGTGTGTGTGTGAATATTGTACACTGTGTGTGTGTACACTGTGTATGTGTGTGTGCACTGTGTGTGTACACANTGTGTGTGTGTACACANTGTGTGTGTGTACACTGTGTGTGTGTGTACACAGTGTGTGTACACTGTGTGTGTGTACACACACTGTGTGTGTGTACACACTGTGTGTACACAGTGTGTGTGTGTGTACACTGTGTGTGTGTGTGCACAAGGGCATGATGAAGCCTTCCCAGTGTCTCTCCGGTGCCGCCCATGTTCGCGCTTGTGCCGCACGGCTCTCCGTGGCTGGCTCCGGATCGCACCGCGACTTGTTCGGAATCGCGTCAGACGTTTCGCGCCCACTGCCCTGGATAGCTTGTTCAGTTGCCCCGACGGAAGCTAGCTTGCGCATCTAGCATTCCCGTTCCCCGAAGAAGCTGGTCGTGGCAAGGGAGCGAAACGTCGGTCGTCTTAACCCGATATTTGCACACAGCGGGGTTTTTTTTCTGGAAGATTTGCTGGTTTATTTCAGGATGTTTCTGTTGCGCGTCGTCGCTTTAAGATCTTCTCTGTTCATATTTTGTTTGTTGCGGTGCACCTGACTCAAGAGCCGCATGGCTCACAGGGCTGTACCTAATAAATTAAACTTGAAACTTGAAATTCTAGATTTGAAGCTTTCGTGACTGCAAGCATTCAATTCTAAGGTTTTTTTCGGTAAAGTCACGTAGGTAAGAAATTAAAATTAATAAAAGTAAAATAAAAATAAAATTCACGACGTTTCGGAGGCAACACAAGCTTCCGTCTTCAGGTGGAACCGTCACAGCACGATAGCTGTATCAAGTGTATCACTTGATAGTGCATCACTTGATACAGCTCTCACTTGATACAGCTATCGTGCTGTGACGGTTCCACCTGAAGACGGAAGCTTGTGTTGCCTCCGAAACGTCGTGATTTTATTTTATTTTTATTTTACTTTTATTAATTTCAATTTCTTACCTACGTGACTTTATCGAAAAAAAGAAAACCTTAGAATTTGAAACTTGAAACCCGAATGGGCGCCCGGTTTCGTCAGGACGTTAACTGCTCTTGCCCTGACAGTCTGCGAAAGGCTACTCGGGGGACCTTCGCCTTTGCAAACGCGCGCAGAAGCCATGAATTATGGCGTGTGAGTCAGGCTGGGGTGGTGACGGGGTGAGAGAGGCGAGGCGAGGCGGTGGGAGTAAACAGAGAGACAGACGGACGGACAGACCTCGTGCTCTACAAGGCAAAGGTCATCGGAGCCAGGTGCGTGGCTGGGAGCTGGCTGGGCCGATACGGGAGACACGGGGAGTTCTTCACATCACAGAGCCCATCGGCGGACGTTAAGGGGGTTGGGGGTTGACGGGGATGGGGGGGGCTCAGCTCAGAGAGTTGAGCGGCTCAGCTCCAAATCCTCGGCGCAGCCAATTATCCAAATGTGGAGAGAGCTCGGGAGGAGGAGGAGGAGGGAAAAAACGAAAAACGAAAAAGTTTGGACGGAGATTTTTTTTCCTTTTTCCTTTTTTGTGTTAAAGGGAGCAAGGAATAAATTACGTGAAGGATGTGACACAAAGAGGGAGAGGCAGAGAGAGTGATAGAGAAAGGACCGGTCGCGATTGTGAGCTCATGTCCCGAGTGTATTCTCATCCGGTGCGTGCAAATAATTTTACTTAATGTTTTTTTTCTACTTTCTCTCTTTTTGTTTGTTTGTGTGGGTTAGGTGGAGTATGGGTGGTGAGCAAAAAAACGAAACGAATCCGCGCCACGCGGGGTAAATATTTAAGAGCGGTTTATTGCTGGAAACGACGTCGTGTCGGAGGCAGTTTGAGTGAGTTAGCGCGATTGATTCTGACGCCTCACGTGGTGGCGTTGTGGTGCATGTGGTTCGTTTTTTTTTTGCGTGACTGATTGCTGGCGGAAGGAATCGTCGGAGGTTTATGAAGACGTGGCCGTTTAATTGCAAACCTCACGCGCTCGATGATTCCTTTAAACGCGCGCGCGCGCACGCACGCACACACGTATACGCACGCGCGCACAAACACATGGTCAAAAGTGTTTGGCTGCTGCTCTACATTTCCACTCGCTAGATCAACTTCGTTGGGTCATCATTTGTGATAGCCGGCTCGCTTCTGACAAAAAGGACAATAAAAGCTACAATTTGCTCAGTTGGGACCTCACCTGGTAAAAGAAACAAAGGTTGTTTAGTGATAATAATAATAATTACCGGGAAGGAGAGCCGTGGGGAAAGTTGCGGATCATAGCCAAGGAGCTCTTTGTCCGTTCACTGGAGAGCATTCGCATGCGCGGCGGCGCATGAGCAACCGCCTAGGAAATCCAGGCACGTAGCGGCCAGATGGATAAACAACTCAGGTGCTGCCAATTACCTTAAATTGAACACCCTTCAGCAGTACGTTGACTTTTGCGGTGTGAAGTATAAATTCGATGGCTGGCTGGCATGGGTGTACTACACAGGCGTGTGCATGTTTTATTTAGTTTAAAAGCGCAGTGTGGCGTGTTTTAAAATTCACAAGTTTATTGCTTCCATGTGCCGCCCCCACCCCTCCCAATTAAAATAAAATAAAAGCAGCAGCAGCACCTCCGATTAGCACGGTTGGCTACGTGCAAGCGCCAAGTTCGACATACATACACATATACCTACTACACTTTACACTACATACTACACTACACTATATATACTACACTATACATTACATACTTACACTACACTATTATACACTACACTATACACTACATACTACACTACACTATTGTACACTACACTATACACTACATAGTACACTACACTATTATAGACTACACTATACACTACATACTACACTATACTATTATACACTACACTATACACTACATACGACACTACACTATTATACACTACACTATACACTACATACTACACTACACTAATATATACTACACTATACACTACATACNTACACTACACTATTATATACTACACTATACACTACATACTACACTACACTATTATACACTACACTATACACTACATACTACACTACACTATGTACACTACACTATACACTACATACTACACTACACTATTATACACTACACTATACACTACATACTACACTACACTATTATACACTATACACTACATACTACACTACACTATTATACACTACACTATACACTACATACTACACTACACAATTATACACTACACTATACACTACATACTACACTATTATACACTACACTATACACTACATACATGTATAGCTCAGTGGCCTTACCTGATTACAATAAAAACGAATAGTTTAAGTTCGCGTTGTGTTCTGTCGAGTGAAATCCGGTTTCGTGGTCTCAGCAGCTCGCAATATTGATCATTGCGAAGTCAAATCCTGCTTGGGGTTGACCCAAGCCCATCATCCCTCCGGGGGTGACTAAATTGAGAACCACTTCGTGCGGAAGTCAAGGGTTCTTGTTCATATAAGAATAAGTTTGACCCTTTCTGGCAATTAAACACGAGGTGTTAAGATGTTCAAACACCAAATAGAAACATTTTGCATGGAATAAGCGAAAGTGCTCTGATAATATCTGCATTGTCTTTGAAACTGATGGGTTTACACCAGAGACAGTCTGCTTTAGGGCCTAGTCGCACCACAAGTGTCAGACCAGAGGAGGCCAAAATGCGAACAGCACAAGGGCAATGCACAATCACAACATTTACAACTCGGTATGAGCAGCTACAAACTGGGACCCTTTTTTTGCCAGTATCAAAGTATGAACAAATAAGAATAGGTTTTACCCTTTCTGGCAATAAAACAGGTGCGTTAAGGTGTTCAAACACAATAGAAGAAACATTTTGCAAAGAATCAAGTTACTGCATTAAACACGCACGGTAGTTGTGCTGAACATGCAAACAAAACATGCTCTGATAAGATATGCGATGTTTTTGACAAAAGGTTGTTCAATGGGTAAACTCTCCTCCCCCACAGCGGAATAGCGGAATGTCAACCGCTGGTTGCAAGGCAGAAAATCATTTTGACTTTTTATTCTTGACAGGCAAGTGGAAACTGGCTTTATTAATGGCAGCTGTGAAAATTTTATCCGATGTTTTATTTTATTTTGTTTCAATTACCTTGGTAATGGCGAGATTTATTGCAGGGCTACCCTGCTGTTCGACCACACCATGAGTGAGTGGGAATGAGTGAGCGAGTGAGTGACTGAGTGAGAAAGTGAGTGAACGAATGAGTGCGTGTGTGGGTAAATCGGTTAACGAGTGATCGTATGGGTGAGTGGGCAAATGAGTTTGAGTATGTGAGTGAATGTGAATTAGTGAGCCAGTTTGTCAGGAAGTGAGCCAATGGGCGATTGGGGGTGAATGAGTGGATGGGTGGGTGAGCAAGTGGGTGGTTGGATGATGAGTGGACGGATAGGCGAGTTAGTTGATGTTTCTTGTTCATGTCTTATTGTGTTATTGTTTGACTTATCCCATGGGATTTTTTCACACAGCGTGATATACGGTGCTTTTTCTGGAAGATTGCTGTTTTTTTCCTGGATTTTGTGTTTGCGCGGTGTCACTTTAAGATGTTTCTTGTTCATGTTTTGTTTGTTGCGGTTGNACCCGATTCAAGAGATGGCCCACAGGGAATACCTAATAAATGACTGAACTAGTTGACGGGAGTGATTGTGAATGAGTGANTGGGTGGGTGGGTTAGTTGATGGGAGTGATTGTGAATGAGTGAGTGGGTGGGTGAGTTAGTTGATGGGAGTGATTGTGAATGAGTGGGTGGGTGAGTTAGTTGATGGGAGTGATTGTGAATGAGTGAGTGGTGAGTTAGTTGATGGAGTGATTGTGAATGAGTGAGTGGGTGGGTGGGTTAGTTGATGGAGTGATTGTGAATGAGTGAGTGGTGGGTGGGTTAGTTGATGGAGTGATTGTGAATGAGTGAGTGGTGGGTGGGTGGGTTAGTTGATGGAGTGATTGTGAATGAGTGAGTGGGTGGGTGGTTAGTTGATGGAGTGATTGTGAATGAGTGAGTGGGTGGGTGAGTTAATTGATGGGAGTGATTGTGAATGAGTGAGTGGGTGGGTGGGTAAACACCTCATCGTTATTCCAGAGGCGGCGTGCGGTACCTGCTGTGGTTGTTTATGCATCAGGTAAACACCACGCACACCTGTCGCATTGCGTGTGCGTAAACCACAGCAACGAGCGAATCAGTGGGGGGTGTTGGAGTTGACGGGGGAGGGAGGGAGGTGAGTGCAATTTACGACTTCAAGCAGACGCACCGTAAATGTTCACGCAATCGTTAAAATCGGGTGGCAAATGGGCCGCAACTCTATTTAACAATAACAGACCTCCCCCCAAAGGAAAGCATTTACTGAAAAAAAAATCGACGCTTATCCACTTTTTTTTTGTTTTTTTTTTCTTTGCCGTGAGAAGTCACAACAATAATTTGTTCAATATGTCCGGGAACAGCACCTTAAAAGTGAAGACGCGTTGGCTATGATCTCTTTAATCTCCCCGACATTCCATTCGCTTGGCCCCGATGTGCCACATTGAGGTGGATGAGACAGGTGCATGCATTTGGACTAGCAGAGGGCATCGCTGCTGTGACCGTGCCTCCTCCTTCGTATTTGTGTGCAGTAAAACCTTGGATTGCGAGCATAATTCGTTCCGGAAACGTGTTTGTAATCCAAAGCACTCGTATATCAGTTGTGATCACGTGACGCTCGACAGACAAAGCGTATACACGTACTACTCGTATTGCAAGACTTCGCTCGTTTATCAAATTAAGTATTTATTTAGAAAAATTGCTCGTCTTGCAAAACACTCGTAGACCAAGTTACTCGCAATCCAAGGTTTTATTGTGCTTTGGTTTTGTTGCCCTTACCACACACCTCCGATTAGCGCGGTTGCCTATGCACGGTGCGAAAGAAGTTCAAAATAGGTACATACTGCTCATAGACTAACACTACCCATAGACTCAACACTGCCCATAGACTCAACACTGCCCATAGACTAACACTGCCCATAGACTCAACACTGCCCATAGACTAACACTACCCATAGACTCAACACTGCCCATAGACTCAACACTGTCCATAGACTCAACACTACCCATAGACTAACACTGCCCATAGACTCAACACTGTCCATAGACTCAACACTACCCATAGACTAACACTGCCCATAGACTCAACACTGCCCATAGACTCAACACTAAGACTCAACACTGCCCATAGACTCAACACTGCCCATAGACTCAACACTGCACCATAGACTCAACACTGCCCATAGACTAACACCCAAAGACTCAACACTGCCCATAGACTCAACACCGCCCATAGACTCAACACTGCCCATAGACTCAACACTGCCCATAGACTCAACACTACCCATAGACTCAACACTGCCCATAGACTCAACACTGCCCATAGACTAACACTACCCATAGACTCAACACTGCCATAGACTCAACACTACCCATAGACTCAACACTGCCCATAGACTCAACACTGCCATAGACTCAACACTAAGACTCAACACTGCCCATAGACTCAACACTGCCCATAGACTCAACACTGCACCATAGACTCAACACTACCCAAAGACTCAACACTGCCCATAGACTCAACACTGCCCATAGACTCAACACTACCCATAGACTCAACACTGCCTATAGACTCAACACTGCCCATAGACTCAACACTACCCATAGACTCAACACTGCCCATAGACTCAACACTGCCCATAGACTCAACACTGCCCATAGACTCAACACTGCCCATAGACTCAACACTGCCCATAGACTCAACACTACCCATAGACTCAACACTCCATAGACTCAACACTGCCCATAGACTCAACACTACCCAAAGACTCAACACTGCCATAGTCTCAACACTAACATCCGATAAACACGGTTGGCTACGGACGACGCGAAAGAAGTTCAACATACAGAGTTTTAGCAGACAAATATATAATTGCCTGACGTTTCGAGCAATGGCTCTTTTCAGAGCAGAGAGAAAATGTCAGTGAAATCTGTATTTCCCGCTCACTCCACTCTGATGAAGACCACGGCCGGATGCGTGAGATGACTATAAAGTCTCCTATTGTTAGTGAGTTCTGACAAACTTGGTACGCGCGTTTTATTTTAAATCCTTTATATTAAGTTCACTTGCTTGCGCGCTTACGACCATGCAAATCTTTTGGTCGTTTTTTAACCCACTTCCCGTGATCCAATCGAGCTGACATTTTGCACACAGACTCGTTATGCGTGACAATTTATTTTCGTGAAAATTTTTTCAAAATTTTACACGTTTTAGGAATTTTTTTTTATATTTAATTACCAATTGCTTAATGGTGGCAGGCAATCATCTGACCCATAGGTGGCAGCCATCTCAAGCCAGAGGACGAGAGGAGCCGCCACGCATATAAAGGATTTATAGTGAAAACACTTTGTTTTACGGGTTAATTTTTATACATACGTATTGAGAACCTGGCCTGATCGAGGCGTCGTATGTTCGACGCTCTGGTGTGCTTGACTTTGTTCTACTTATTTTTACTTTGACGTTTGTATGTTGAACTTCGCTTGCACCGTACGTAGCCAAGCCTGCTGATCGGAGGTGCGGGAGAAGGACCACAAACTCAGCACGACAATCACTGATGAAGATCTACTTCTACTTCGGCATCCAGCAGAGCCACGCCAAGTCGCACGACTCCTTATTGGGAGGGTCCCGTTGTCACACGTGGGTTTTAATTCTATTTGTAAGATGTTTGCAGCCAATTAATGATGAGTCATTATTATTCCCCACGTGGGGAGGAAACTGGAGACGCGCGGAGAAATCCCCACGCGTTGTGCGAGGGGACAACGCTCGATCCCTGTACGAAAGCAACGGACAGATGGCGGTCGGCCCATTTGCCGTACTGCCCTTCTCCTGGCGAGCCAGGAATTACGGCAACGCCTCGACGCTCACGGGCAGCGAGTTCCACGACATCCGTGTGTGTTCCACCAACCTTGGCTGCTGTCTCCACAATTGCAGGATATTAGACAGTCACGTGCAGCGCAGTGCTGGGTAGAGGCCATGCAGAATAAATAAAGGTGCAGCCCTGCAATTGACTGCTCACGTCACTGCTGGTAGAAGGGGCCTCCTCTAGAAGAGAGGCCCCTTTTAGAGGGTATTTGGCCTACTTTTCCCCAATATGGAAGAGGCGGGATTACCCACACTTTACGCCATCACGACATCTCTGTGTGGTCCACCAACCCTCGCTTCTTCCACACTACTGGATTTCAGGCAGCCACGTGCATAGCCTCCCCGCCCGGCTTCAATGAGGTGAGGGTTGATTGATTGCTCCGTATTGATTAATCGATCAGTATTGACTGTTACGTGCACGATACATGCATCGAAATGCATTTGTGAGAATCGATATATTTCCGTTTGTCTCTCTTGTTTATGGGTTTCACGTGACCCCTGCAGGCACTGGAGGCGCTACCATTCGCGGAAATGTTCATCGCGTCAATCTACTCTTGAATTGAATTGCAACGTCTATTGATGAGTGTTAGGTAAATGTGTGTGTGTGTGTGGCCACCCACTCCCACGTGTTCCGTGCTGGCCTTCAAAGACGCTCGCTAACAGCACTTACCCCACAAAGACGGTCAAGGTTACACGGGGGATCTTTGTCTTTGTCATCGTGTGGATGCCGTCGTGCGGTTAATGGCTATCACGCTGGAGATGTGGCAAGTTTCTTTAATCATGGGACCTCCTTTGCCAGTACCAAAATATACTAATAGGGTTTTTCCCCTTTTTTGTGGCAACAAAACTGACACCTTTTGCAAGGAATCATGCTTACATTAACCACAATACTTGCAGTCAAATGCAAACAAAAACAATACTCTGATAATGTATGCATTGTTTTTGAAACTGATTGGTCCACACCAGAGGCAGTCTGTGGTTAATGTAAGCATGATTCCTTGCAAAAGGTGTCAGTTTTGTTGCCAGTAAAAAGGGGAAAAACCCTATTAGTATAAGTTTCTTTAAACCCACCCATCACTGCCTCTGTCCACCCGGCAGTATTGAGTGGGCGTAACCACGGTTAAGTCCGTCGGCGTGTCGCGTCTGGTGGGGTAAAGTGTGGGTACACCCGCCTCTTCCAAGCCGTCTGGCCCGCGTGGAAGAGTAGACCAAAAGGCCCTCTACTGAACATCTGAAGAGCTCAGGCGCGCCCCGTAGCGGAGGCCCTTCCAGCGGCAGTGGCGTGAGCCAACAATTGCAGGGCTTTTCGATTTAAAGCTTTCGTGACTGCAGGGATTCATCTTCTTGGTTCTTTCGGTAAAGTCACGTAAAAGGGAAATAATAAAATAATGAAAATAAAACATAATAAGATAATATTCTCACGACGTTTCTGTCACGACACAAGCAGCCGTCCTCAGGTGGAGCGCTGTCTTTCCGACAGCTCTGTTTCTTCACCTGAGGACGGCTGCTTGTGTTGTGGCCGAAAACGTCGTGAGAATTGTATTTTATTATGTTTTATTTTTATAACTTTATTATTTCCCTTCTACGTGACTTTACCGAAAGAACCAAGAAGATGAATTGCATGGCTCTGCGCCTTTATCAGCTTTATAACGGCCCAGTCAAAATGCAAACGTTCATCCAACGTTATCCCAACATTGGGCAAACATCGTTCGAGGTTTACTTCGGGTGCGTGTTGCAAAGACTCATATTCAAGAGGCTCCTGCTTTTTTGGGTGGGAGGGGGAGGGGGGATTATTTGGCCGTTCCGTAATTTCTGCAGCTCGGCCCGCTTTGGGAATTCGCTGTAGCTATTGCACAATCATCATCATCATCATTAAGCAGAAAGCAAAACGATGGAAACAGCCTTCCGGCGACTATGCGTAACGATGTGGTGGGTGGTCGCGCTTACGCATATTGCTTGCTTCCAGCAGCAGCGGCAGCAACAGCAGCGGCAGCAACATCAGCAGCTACATCAGCAACAGTAGCAGCAGCAGCATCCCTGCCGCCGGAGCCTGCGGCGTGAACACGAATCGGTCCATCACTGTCATAAAAAACCCACACGCGCGCGTCGCGAGAGGACGTCGTACGGAGTAGCATGCGTGATTTACAAGGTCCATTAAAGACTTTGAGGATGAGGAGGGGGCTGGGGCCATGGCGGGAGGGAGAGGGGAAATGTTAGTGGGTAACGGGGCATGGTCACTTAAAATCACAGCCCAGGTTTGTTTTGTCGGCTGCGATCGTAAATCAGTCGCGCGTTGCGGACCCACGGCCGCAGACTTGGATCAAGTCAAGGAGCCGATGGCTCCGTGGGCTCTTGGGCCACGTGGGTTGACCCTAAGCAAGCTGCGGTGAAATAAATAAAAATCCCCGAATTACAGGAGGTGTTAAGATGTGGAGAGATGTAATGTTATCTGCCTCGCCTGGTGTACAGGAGGCCGTGGGTCTGATCGCAATCCTGACGCCCGTTGTATATTTGGAGTTTGCATGACGATGGCGTTGATGGTTCTGGTAGCGGTGACGGTGGTGGCGGCGGTGGTGTAGCGGTTAGCGCGCTGCGCTACGAACCCGGCGACCCGAGCTCGATTTCCGCTCACGGCAAACACCGGTGACGATTATCTGAACCGGTCCGGACCTCCCTAGGTCGACTCAGCCTCAAATTAGTATCTGGTGCGATGTGTAAACATTGCTACTGTGGAGACAAAGGCGGCCGGACGTGGTGTTGGCCACCCACCCCGTCGTGTGTCGTGCCGGCCAGTGACGCTGACGGTGGCAGTGACGGTGGTGGCAGGACGGTGGTGGTGGCGGCGGTGGTGGTGGCGGTGGCGATGGCGGTGGTGGCGATGGCGATGGTGGTGGCGGTGATGGTGGTGGTGCGGTGATGGTGGTGGCGGTGGTGGTGACGGCGGTGGTGGCGGTGGTGGCGGTGGTGGTGACGGCGGTGGTGGCGGTGGTGGTGGCAGTGGCGGTGGTGGTGACGGCGATGGTGGTGGTGGCGGTGATGGTGGTGGCGGTGATGGTGGGGGCGGTGGTGGTGACGGCGGTGGTGGCGGTTGTGGTGGTGGCGATGGTGGTGGTGGCGGTGATTGTGGTGGCGGTGGTGGTGCAGTGGTGGTGACGGTGGTGGCGTTGGCAGTGGCGGTGGTGGTGACGGCGATGGTGGTGGTGGCGGTGATGGTGGTGGCGGTGATGGTGGTGGCAGTGGCGGTGGTGGTGACGGTGGTGGCGGTGGTGGTGACGGTGGTGGCAGTGGCGGTGGTGGCGGTGGTGGTGGTGGCAGTGGCGGTGATGGCGGTGGTGGTGGTGGTGGTGATGGCGGTGGTGGCGGTGGTGGTGGCAGTGCCCCAGACAGTCAAGCCACCCGTGCGGGCCCTCTCTGCCTTTCGGCTGCCGCTGGATGTCACCTCGATTAGGCGGCCCTGCGTCGTCGGTAGATGCGTTGCAGGACACCGTGACAAACAGAGATAAATGCCCTCCTGTGGTATTAATAACGCCACGCGCTCGGACAAAATGTGACATCGCAGATGCCTCGTATATAAAATAAAATAAAAGTGTATTGAGACTCGGCGAGTATTTTTAAAAAATATTGTGGAGAGGTGGGAGCAACGCTGTCGCTCACTGTGCTGTTATAAACCCGGTGACCCGAGTTCGATGCCGAGCCCTGACCGGCATGGTGAAGTATGGTGATACTCTTCTTGGTTCTTTCGGTAAAGTCACATAGAAGGGAAGTAATAAAATAATACAAATAAAACATAATAAAATAATTCCACGACGTTTCGGCCACAACGCAAGCAGCCGTCCTCAGGTGAAGAATGAAACACCACCAAGCTTGGAGCGTTTATTTAAGCTGGTTTGGGGGTGCAATTGATCACCATCCAGATAATTACGAAATGCATTATATACTGTAGGTGTGCAGAGAAATATGGGGAGCGGTGGTGTAGCGGTTAGCGCGCTGCGCTAAGAACCCGGCGACCCGCTCACACCAGTGACGATTATCTGAACCTGTCGTGGGCCTCCCGCGCGACGCGAGGCGATGCACGTGGTGGGGCAGCTTCAGCCTCGCGGCGTCTCGCGCNGGGGGAGGGGGGGAGATGACGCGGGGTGGCGTCTGCCAGGAGGGTTGATGGTGGTTTCGGCGGCGTCCTTGATTGCTCCCGCAGGAATGCCTCCCTCTCTCCTCGTCGTCACCTCCCCCCCCCCGCTTCCACCAGAGCCCCGATATCCGGAGGAGAGAGACCGCGGGCGCATTCGGCCGCGCGCTCTTAGACACCCGGGGAACCGGATCGATTCCTGCTCACCGACACCGGTGATGATTGTCTGGACCGGTCCTGGGCCTCCACTAAGTCGACTCAGCCTCAAATGAGTACCTGGTGCGGTGTAAAAATATTGCCACTAGGGAGACAAAGGCGGCCGGCGTGGTGCTGGCCACCCACCCCTCGTGTGCCGTGCAGGCCTTCATAGGTGCTGCTCGCTAACAGCACTTTCCCAACAGTCTGTGAATGCTATACGGGGACCTTTGTCTTTGGCTCACCAACAGAGATCGTAAACAAAAAGCCCACCTCATGCATTATTCAGGTCGCATGGTTTTTTAATCATTTATATTAAGTTCGCTTGCTTGCTTGCGTGCTTGCTTGCTTGCTTACGACCGTGCAAACCTTTCGGTCGTTTTTTAACCCATTCCCGTGATCCAATCGAGCTGACATTTTCACACAGACTCGTTGTGCGAGACAATGAATGTTCGTGAAAAAANTTTTTTCCAAAATTTTACACTTTTAGGGAAAACTAATTAAATATTTAATTACCAATTGTTTAATACTGCAGACAATCATCTGACCCATAGGTGGCAGCCATCTCAAGCCAGAGAACGAGAGGACTCTAGCCGCCACGCATATAAAGGATTTAGAGTGGTTATTTTATTTGTTACAGCCCCTTTTTGAGTCCACTCCTGGACGAAGGTCGGTGATTGTTTGGCCATACTTCTCCACGCCGGTCAATGCGGGTTGCTGGGGGAAGAGGTTCGGCAGCCATCACTCGCCGTCACTGATGTTGACCCTGCATGGGAATCAAACTCAGGTGGCCTGGTTTGAAAGCGCAGTCCGCTGACAGACTGCGCCACGCTCCAACATTGCGTTTGCTGAAAACTTACTTCTTTAGAACTGCTTGTTGTGCTTAGTTTGTTGTCCTTCCCGCACCTTCAATTAGCACTACCATAGACTCAACACTACCATAGACTAACACTGCCCATAGACTAACACTGCCATAGACTAACACTGCCATAGACTCAACACTACCATAGACTCAACACTACCATAGATCAACACTACCATAACTAACACTGCCATAGACTAACACTGCCATAGACTAACACTACCATAGACTCAACACTACCCATAGATCAACACACCATAACAACACTACCATAGACTCAACACTACCATAGACTTAACACCCAACGACTCAACACTGCCATGACTCAACACTACCCATAGACTCAACACTACCATAGACTCAACACTGCCATAGACTCAACACTGCCCATAGACTCAACACTGCCCATAGAATCAACACTATCCGAACTCAACACTGCCCATAGACTCAACACTGCCCATAGACTCAACACTGCCCATCGACTCAACACTACCATAGACTCAACACTACCATAGACTCAACACTACTACAACACTGCACCATAGACTCAACACTGCCCATAGACTCAACACTACCCATAGACTCAACACTACCCATAGACCAACACTACCATAGACTCAACACTGCCATAGACTCAACACTGCCCATAGACTCACACTGCCCATAGACTCAACACTGCCATAGACCAACACTGCCCATAACTCAACACTGCACCATAGACTCAACACTGCCCATAGACTCAACACTGCCCATAGACTCAACACTGCCCATAGACTGAAAGTGAATTAATAAATGTGTCCAGTTTGTAGGGGTGGGTGGACTTGACCGCCCCCCAAACTCCGCCCGTGGGGGCCGTGTAGGAGTGCCCCCTGTTGTGACCCCCACGGGGCCACTCGGCATCTCAATTCCCCCCCCAACCCTCCTCTCTCTCCTACCAAACGGCAAGCGGCAGTCGCCGCTCCCGCGGTAAATCCGCTGCAGGTGCGAGGCCGTGGCCGGGAGAGGCGTCCCGAAGACGATTTTTTTGGCAGGAACGCTTCAATGCTCTTGAAGGCGGCGGTGATGGGCTGCACATTGCGAGCGTGTTGCGTGTCGTGTAGGTTACACTGCGTGCGAGCCTGCGAGTGGAGTGGGCCACGTGGTGTAGGGTGAAGGTGGTTCTTAACCTTTGCTGCAGCCTTGGAGCCCTTAAAAAATGTTTAATGCTCATAAATACTCAGGTTTGATGAAACAAAGTAATTCTAGATTTGAAGCTTTCGTGACTGCAAGGATTCATACTCTTAGGTTTTTTCGGTAAAGTCACGTAGGTAAAATAAATAATAAAAATTTTTTTTATAAATCACGACAGTAAAGCCATAGGCAAAAAGAATAATAATATTAATATATTTACTAAATTATTAATATAAATAAAATAATAAATCAAGTATTACTATTAATACAGTAAATTCAGCTGTGACGGTCCCACCTGATGACGGAGACTTGTGTGCCTCCGAAACGTCGTGATTTATTATTTTATTTCTATTATTTTTTTATTTTTTTTACCTACGTGACTTTACGAAAAAACCTAAGAGTATGAAACAAAGTAAGTTGTTACGTGCCCGTGCTTAATTTGTGTATCGGTGATTTACCTCCTAAACAAAATCTGCCGTGTCTCGCACCCCCAGAAAGGGCATCTCGCAACCCAGTAGGTGCAGCGTGCACTCCCAGGTTAACAAGAACCACCGGTGTAGTATGGTGTTGGTATCGAGTGGAGTGTCTTTGTGTGTACAGGCGTGGGGATGCGTTGCTTTAGCGCACTGTGGCACGAACCCAGGGAGCTGTGGCCGGGAAGGTGTCCGTTTAACGTTTTTCGAATGCCTCGGTGCTTTTCAAGCCGGTGTTGAGTTATGCTCAGCGAGTGTTGNTTTTTTTTTACTTTTTTTTCTCGTCTTCTTGAGATGAAAGCCACGCGGGTGATACGTTGCAGATTGCGAGCGTGCTGCGTGTGGTATGTGCGAGCATGCGAATGGGTTGTCCACATGGTGTGTGGGGTTTCTTGCGAATATTTGGGTGCGTGCGTGTGGCCATTAGCTCGCTGCGCTACGATACCGGCCACCCGAGTAAGAGTTTTATATTTGTGGACATAAGTGTGTATGAATGCAATATGTGGGAACGTGTTGTGTGCGTGTATGAGTGTTTATGTGTTTGTGTGTGCGTATAGCGCTTGCAAAACGTGGAGCCCTTTAAATTAACATCTGCCCCAGCTTGAAACACTCAGGCTGGCCTGCCGACGATCCATCCTGGGTTTAACCAGACAAGATTGTGTGAGAGCTGGCGGGCTTATCTGGAAACAGTCCCACCAGTGAGCTCCACTGGCAGGCAAGGGTTGGATTGGCCGTGTCATGTAGCCCGCATGCCCATGCGGCTCTGTTTGGCACGGCACCAGCTGCAGAGGAGATGGGATAATGTTGTACACAAGGATGTAGAGCTGATTAGACTTGCCGAATATTGGCACCAGCGGCATCAAGATGGGCCTCTGTGGGAAAGGCTTATTGAAGCATGCTACGAGGCAGTGCCAGGCTAGGGGCCGTCCATAAATGACGTCACGCACCTAGGGGGGGGGGTGGGGGTCAGACATTTGTGACGATGTGTGACGAGGGGGGGGGTTGAGAAATGTAACGTCACATCAAAATGCGCAACTTAAATAAATATGCAATTGTTATAACACTAATTGTTATAACAACACTCCTACAACATCAGAGTGCAGCGCCACATTAAATACGCACTACAATGCCAAAAGCGATTTGAAGCATGTTTTATTTTCAAAATGGAAATATGGTTTGGGGGGGGGGGCAGAGCTTTGTGACGTCTTATTTGACGGGGGTCTGAGTTTTTGTGATGCCGTGTGACGAGGGGGGGGGGGTCAAAAATCATCCAAAATCGCATGACGTCATTTATGTATAGCTTTTAGAAGAACCTGGCCACAAATGATAGCTCAAATAAGTGGCTTATCATGTGGAAATGTATAGCAGCCAAATACTCTCTAACCTCTAACCGCATGTTGATTCTAAATGTAGAGGGAAATGCTGTAGGACCAGAGAAAAATCCACGCGGCCACAGAGAGAACATGCAAACTCCAAATATAGAATCGGGATCGAACCAACTACCTCCTGTATACCCAGCGAGGCAGTTAACATCTCCTAGCCACCATGGCGCCCCATCTTAATCAGTCAACCACGGCGCCTGCTTATGTCCGATCACCCTAATAGGATGACACAAAACGTCGATTTTGCCTCCAATTCACAAGTCGCCGACGAAGGCTTCTTTGCACGCAAGGGAAACGGTTGGGGGTAGGGAAGAAGTGAAGGGGGGGGGTATAAAGGGCGGTGAGGCTCGAAGCCCCGAGGGAGTGGAGAGAGAGCGAGAGAGCATAGCGAAAGGGACATCTAATGGCTCTTGACCTGTGAGCTGGGGGAGGATAGGGAGGGGGCAGAATATTTAATCGCAAACGGTCATCGGCTCGAGAGGGGGACTGCTGATTTACGGCGAAATGCAGAAAGGTCCCCGCATAAATCCACCCTCGTGCCGTTAAACTACATTTGTGCACTCTCTCCCCTCCACTCTCGCTCCCGCTGTGCCGCTTGCCACTCGGAGAGAGGATTGGGGGTGGAGGGGGGAGGCCGGAGGTGCGAGGCGAGCGACGGCGATTTCGGGAATATTTTATGGGGGAGAGCGCTCGTGATTTATGCGCCCCCAGCTCCGCGGTGTTTGTGCCCCCCCCCCCGGTGGGTGGTGGTTGGGGTGGTGGCGGTGGTTGTGGTGATTGGGGTGGTGGTTGGGGTGGTTGTGGCGGTGGTTGTGGTGATTGGGGTGGTGGTTGGGGTGGTTGTGGCGGTGGTTGTGTGGTAGTAGCGGAGGTTGCGGTTTTGCCGGCGGTGGTGGTGGTAGTATTGGTGGTGGTTGAGGTGGTGGTGGCGGTGGTTGTGGTATCAGTGGCAGCGGTTTTACTAGCGGTGGTGGTGGCGGTAGTTAGTGGTGGTGGTTGTGGTGGTGGTTGGGGTTTTGGTGGTGATGGTTGTGGCGGTGGTTGGGGTGTTAGTGGTGATGGTTGTGGCGGTGGTTGGTGATGTTGGTGGTGATGGTTGTGGCGGTGGTTGGTGATGTTGGTGGTGATGGTTGTGGCGGTGGTTGGGTATTGGTGGTGATGGTTGTGGCGGTGGTTGGTGATGTTGGTGGTGATGGTTGTGGCGGTGGTTGGGGTGTTGGTGGTGATGGTTGTGGTGGTGGTTGGTGATGTTGGTGGTGATGGTTGTGGTGGTGGTCGGGATATTGGTGGTGATGGTTGTAGCGGTGGTTGGTGATGTTGGTGCTGATGGTTGTGGCGGTGGTTGGTGATGTTGGTGCTGATGGTTGTGACGGTAGTTGGTGATGTTGGTGGTGATGGTTGTGGCGGTGGTTGGTGATGTTGGTGGTGATGGTTGTGGCGGTGGTTGGGGTATTGGTGGTGATGGTTGTGGGGTTGGTTGGGGTATTGGTGGTGATGGTTGTGGCGGTAGTTGGTGATGTTGGTGCTGATGGTTGTGGCGGTGGTTGGTGATGTTGGTGGTGATGGTTGTGGCGGTGGTTGGGATGTTGGTGGTGATGGTTGTGGCGGTGGTTGGGATGTTGGTGGTGATGGTTGTGGCGGTTGTTGGGGTATTGGTGGTGATGGTTGTGGCGGTTGTTGGGGTATTGGTGGTGATGGTTGTAGCGGTGGTTGGGGTATTGGTGGCGATGGTTGTAGCGGTGGTTGGTGATGTTGGTGTGATGGTTGTGGCGGTGGTTGGGATGTTGGTGGTGATAGTTGTGGCGGTGGTTGGTGATGTTGGTGGTGATGGTTGTGGCGGTGGTTGGTGATGTTGGTGGTGATGGTTGTGGCGGTGGTTGGGATGTTGGTGGTGATGGTTGTGGCGGTGGTTGGCGGTGTTGTCGATGGTGACGGTGGCCGCGTGCCAACTGAACGAGTGGAGGCGATGTGACCACGACAGAGAGTCGCTCTGCGTGCCCCCCACCCCCACCACCCGAGCACAGCTTCACGAGAGGGACACAACAATGAGCATCATTACTCGTACTGGAGGAATCCGATGAGCAATAAAGCTCTTTTTCACACATGTCCAGTCAACAAACCCAAAGGCGATCGAGTCATGAGCGCTGGCCAACAAGGAGGCTCGCCGCGATGTTATGCGTCACGATATATCGCGATGAGACGATTATCGCAATATGGCTTTCCTATAACTCGATAATAATTTTTGTTCGTGTATTTATTTTTACTATATATGGCATTGATTTATGCCCAAGTGCGATTCCAGTGATGTGGGTAAATGTCACCTAAGCGTTCTCCTCTGAAAAGCTCAGCGTAAGCCTGCTTCAACACTTCGAATCGTAACTTTTACAACCCATAACGCTCCTACCCTGAATGGTGCCAGTTATAGCGAAGTACATTTTTTATTTAATATCGTAACAATTACGAGAATTATTACGCCATGTAATCGCCATGCCTTCAAATCATCCGCAACAGTAAGCGTTCATTTAAAAATTAAAACGTACAGTTTTAAGTTTAACGCGTAGGCTTTCGCGACCAATATTATTCATAATCAACGTTTTTGGGTTTAGATCGCGTTATTTATAATTGATTGGCCGTGTCGGGTGGTGGAGGGTTACGACACATTTATAAATAACGCGATCTAAACCCAAAAACGTTGATTATGAGTTTTAAGTTCCTAGTGTATTATTAGTATTAATTCAAGTTGTATTTTGTCGTTGTGTGTATGTGTCTCGATGTCATTGTCTCGGTGTAATTCCACGCACGGCATCTCTCCGTGCTTTCATGCAGTTGGCACCGTGGCTGGGACCTACGAAAACTAAAAGGGCCCTACGAAAAAAAAACTTTGACCGTGTTTCTAGTTTTTATTTGCATGCTACAATTTTTTTTACCAAGATATCTTCTCGAATAAATATATTTACATAGCAATGGTAGACACAGTGTATATACAAAGAGGCAGAGTCATGTCATTCGTTTTTTTTTTGTTTCGTAAGGTGAGATAAATTAATACTCCTAGGTTTTTTCGGTAAAGTCACGTAGGTAAAAAGAAATTATTTTTATTTTTATTATTTATTTTTACCTACGTGACTTT
Organism: Lethenteron camtschaticum; assembly: GCA_018977245.1. NCBI lineage: Eukaryota > Metazoa > Chordata > Hyperoartia > Petromyzontiformes > Petromyzontidae > Lethenteron > Lethenteron camtschaticum. Next base: position 8,093,996 of record MU249602.1, read on the forward strand.
ACCGAAAAAACCTAAGTATGAATCCTTGCAGTCACGAAAGCTTCAAATCTAGAATGAGAGAAATTAACACCGCAGATGAAACTTTGAGAGATTTTTGTTCATTGCAAAAATGAGCACCAACATCTCCAAGTGGTGTTTTTGATCCCTCTCACAATCTCATTCTCAATCGAGCGTGGCGCACGGCGAACAAGCGCCATCAATGAAGTTACCACTCAAAGGCCTGTCAAACAGAAGTGCCTCGCGGACCACAACAACTTTAAATCCGACCCCGATTACGCGTCACGCGATGTGCAGACAATGGGGGAGTGTGTGTGTGGGGGGGGGTCTCGTTATCAACGATCGGGCCCTTTGCCTCACTGCCAGGACCCTACCGCTGTCGGCCACTCACCGGTTCAGATAACCGTCAACGATGTTGATGTTTTTGGTTTTTTTTTGCCGTGAGCAGGAAATCGCGAACTCTGCTCGTCTCTCTCACTTGATACAGCAATCGTGCTGTGACTGTTCCACCTGAAGACGGAAGCTTGTGTTGCCTCCGAAACGTCGTGATTTTTATTTTCATTTTACTTTTATTAATTTTAATTTTTGACCTACGTGACTTTACCGAAAAAACCTAAGAATCTGCTCGTCTCGTTTCGTAGCGCGGCGCGCTAACCGCTGCGCCACCGCTCCCCAAAACCATCACCCCCCCCCGCTCGCCACCGCCCGCCCCCTCCACACTCTGTTGGCCGCGAGCGCGAGGCGCTTCGATGCCACCATCCTCGTCACGCGCCACCATGTGCGCTCTCATCTCGCGCCGCGCTGTCCCATTCTAAGTGGCGCCCTCGGCCCGGCGCTGGCGCGTGATGGTGATGGTGGCAGTGGGGTGGGGTGGTGGGGTGTGGGGTGGTGGGGTGGGGTGATGGGGGTGATGGGGTGGGGTGGTAGGGTGGGGTTGTGGGGTGGTAGGGTGGGGGTTGTGGGGTGGTGGGGTGGGGGTGGTGGGGGTGGTGGGGTGGGGGCAGTGGGGTGTAGGGTGGTGGGGGTGGGGGAGTTGTGGGGTGGGGTTGTGGGGGTNGGGGTGGTGGGGTGGGGTTGTGGGGTGGGGTTGTGGGGTGGTGGTGGGGTTGTGGGGTGATAGGGTGGTGGGGTGGGGTTGTGGGGTGGGGGTGGGGTGGTAGGGGTGGGAGTTGTGGGGTGATNGGGTGGGGTTGTGGGGTGATGGTGGCAGTGGGGTGGTGGGGGTTGTGGGGGTGGTAGGGGTGGGGTTGTGGGGGTGGTGGGGNTGTGGGGGGGGTCGGGTTGACGGGGGTGCAGGGTGGTGGGTTGGTGGGGTGGGGTTGTGGGGTGGTGGTGGTGGGGGTTGTGGGGGGGGTCGGGTAGTGACGGGGGTGGGGTGGTGGGGGTTGTGGGATGGTGGGGTGGGGTTGTGGGGTGGTAGGGGTGGGGTTGTTGGGGTGGGGTTGTNGGGGGGTCGGGTAGCAACGGGGCTGGCAGGGGTGGTGGGGTGGTGGGGTTGTGGGGGTGGGGTTGTGGGGGTGGGGTAGTGACGGGGTGGGGTTGTGGGTGGTGGGGTGGTGGAGGTGGTGGGACCGCCACGGTGACGAGATGTTAACTACCTCGCCTGGTACGCAAGAGGTCGTGGTTCGAGCCCGACCCCTGACGCCTGTTTATTTGGAGTTTGCGATTTTTCTGCGGGTCCTCAGACTTTCCCCTCCACATTTAGAATCAACGTGCGTTTAGAGTATTTGGTTGCTATGCACTTCCACGTGGTAAGCCACTTTGTTTAGCTATCATTTGTGGCCATGTCGCATAAAAAAAAGATATATATAGGCCAGTGGGCCTTACCTGGTAAAATAAAAAAATAGTTTAGTTCGTAGTTTTAATTATCGCGCAGTGCTGAGAACCCGGCCACTCAAGTTCGACTCCCGATCACGCCCAACATTACCGGGGACGATTATTTGATTATTTGAACCGGTCCAGGGCCTCCTATCGGTCGACTCAGCCTCAAATGAGTCCCAGTGTGGAGTGTAAACATCGCCACTGGAAGACAAAGACGGCCGAGCGTGATGTTGACAACCCACCCCTCGTGTGCCGTGGCGGCCTTCATATGTAGTACTCGCTCACTGCACTTGCCTCCAGAAAGTCCCCCGTACAGCTTTAACATACTTTATGGGACACATGCTGTTAGCGAGTAGAACCCATCAAGGCCGGCACGGCACATGAGCGGATGGGTGGTCAACAGCACCACGCCCGCGGTGCCAACACACACAAGACAAAGATCCTCCGCATATCCTTAATAGACTTTTGAGCCAAGGGGCGTTCATATGACGTCACGCACCTAGGGGGTGGGGGGTCAGACATTTGTGACGATGTGTGACGANGGGGGGGGAGTGAGAAATGTGACGTCACATCAAAATGCGCAACTTTAAATAAATAAAACAACACGTTCTACTTAATGAAATAGACTTTTAAATGTTTTCTCCTACAACATCAGAGTGCAACGGCACATTAAATACGCACTGCAATGACAACAGTTTTAAACGATTTGAAGCATGTTTTATTTTCAGAGTGAGTCATATTTGAGGGGGGGTCTGACTTTTTATGACGTCGTGTGACGAANGGGGGGGGTAAAAATCGTCCAAAATCGCGTGACGTCATTTATGGACGGCCCCAAAGTACCTGCATAGGTGCTCGCCAAAACAGCTTGCCCTAACAGCTGTTAAAGGATATACGGGAGTCTTTGTCTTTGGCGGCGGTGAGGTGGTGTAGGAGGAGGTGCGTGATGGACCTAACATCTTCTTGGTTCTTTCGGTAAAGTCACGTAGAGGGAAATAATAAAATAATAAAATAAAACATAATAAAATAATTCTCACGACGTTTCGGCCACAACCAAGCAGCCGTCCTCAGATGAAGAAATGTTTTATTTTTATAATTTTATTACTTCCCTTCTATGACTTTACCGAAAGAACAAAAATAAAACGAAATTAATAAATGTTAATTATTTATTATGTTTTATTTGTATTATTTTATTATTTCCCTTCTACGTGACTTTACCGAAAGAACCTAGCAGATTAATCCCTGCAGTCACGAAAGCTTTAAATTTCTTTATTATTTTCCTTCTACGTGACTTTACCGAACGAACCAAGAAGATGAATCCCTGCAGTCACGAAAGCTTTAAATCGAAATTTATTTTAATTATTAATTTTATATTTCCCCTACGTGACTTTACCGAAGGAACCAAGAAGATGAATCCCTGCAGTCACGAAAGCTTTAAAGGGACCTAACATCGTTGAGCAGGCGTTGGTCGGCGTTAGAAGAATGACACCGGGAGGTTATTTTGAGGACAGCGTGAGTTGGTTATGCGGTGGGGAAGGGCAGCGGCGTGGGGGTAGTGTTAGCTTTTGAACATATACTGTCAGAAATTATTTTACTCAAAGCTCGAATAATGAAAATATTACGGAGTGTCGTTTCGTCATATTTAGTCACGTTTATGTGAACTCCTCGCACGGGATGCAGGAGGTCGTGGGTTCGGGCCCGACCCTGACGCCTGCTTATACTGTGAGTTTGTGTTGTCTCTCTCTCATTTCACCATCGCAGTGCTAGGAGATGTTAACTACTTCGCCTGGTATATGAGGTCGTGCGGTCCCGACCCTGACGNCTGCTGCTGTATATTTGAGTGTTGTGNCTTTCTCTCTCTCTCATCATCATCGCAGTGGCTAGGAGATGTTAACTACCTCGCCTGGTATATAGGAGGTCGTGGGTTCGGTCCCGACCCTGATGCTGCTGTATATTTGTAGTGTTCGGTGNCTCTCTCTCTCATCATCATCACGGTCTAGGAGATGTTAACTCCCTCGCCTGGTACACAAGAGGTCGTGGGTTCGGTCCCGACTCTGACGCCTGCTGTATATTTGAGTTTCGGTGTCTCTCTCTCTCATCATCATCATCGTAGTGGCGAGATGTAAACTACCTCGCCTGGTATATAGGAGGTCGGGGTTCGATCCCGACCCTGACCCTGCTGTTATTTAGTTTTGANGTTCGCGTGGATTATTCTCCGGGTCCTCCGGTTGCTCCCTCCACATCTAGATCATGCGTTTAGAGTGTTTGGCTACAATACATGTCCACGCGATAAGCCACTTCGTTNGAGCATCGTTCGCTTGTGAAAGATCTATCGTCGCTTNGAATTAACCCGTAAAACAAAGTTTTTCACTATAAATCCTTTATATGGCGTGGCGGCTAGAGTCCTCTCGTCCTCTGGCTTGAGATGGCTGCCACCTATGGTCAGATGATTGTCTGCCAGTATTAAGCAATTGGTAATTAAATATTTATTTGTTTTCCCTAAACAGTGTAAAATTTTGGAAAAAATTTTCACGAACATTAATTGTCTCGCACAACGAGTCTGTGTGCAAAATGTCAGCTCGATTGGATCACGGGAAGTGGTTAAAAACGACCGAAAGATTTGCACGGTCGTAAGCAAACAAGCACNCAAGCAAGCAAGCAAGCGAACTTAATATAAAGGATTTAAAAAAATAAATATTGTAAAAAAAAAAAAATTGATTCTATCACGAAGCTCGTCTCTTCTCTCTGCTGCGAAGTAATGGCAGAGCCCGAAACGTTGTCTGCTATATATTTGTTTATTTTTCCGGCCGCTGTGTTTGTCTTTGTTGTTGTTGTGTGCTGACACAGCGAGGCCACGGATCTCCCTTGTAAGATGCCGGGAACCGGCTCAACGGGGCACCACCATCATCATCACCATCCGTGTACATGAAATCAACTTAATACTGTTGCAGGTGCTGAGTTTTTTGTAAAAAAAAAGTTGTTGGCCAATTAATTCCAACAAATATTGGTCACTTGCAAAGAATGTAATTGTTTAACTTGACGTGGATATTCTCCGTTAGCTGATTGTGTTTCGCTGATGTTTTTGTGACTGAGTTTCGTTCTTGTCTGCCTCCCCTCCACTCAAACACTCATCTCCCCTATCCTCGCCCCCCCACTGTCTCCCTCCACTCTGTCTTCCCTATCTCCCTCCACACACTCCCACCATCACATCCCTCTAGCGACATCCTCCACACACTCCCACCACCANCACATCCCACCACAATCTCCATCACACTCACACCATCACATCCCTCTAACCACATCTCTCCATCAAACTCCCACCATCACATCCCTCCATACCACATCTCCCATCACACTCCCACCATCACATCCCTCAACCACATCTCTCCATCACACTCCCACCATCACATCCCTCTCATCACACTCGCACCACCATCACAACCACATCTCTCCATCACACTCCCACCATCACATCTCTCTCACATCTCTCCATCACACTCCCACCACCATCACATCCCTCTCCATCACACTCCCACCACCATCACAACCACATCTCTCCATTACACTCCCACCATCACATCCCTCTCACATCTCTCATTACCTCNCACCACCATCACATCCTCACTGTCACATCTCTCCATCACACCCCTCTCGTGANCCCCCAGCAGGGGTAGCTGCGACGGAGTTCACCCCACCACGTGGTGGGGGGGGGGGCGGAGAGAGAGACGGCGCGGAGAGTGCGAGGGTGGCCGCGTCGTACAGGCGGGAGGCAGCACCCTGGTGGACGAGCGAGCGGAGCGTCAGGGCTACCGGGTGGGAGGGCAGCGATGGCGACGGCCGCCAGCAAGGCTCACGCGGGCAGCGTGACGAATCGCAGCGACCCGCGCTCTGTCAACTCCCGCGTCTTCATCGGGAACCTCAACACGGCCGAGGTGCGTATCCTGCAGCGACGAGGCGACGGGCAGGGTAGGGCAGGGTAGGGGCCGGGACCGCCGAGGCGCTGACGCCCGGGTTTGGAATCCAGGGAACGCGGAGCCGCAGCGAGAACTCCTCTGCTTGAGTGATGTCGCGTGGTGTGTTGGACTTCTTTCGCACCGTACGTAGCCAGCCGTGCTGATCGGAGGTGCGGGGGAAGGCCAACAAAGTGAACACGAAAATCGGTTGTGAAGCGAATTTTAAAATTTAGATTTAAAAGTGCATTGCTCCCAGTAGCGTCCTAATATCGGAAGGAAGAGCGTTCCAGACGGCCACAGAAGCGCCGTGGTGGTTGTGCTGCTGCTCTGTCCAACACCAATGGGGACTAGGCTCTAAAGAAAGCCGTCTCGGGTGTGGACCAATCAACTTCAAGGACAGTGCATATTATTATCAGAGTTGCTTCTTTTTCTTTGCTTTTTTGACTACTTGTGTTGTGGTTATTGCAATCATGATGCCTTGAATAAAGGTGTCAGTTTTGTACCAGTTTAAAAGGGTACAAACCTACTACCACGCNGGGTCGGTTTGGTGACCCCGGGGGCTCGGAGGTCAGAGAGCCGAGCCGGTCGGGCTGAGATCCTGGGTTCGAATCCAGGGCGTTCAGCTTCCAATCCGTGATGGGTTTTTGTATTTTAATTTTCGGAGCTGCTGGAATTGAGCCAAATTTAGTTCGAAAATGTTGCGAGTAGGCCCTCCCCCCCCTTTACCAAAAAAGCCATGGAAAAAAGTGTCTTCATAAAAATGTATATAACACAATTTATTTATTTCTATTGTATTTATATACAGTGTTTTTGTCCAGACATTGCTGGCTGGGCCAACATAAACTCTCTACACTTTCAAACTTAATTTGGCTAAATTCCAGCTCCAACAATTTAAACATGTTTTAGCTTTCGACTGTCATGTAATGACACTTATTCCCATATGCAGAGCAGATGGGGAGGGGGGGAGTAGAAGGGGAAGTGCTGCCACTTTTATTCTTGATGGCCTGGAAGCCTCTTGAAGAACGGACCCCAGAATTTTACTCCCGATTCCGCGTGGGCCATTCCCCAGCGTGAATAATAAGCGCTCTGCACTGCTCTGCAAGACGTCCGTTAATAAAAAAGAGCTTTACAACTTATCGGATTCCCCGGTATGAATGAAGATTCTGAGATGATGCCGATAGCACAAATTTTGGGATACATTCGGAGCAACATTTAAATAAACGACACGTAACGCTTGTGTAAAGATGTATTGACTCGTGCAGCGGACGTCTGGTGACGATCAGGGTCGCAACCGGGTATCCGTACCCTACCGATACCCGGCTACCCGTACCCGGCCGGGTATCGGGTAGGGTACGGGTACAGGTACCCGATTGCGACCTCTGGGATGAAGCCATGTTGCAGGTGCGGGTGGGTTGATTCTAGGAACTTGAATTGTGAGAAGAGACAAGACGTTGGGAAATGAGTGACAAACGGTTACTCGCCAGTGACTCACGGCCTACCCGTACCAGTACCCGGCCGCACCAGGGTCGCAAACGGGTACCCGTATCCGTACCCTGCCGGGTACGAGTAGCCAGGTATCGGTAGGGTACGGGTATCGGGTACCCGGTTGCGACCTCTGGTGACGATCGCTGCACGAGGTGGAAGCCTCTTGGGAATTCCGGGAATGGTTTGAAGGATGTTGCCACGACGCGCACGGTTTTCAACTTACGCGAGGCACAATCTTCCATCAGCAGGCAAAATGAACGGTCACTGTCCTCGGACACGTTTGGATGCACATGAGAGATGGTGATGATGATGGAGTCTATGATGACGGCGGTGTTGGTTATGGTGATGAAAATGATGATGGTGGCGATGATGATGATGATGAAAATGGTGGTGGTTATGATGGTGGTGGTGATGATAATGGTGGTGGTGGTGATGATGATGATGGTGGTTATGATTATAAAGGTGGTTGTGAGTGCGATGATGATGATGGCAACAACAACAAAAGAATCAAACGATAAATAAACCAGCTCAGTTTGCAGACAGTGCCAGATCCAAATTGGGTTTGGTGTGGGCGGGTGTCTATTATTATAATGTATATTGATATTAAGCAGAGACAATACTTTACATGGAATGTTTATTTTATACAAGTCGGGCTCTCCAGACATGGAACCACACACACGACGCCACACAACAACAATAATAACATCCGCCATTAGTCACGGTGTGGAGATGAAGTCACCACGACGTTTGTGCCAGGCTAGGTACACCTTGAGGCCACACACACTTGCAGATACGATACACTTCATTTATTAAAAATGTAACAAAATTTCTAGGGGGAAAAAATACCGTGACTAAATTGTAGGTTTAGTCGTGATGACTAATAAACACGCTGCTTTATTTTCAAGAATAACTTTATTTTTAGTTCACTTGGTGATACAGCTATCGTGGCTGTGACGGTTCCACCTGAAGACGGAGGCTTGTGTTGCCTCCGAAACGTCGTGATTTTATTTTATTTTATTTTACTTTTTTTACCTACGTGACTTTACCGAAAAAACCCAAGAATATAACTTAAGATACCATGTGTCACCAACATTACAGAAAATCTAAACCGAAACAATAAAAGCACCACCGTGAACGCAGCAAACATAAAGCGTCACAGACACAAGCGAGGCCACGTGACCAATCCAAACTTTTTAGCCACAAAACCACAAATCCCCCCAACGTCAAATAACAAACTCACAGCGGCGTAACCCCAAATCAAACCCGCGGCTAACTCTGCGGCCAAAGCACTGACCCCCCCGGAACGCAAAACAACGCGTGATGATGATGGAGTCGAACGTCCGGTCCCGAACGTCGCTTATCCAACGTTCACCGGCGGTTCGTCGGCAGCAGGTGTCGCGCTCGGAGGTGGAGGCGCTGTTCGCCGAGTACGGGCCCGTGCTGGGGGTGTCGCTGCACAGAGGCTACGCGTTCGTGCAGTACGGGGACGCGCGCAGCGCACGCCTCGCCGTCTCCGCCGTCAACGGCGCGTGCTCGCCGGCAGACCCTGGGTACGACTCGCACACAGCCCCACACACCCACCACCATCCATCCCTCCTCGCCCCCCGCCTCCACCCTCCCTTCCTCCTCGCCCCCCACCATCCCTCCCGCTCTCCTCGCCCCCCCTCCACCCTCCTCGCCCCCCACCCTCCTCCTCGCCCCCCCACCCTCCCTCCTCGNCCCCCCCACCCTCCCTCCTCGCCCCCCCCCTCCATCCTCCTAGCACCCCCCTTCCTCCTCACCCCCCTCCTTGCCCCCCCCCTCCTTGCCCCCCCTCCTTGNCCCCCCCCTCCTCGCCCCCTCCCTCCTCGNCCCCCCCTCCTCGCCCCTCCCTCCTCGCCTCCCCTCCTCTCCCCCCTCCCTCCTCGCCCCCCCCCCCTCGCACCCCCAACATCCGCCAACCACCCCGTGCGCTCCTCTCGCCCCGGGGTGGCAGTGGAGCGGAGGAGCGCTCAGGGTGGGGGGTATGCTGTAGTGGAGCTGTGTGGAAGAGCTGTAGCCCAGGGGTAGGGCACTGTGTGCGTGTTTCCTGCAGACTCCGTCACTCATCTTCCATCATCCTCCGTTGCATTTACCTATGAACTCAATCTCATCATCACAAAAAGACCCTCTTCCTCGTTGTCTCTCGCCCTCACCTCTTCGTCACCTCTTCACGCCACCTACTTCCCTTCTATCTCGCCCCATCTCGTCCCACCTCCATTTGTCGTCGTCACCTCCTCCTAACCTCGTCCCTACCATCGCCACCACCACCAAGGCTCCGTGCACTCACCACCACCACCACCGCACTACTCGCAGCCTCCTCGGCACAACAGCTGCGTGGCCCTGGGGGCGGCGGTGGTGGTGGAGCGGGTGGGGCTGGGGAGTGGGGAGCAGTGGGGGCTGGGGGAGCAGGGGGGATTGGGGAGCAGAAGAGGGGGGCTGGGGGAGTGGGAAAGCAGTGGGGGGTGGGGGAGCAGGGGTGGGGAGCTGGGGGGTGGGGGAGCAGTGGGGGGTNGGGGAGTGGGGGAGCAGTGGGGGGATTGGGGAGCAGGGGAGGGTGGGGAGCTGGGGGGAGTGGGGGAGCAGTGGGGTGGGGAGCATGGGGGGGGGGGATTGGGGGAGCATGGGGGTGGAGGAGCAGGGGGGCTNGGGAGGGTGGGGGGGCTGTGGGGGGGGGGGCAGGATGCGCTTGGGGTGTGGACAGACTCGGTAATTAATGATCGCCCGCGCTCATTATGCAAATCGCGAGGCTGCCTGTCCCGCGAGTTGTTGCGTANTTTTTTTTTCTCAAATAAAAAATAATTTTGCGCGAACTGTAATATGTACTGGCCCATCGGTCACAATCTAACCACTGCTGGGTAGCACAGTATCGCAATGCATTTCATGTCGCGGCACCGCCGTCTGATGCCGGCCTTCATAGACGCCGCTCGCTCACAGGCACTTGCCCCAAGTTCACTTCGGGCTACACGGGGGACCTTTACCTGAAATCCACAACGTAGCCACCGCGCAGCCAACGTGTGCCTGCTGATGAGAGGGCCGAGTGTCTAAACCGAGTGTCTAAACCGAGTGTCTGAACCGAGTGTCTAAACCGAGTGTCTAAACCGAGTGTCTGAACCGAGTGTCTAAACCGAGTGTCTAAACCGAGTGTCTGAACCGAGTGTCTAAACCGAGTGTCTAAACCGAGTGTCTGAACCGAGTGTCTGAACCGGCCCAGCAGTGGTGTTGCTCGTCTTGATTAGACGCTGCGGGAAGTGTGGCAGTAGTCGGATTCCGTGTGCACTGTCGTCGGCCTGCTTATGTCGCCCTGAATGTTGGTCGCCCAACCAAAGCACTATCCAGGCTGAACCCCCTGCTTAGCTTAGCAGAACTGATGCAATCCTTGGGATTTGGTCACAGCAGTCATTTGATTAACGTCAAGCCCAAGAAATGAAATAAATGCATGATGACCACAGTTACTCTTTGGTTCTTTCGGTAAAGTCGCGTAGGTATAAAACAAAATAAATTACGACATTTCGGGCGCAACACAAGCGCCCGAAACGTCGTGATTTATTTTGTTTTATAACTAAGTGACTTTACCGAAATAACCAAAGAGTATGGATTCCTGCAGTCACGAAAGCTTCAAATCAAGATATAACCACAGTTGCTCTTCGTTATACACCACACGCGTCTCTGGTTAACGATAATAACAATGATACAATTTACTTAGACGGGAAAGTCTGAGTATAAATAAATGTCCTCACGAGCTTCCTGCTACATTGGGACGTTGGACATGAATTCCAACAATCGGAGTTGTGGCTTCACTTCATAACGAAACCCGGAGCACCCAGAGAAAACTCAGAAGCGCCGTACAGATAGATTCAAGAATACCACTGTTTGCTCACCACGCAGCCCAGGCGTACTACAAACATCTGCCTGCAATTCCCAGGTGGTCTCCCATGCAAGTGCCAAGCAGGGCTAAACCCCGCTTAGCTTTCAAGATTCGCAAGGATCAGGAATAATCCGTTGTTGCGCTTGATGATTCTAAAACAACAACAACCAAGAGCGTGGAGTCGAGTTCGGGAAACTGTGAACTTCCAGGTTCGGGTACCGTCCGTTCGCGACGTTGACGACGACGACCACGACGACCATCACGACGACGATTCAGCGATGCGCGTTCCGTGTCGATGACCGACCGCGGCAGCGTGTCGTTGTTGTTGTTGGACCAGAGGTCGCAAACGGGTTTTGATTCCTTACCCGTACCCGGCCGCACCAGAGTCGCAATCGGATACCCGTACCCACCCGTACCCTACCCGTACCCGGCCGGGTACGGGTAGGGTACGGGTATCGGTACCCGATTGCGACCTCTGGGATGAAGCCATGTTGCAGGCGCGGGTGGGTTGATTCTAGGAACTTGAATTGTGAGAAGAGACAAACGGGAAATGATGACAAACGGTTACTCACTAGGACTCACGGCCTACCCGTACCCGACCGCACCAGGGACCGGGTACGGGTAGGGTACGGGTATCGGGTACCCGATTGCGACCTCTGGGATGAAACCATGTTGCAGGCGTGGGTGGGTTGATTCTAGGAACTTGAATTGTGAGAGAGACAGAGTTGGGAAATGAGTGGTGACTCCTGACCCGTACCCGTACCCGGCCGCACCAGGGTCGCAATCGGNTACCCGTACCCTTACCCGGCCGTACCCGGCCGTACGGGTAGGGTAGGGTACGGGTACCCGATTGCGACCTCTGGGATGAAACCATGTTGCAGGCGCGGGTGGGTTGATTCTAGGAACTTGAATTGTGAGAAGAGACAAGACGTTGGGAAATGAGTGACAAACGGTGACTCACCAGTGACTCACGGCCTACCCGTACCCGTACCGGCCGCACCAGGGTCGCAATCGGGTACCCGTACCCACCCGTACCCGNCTACCCGTACCCGGCCGGGTACGGTAGGGTACGGGTATCGGTACCCGATTGCGACCTCTGGGATGAAGCCATGTTGCAGGCGCGGGTGGGTTGATTCTAGGAACTTGAATTGTGAGAAGAGACAAGACGTTGGGAAATGAGTGACAAACGGTTACTCACCAGTGACTCACGGCCTACCCGTACCCGACCGCACCAGGGTAGCCGGGTATCGGGTAGGGTACTGGTATCGGGTACCCGATTGCGACCTCTGTGTTGGACCCTGGGCCCGACCGCCACGCGCGCACGATCTACCGCTGCCCTCTAGCGCCCGTGCCGCGTCGGCGCGCAGACAAACCCCGCGCGGAGTTTCCACCGTCAAACTCAAGAGCAGCGGTCCCCAACCTTTTTGGCACCAGGGACCGGTTTCGTGGAAGACAATTTTTTTCACGGAGCGGGGGGGGGGGGTCATCATTGGGTCTTTCCCCTCTTTTCAAAGAAGCTCTGCAGAGACGTTTGTTTTTTACTCATTTTGGCTACTAGGGGATAGCTTGTGGCAAGGCTGTAGCCATGAAGTCAACATTGGGGGGACGGACCAAATCTTCCAGGGGTCTAGGGGTCCCCCCCCAGAAAAAAATCTACATTTTAAAACGAATTTCCTGCCTAAAATAAAAAAAATCACTAACACATGGATGGATTTTTTTTTTTTTTACAATAATGTCTAATAGTGTATTTATTACATTGCTCTGCTTTTTCTTTTTTACCTTTTCTTGTTTCATTGTATGCAATGGCAGAGATTCGGGATTAATAAAGAACAACCATAACCACAATCATATGAACAGAAATCTATGCATTGTTATATGAAGACAAGTCCAGATATTGTGGCCAAGGTTTAGCAAATTGTTGTTTTCATTTACATAGCATAGCAATTATTATGTTTTAAAAGTATTGTTTAAGCAATATATTGGGGGGGGCATTTTGAGCATCTTTGAATATTGGGGGGGGATGTGTCCCATCCTGCCATCTGTTTGCTCACCACGCAGCCCAGTCGAACTCAAACACTGGCCTGCAATTCCCAGGTGGTCTCCCATTCAAGTGCCAAGCAAGGCTAAACCCTGCTTAGCTTTCAAGATGTGTGCCTCCCCCCCCAAATATGTTATAATTACGGCCTTCATTTGTGGGCTTAACGAAATTGCGACTGAAACAAGTGCCACAGTGCGGGAAAGAGGTGCGGACGAAAGTGGTGAATAATAAAATAACACTGGTCAACAAAAAAAATCTGGCCTGGACTTTTGCAGCTGTTCTAGACTAATTTCAGGGTGCTGATTCCAAATCTGATCTCAGATTTGCTCTATCACATCGCGTTTTTATGCTATCGGCATGCCCCATTTTCATTGATTTTACGAAATTAACTCTGTCACTTATGATTGCAAGTTGTTGCGAGTCAGTGACTGCTTTAGTGTTAAAATATGGTGCTGTATTTTAGCATAGTGTGTTTATGATATCATTTTATGTAGATATCCACATTTACTTAATATTTTTCTTCTGCAGTTTTTATTGAAAATGCAATATTTGATATCTCAAAAACCTGATGTGATAGACAAAAACTGATGCCAGATTTGGAATCAACTCCCCAAAATTACCTTAAAACCGTTGGAATACCGTATGCCAGAAAAAGTGTGTTGACCAGTGTAATTGGGGTGGGCCACTCACCGCTCTCACCTCCTGCTGCTGTGCGGCCTGGTTCCTAACAGGCCACGGGACTGGTCCCGGTCCGTGGCCCGGGGGTTGGGGACCCCTGATGTAGAGGACCGTGGACTTCATTGCAAGGCCCGCGAGCCCACAGGGCGGCACGTGGTGGCCTGTAGTTGCGCCCCCCCCCCCCCCCCAACAATACACTTAAAGTGAAAACAACCCCCATCATCGTGCCGCTGTCAAACACCCCAGTGGTTTCAAATGTGTGGCGGCACTCACGCTGAGGATGTCGTATCTGCGAAAGCGGCCCCCTCTGGAGGATCACACTGCGCAAGCAGTGGCTGTATGTGGACCCTACGCACTCGCGGATCTTCATGGTTACACGTGCAGGAGAGTGGTGGCGCAGCAATTAGCGCACCACTGCGCTAAGAGGGTAGACCCAGGTGCCACGGGTCGACTGACTGAGATGACTGGCTGATGCACCACCTGTGCCCCCTACTATGCCAACTTGCTGTACTTTAGCCACCCAGCGCTTCGCTCGTTGTTGTGAGCGTCGCTCCTCCGCTGTTGCTGGAGTGCGACTGCCTCCAACTGCCCAGTAGCAGCGTCCTTCACGAGCCTCCTCCACAGAGGCCGATCTTGACACCGCTGATACCAGTCATCGGCAAGTCCACTCAGCTCCACATCCTCCTGTACCACATCACTCCATCTCTTCTCTAGCCCGTGCCGCGCCCGTTTAGCCCCCTCTATCCGGCCGAACAAAAGTTGTTTAGGCATGCGGTGACTGGGCATGCGGCTACATGACCCAGCCAACGCAGCCTTGCCTGCCGGAGGAGCTCACCGAAGGGACTTTGTCCAGATCTTTCAAGGATATGCGAGCTCCTCACACAATCCAGCCTGCAGGTTAAACCCAGGATGGATCGTAGGCAGGTCTGCCTAAATGTTTCTAACCGGCGAAGATGCTCCATTAGGGGGGTCCACGTTTCGCAAGCGTAGAGAAGGTAGGGAATGACTGTGGCCGAGAAGACTCGAAGCTTCGTGCGGAGCGACAGACCAGGTAGCTTCTACACAGCGTTACGTAACCAATGAAAAGACAATGCCTCTCGACTGATTCGGAGTGAGACCTCTGCTCTCAAACCGGAGCCGGTCATGAGCACAAGGTATGGGAACTCTCCACTCTCTCCACAACTGCCCTATCACAAATTTGGAGTTGTGGGGGTGGTACAAAATACCCAGGCAGGTGCACAGACACACAAATACACACACACACATAGACTCTTATCACACACACACACATGCACGCAACCCCGCTCCATCCACCAGATGGCACTGCGTCGCCGCTCCTAAACAAACGCGCTCGCGCGCCCAACGGCGTTCGCGCATCTGCAATCACGATGCGAATTCATGGAGCATCCACGTGGGGACCGCTAGTCATTAACGTCACGTCGTCTATGGAGACAAACTGACGACGGTTTTGACGACGCCTCGCACTCGTCACTGAGCCTACCCGCGCTGTGCACAGCGCTGAGCGATGTGCCCCACCTTCTCCCAGTGTAAAAAAAAAGTAACGTTGTCTCAACGTCGAGCCAACGTTGGCAGCACAACAGTTCCAACCGCATGCCAACGTCGGTCCAACGTCGTTGCGCGTTTACTGAGATACGCAACACGTTTCAGCACGCCGCTCACCTTACAGTGGAGTGCTTCTATGTCGTCTGCAGTTTAATGTCCCCAACGTTGAAATAATCGATGCAGCAACAGCTCCGTCCGTCTGTCTGTGGCGGGTCGGAGGTGGGGACGCGCCCCAACTCCCGTGAAGATTGTCCCACGCGAGCGAAACTCCGGCGTCAAGTTCTGACTCGATTTAGGAGCAGCCCTGCTGCAAAGCGGCCACGACCATCGAAGGAATCGCGCAGAACGACGCGCGGGGCTCAACTCGGACGTGGCGACTTTGGGAATGAATTCTAGCAATGAGCGTCCCCGCACTCGCAAGTTGAAGACACGCGCGTGGAAAAAACGCGCTACGTAATGTGACGGATAATTGGGCAAGCTGGGAAGAACACAACGCCTGTATTTGTAGTGCTCATCAATAATACGCTTGGGGTGCATGGAAAGGCGCGGCGGTGGCTATGAGATGTTAACTACCTCGCCGGGTATGCAGGAGGTCGTGGGTTCGATCCGACCCTGACGCCTGCTGTATGTTTGGAGTTTGCGTGTTCGCCCCGTGGTCGCGTGGATTTCTGTTTTGGGTCCTCCACCTTTAGAATCAACGTCACGCGGTTAGAGTCATCGGCTGCTGCTATAAACTTCCACGCGATAAGCCGCTTCGTTGAGCTTTAATTTGTTTTCAGGTCGCTTCTGAAAAAAGAAATATCTACATAGCTCAGTGGGGCTTTACCTGGTAAGATGAAACAACGAGTTTCGTTTTAGATTTGAAGCTTTCGTGACTGCAAGGATTCATATTCTTAGGTTTTTTCGGTAAAGTCACATAGGTATTTTACTTTTATTAATTTACATTTTTTACCTTCGTGACTTTACCGAAAAAAACCTAAGAATATGAGTTTCGTTTTGTTTAAACGATCGGCGATGGGCAGAGGACTCACGGTGTGCCCTTAAGCCCTGGGCCTGAGCGGTGGAAATTGCGGTCGACACGTCCCGTACGGCCACGGGGCAAAGTCGAGTTCCAGACAGTGGAGGCGGCAACCCAGGATGGAAGGGGGGGGGCGACGTCCCTTTGCAAGGAGGTTGTCCTCGAAAGCCGCAGCGCCAGCGGGGCAGGGTGCCTCGTTGTGCCTCGGAGCGTTGAGAGGGTTTGGGGGATGCGATGGGCGGATGAGGATGCAAGGGCGCGGTACAGATTTTGTTAAACTCCCGCTGCCCGTGTGCCGGAGATAGCGCCGATGACGACGATGAAGACGACGACGATGATGGTGACGATGGTGACGATGGCGATGAAGCCACTGCCACCGCATTCCAGATCATCAATCCCCCCGCTCCTCGCGCGCACGACACGGAATTCGTTCGTTAGCCTCCTGGGCACGGAGCCACGATACATTCATGATCCATTCACGATCCATTCACAATCTATTAACCATACATTCACAATACATCCACAATACATCCACAATACATTCACAATACATTCACAATACATCCACGATCCATTCACAATCTATTAACCATACATCCACAATACATTCACAATACATTAACGATACATCCACGATACATTCACAATACATCCACGATCCATTCACAATCTATCAACAATACATCCACAATACATTCACAATACATTAACGATACATTCACAATACATTCACAATACATTAACGATACATTCACAATACATTCACAATACATTAACGATACATCCACAATACATTCACAATTCATCCACAATACATTCACAATCTATTAACTATACATTCACAATACATTCACAATCCATCCACGATACATTCACAATCTATTAACGATACATTCACAATACATCCACAATTCATTCACAATACATTCACAATACATTCACAATACATTCACAATACATCCACGATCCATTCACAATTCATCCAACAATCCTTCCCGCTGTCCCTGACTGTGAGGCTGTGTGAGGCCGGTCGTTAACAACAACCATCAGTCCACTGCTGGTCGCAGGCCCCTATCAGCGGCTGCGTAAGTCACGTGGGTCGTCCGACCATACTTCACCACTCCGGTCATTGTGGCTTGGCCGATGACAGGAGGGGAGCGTGGGGGGTGGCCCAGGAACGGCGAATTATCAACATCGCATAGTCACTTTAACACGTAGGCTTTAGCGACCAATATTATTCATAATCAACGTTTTTGGGTTTAGATCGCGTTATTTATAAATGTGTCGTAACCCTCCACCACCCGACACGGCCAATCAGTAAAAAGTTTCACGTTGACAAAAGACAAATAGTTCACTGCTTTAGCCCACCGGTGTGTTGAAGCGTGAAACCACAACATTTACAATTTGAGTACGACGTTTCGCTGGTAATTTTACGATTGGCCGTGTCGGGTGGTGGAGGGTTACGACACATTTATAAATAACGCGATCTAAACCCAAAAATTTTGATTATGAATCGCATAGTCACTTTAAGATGTTTCTTGTTCATGTTTTTGTTTGTGTTTGTTGCGGTTGCATCCGATTCAAGAGCCGAATGGCTCACAGGCCGTACCAAATAAATGAATGAAAATAAATGAAACTGAAAGCGCTGGTGTCAGCCCTGCCCGATATCGAACTCGAGTCCACGAACAACTCCACACCAAATGAAGAGCGTTGTCGCCCCGGTGAGAGAGAGAAGAGGGTGAAGGTGGGGGGGGGGGTTCAGCAGCCTCCCACCACCACCACCACCTCCATCTCGTTACCACTTCGGTCACGCCGTCGCTCTGCCAGGCGGCGGCGTAATTAATTCATGTAATTGCCGTAATGTTTTGCCCTTCAGCAGCGCGTCCCAGAAAGAACACCCCCACCACCCACCACCCCGTTATTTAGGGGCTGGCGCTCGGTTCACAGCCTCGCGCACCGCAATTAGGAACGTGTCAACGTTATTTCAAGTTATTATATTGTTTTTATTATTGTTATTAATGTTTCGAGCCTTCGCTTACTCGTGCGGTGGGAACACAATGCCCCGTGTCCTTCAGTGACAGCCGGGGGAGAGACGCGCGCGTATATCGCCTGAGATTTTACCATCATTATCAGCAGCAGCATCGCCACCACTACCATCATCACCACATCATCACCACCTTTACCACCGTCATTACCATCATCACCACAAGCATCATCACCCACACAAATCATCACGATCATCAACACCACCATCATCACCACCACCATCACCATCACCACCATCATCACCTCCACCATCATCACCACCTCCACCATCATCACCACCACCACCACCATCACCACCACCACATCACCACCATCATCACCACCACCACCACCATCACCATCATCACCTTCATCATCCTCCACCACCATCATCACCACCACCATCATCACCATCATCACCATCATCACCACCACCACCATCATCACCACCACCATCACCACCATCATCACCATCATCACCATCATCACCACCACCACCATCATCACCACCACCATCACCATCATCACCTCCACCATCATCACCACCTCCATCATCATCACCTCCACCATCACCACCACCATCATCATCACCACCACCACAACACCACCACCACTGCCGCTGTTATCATCATCATATTGTCGGTCGTGTTCATCCACTGCTGCGTGAAGGGTCTTACTCACCGAGAGCCGTCGCCACCACCTCACTCATCCGCGATTGTAACAATCCATCTGGTGCCTGCGCTTCAGCGCTGATTTGTCATCGCTTCATGTCGCGTCGTGGCAATCCGTGCCAGGAGCGTTCCGTCCTGGCATTTATATTCTCAGATACAGTACGATGTATAAGCAGTACATAGACATTGCTGTATTAATACATTATATATATACACACAGTTGGATCAAGCGGACAGAGTGCAAACGGATCCCAATGCTGAAACATAATCTGCATGTTACTCGATTGGCAGAGCCGTCCCCGAGGGGTACGGCGAATCGGGGCGATGCCCCGGGCCCCGCGCTTTGGGGGGCCCCACGCGGCGTGATTTTCCCCGGGGCCCCGCACGGTCCTGTCGATTAGAATCACACACAGCAGCCGGGCTACGTGTGTATGTTGGACTTTGTTTGTACCGTACGTAGCCAACCGTGCTAATCGGAGGTACGGCGGAGGAGGGGGGGGAACACCAAACGAGACACAACAAAGCTGTTCTAAAGAAATGAGTTGTTCCATCTCGAGGACTTAAAAGTGCATAGCCGCAGCGGCTTCCTATTGTTGTGGCGATGAACGCGTGGCTTGCCTGCGTGTGCCTACAGGGAGGGGGGTGGGGGGGTCAAGGTTTGACAGATTTTTTTGCGAACCTACTCAATGGATGTCCCCAAATCACGGGTCCAAGTTGATGTCTGTGAGCCATGCGGTCGCGCCCCAGTTCATCGACGGCAGCGGTGTCACAGTGCAGCTGCTCAAGTTTCTTTGCTCTCTCTCGTACGCACTGCGCGTTGTGGGGTGTGTGGTCCTGGGCCTCACTTAGGTCGACTCAGCCTCAAAATGAGTAAATATCGCCACGATATTTGATGCTTGGCTATGCACCCCCTCGCGTGCCGTGCCGGCCTTCATAGGTGCTCGCTAACAGCACTTGCCCCTACAGTCTGTTAAGGCTATATGGGGGATCTTTGTGTGTATAAATCAGCGCGCAACGAGAGAACACTTTGTTGGTGTTCAAGCGGTCGTTTGATTGCTAAAATCACGCAGTGCTTTTGATGGGAACTCTCCTTGATGGGCGTCAAAAGAAAAGAAAAAAACGTGAAATCACGACCCGGAGAGCCGTTCGTAGAGAAGGAGGCATCAACTCAGAGGAGATGCGTTCCCGATGCCCCCGTTAAATCGGAACGATGTGAGAGTTAAACCCTCGGTGATCATCCGAAGCGTACGCAATGTTTTGGATCGTTTCTTTAAAAGAAATGGGACGTGACGTCACTGTTAAAACGTCGCATTCCGCTATTTTGTCGCCTGAGCCCGGTGTCACGTGACATCGGGTGACGTCACTGCTGTCAGCACGTGGGCACAGGTAGTGGCGCGTCGACCAATCATCTCGGCGAGTCAACCCATGGCACCTGGGGTCTGTCCCGTGACCTCGTGCCACCTCGCGTGGCCTTTAAAGTGCACCTAGCCTGGCACAAGCGCCGCAATAGCGCGTGGTGTTGTTGCTGTTGTGGCTGTTGTTGACAACTTCTCTCTTGTCGCACTCAGATCAATGTTGCGCATCACCGCACACCAATCACAGTATTTCGCACAATGAAAGCGCCTCCGGTACGTACTTTATTTAAATGTAAAATTGCCCTCGCATCTTGCGTGGGGTGGAGGGGGGAGTGGAAAGCTTGACAACGGAATTATTTTTGTTCAAATTCATGACCATACAATGTTTTTGTTGATTTTCATAAAAAATATTCTGATCCTTATGAGACCTCCTTTACCAGTGGCAAAATATAGTAATAGGTTTTTACCCTTTCAACGTTGAAAGGGTAAAAACCTATTACTATATTTTGCCACTGGTAAAGGAGGTCTTATAGTGTAAATGCTTACCCCGAGCTCTCAATACTCTGATAGTACACTGTTTTTGAGTTGAGTGCCTTTTGGCGTCATCTGGTCCAACACCAACGGAGACTAGGCTCTAAGAAAAGCTGTCTCGGGTGTGGACCAATCAACTTCAAGGACAGTGCATATCATTATCATCATCAGAGTTGTTTCTTTTTGTTTGCATTTTGACTGCTTGTGTTGTGGCTATTACAAACATGATCCCTTGTATAAAAGGTATCAGTTTTTGTACCAGATAAAAGGGTAAAAACCTATTACTATTCAGATCCTTATTAACTCGTCCCCGAGAATGGACGTTACTATTAACCCGCGATGCGGCTGGGTGGTGTTACCAGACGAAGCCACGCAGAGACAGGCAAGGCGTCCTAGCCGCGGTCGGGATGACCTGAGCTGAGGCTGCGTGGCTGCCGCTTGCATCGCTCATCCGTTTGCGTGGGACGCTTCGTGTGATTTCCCTCGTCGGCCGCCGTGCCTTAACGGCGGTAGGAGAGAGAAGAGACTTTTGACTTTTAAACAACTTTTATTGCCGCCAGCAGCAACAGCACTGGAGGCGATTCCGATACGAAATGCACAAAGTCACCAGCAAACAAATNAACAAACACTGTAAATCCACGCGCTGTGGCGCTAAATGCGCCGCGCACAACACAAATACAAGCCACGTGCTGATGGTGGTGGTCATCGCGCACGCCACGGTGACGAGCGAGCGCTTCAGGAGGTGAACACGAGGGTGCCGTCCACGCTGGTACAGAGAGGGGCTTGTCCGGCTCCCCAGCGTTCGTAGAAGACGCGCACATCACCGACATGTGTGTGGTACGCGTGCTCCAGCCGGAGCCGCGCCTTGAGCAGGCCCCTGAACACTGGAAGCACAGAGCAGCCGTCAGTGTCACCTCCAGCATCTTTTTCCTCGTTCTGTACACCGCCATCTTCGCCTGAGCACAGGCGAAGTTGGCGAGGTCATGGCGCTTGTTAGCCAGGTAAGGCACCACCCCATATACAAGCTGCTGTTGTAGAAGGGCACCCCCAGTTTCCTGAAGATGTCCCCCAAAAGGATAATAAGAAGAAAACAAAAAAAAACTGAAGAGAGAGAGAGAGAGGAGGGAGAGAGAAGAGAGAGTGACCGAGAGAGTGAGCGAGAGGTGGGGGTTTACATAAAGCAAAGTAAAAAAATGTAAAAAAATAATTACGAAATGATGAACGAAGCAAAATGCCGACTACACCGAGCATCTTCTTGTTTCCACTGATCGTAAAAAAAGCGAGAAGAGAGGAGGGCGAGGAAGGAGAGAGATAAGAGAGCGAGAAAAGAGAGAGAGGAGAGAGAGAGAAATCCCATTCCGTGGAGGCTCTGGGGGGGGGGGGTGTAGCTTGTTACTGGAGCGCCGTCAATTAACCCGTTCGTGCCCGTTCAGAGGGGGGTGGGGTGGTGCGGTGGCGTTACCAAACGTCCCCAGAGCCGGCCCAGCCACTAAGCGACCCTTGCAATTGCAAAGGGCCCCGTGGCCAGCAGAGGGCCCCCCTAGAGTCACTGCAAGCTAGTGGGTGAAAAAAATCATACATCAAAGGGCCTCCAACCAAATTTTGCTTAGGGCCCCCAAAGGTCTAGGGCCGGTTCTGAACGTCCCTATTTGTTTTCATCATCCCCCCCCCTCTTCTCCCCCCCTCCTTTCTCATAATTATAATAAAAAAAATTGGAGCGCTGCATAAGCACAACGAACAAACACGTCAACAAGTCCAACGATTAGCACGGTTGGCTATGCACGGTGCGAAAGAAGTTTAACAGACATGCAACGTAAATACAATGGCCTGCAACGAAAATATGACGTTTCGAGCAGAGCCCCCTTTTTCATAGCAGTGAGAATGTATATATAATGGGGTAAGTTACTTTAAGTTACTTATTCTATAAATTGCAGGGGACGCTTTAAAGACAATCATGATTCCCTCCGGCGTGAAGAAAGGCAGTGAATGTTGTTCCTATTAGGGCAGTGAATGTTGATCCTATTAGGGCAGTGAATGTTGAACCTATTAGGGCAGTGAATGTTGATCCTATTAGGGCAGTGAATGTTGATCCTATTAGGGCAGTGAATGTTGTTCCTATTAGGGCAGTGAATGTTGATCCTATTAGGGCAGTGAATGTTGATCCTATTAGGGCAGTGAATGTTGTTCCTATTAGGGCAGTGAATGTTGATCCTGTTAGGGCAGTGAATGTTGATCCTATTAGGGCAGTGAATGTTGATCCTATTAGGGCAGTGAATGTTGATCCTATTAGGGCAGTGAATGTTGATCCTATTAGGGCAGTGAATGTTGTTCCTGTTAGGGCAGTGAATGTTGATCCTATTAGGGCAGTGAATGTTGATCCTATTAGGGCAGTGAATGTTGATCCTGTTAGGGCAGTGAATGTTGATCCTATTAGGGCAGTGAATGTTGTTCCTATTAGGGCAGTGAATGTTGAACCTATTAGGGCAGTGTATGTTGTTCCTATTAGGGCAGTGAATGTTGTTCCTGTTAGGGCAGTGAATGTTGTTCCTATTAGGGCAGTGAATGTTGAACCTATTAGGGCAGTGTATGTTGATCCTGTTAGGGCAGTGAATGTTCCTGTTAGGGCAGTGTATGTTGATCCTATTAGGGCTGTGAATGCTGTGCCTATTAGGGCAGTGAATGTTAATCCTGTTAGGGCAGTGTTTCTAACAAATTAGTTCCTGTTTTTTGTTATCTGGGTTTTTCTTAGCCTCATCCACTCTTTGAGAGGGAGCGGTCCTCGGGAATGTCCCTCTGGTTTAGTTTTTGTTCTGTCGTTTGCATCATAAAATGAAATCCATTCCACGTGGTTACATTGGCACGGATCTCATACACATCCTGGCCTGTTTGCCTAATAGTTCAATTACTTTCCCTTAACTGTGTGACATTTTCTCTCACCTCGTTGTACTATGCGTAATTTCGAGGTAATTCAACCAAGCCAACATGTTTTATAGGCAATTGCATTTCATTTTGGTATATATTTATACGGTAGTTTTGATTCTTGTTTTATTTTTCTTGCCGTAAATATCCGCCATTCGGTTGAACCAGGTCACTCATGCAAATGAGACTTATCCTGGTCTCTTGCGTTTTCACCTGGTCACACCAAAATCAACTTGAAACTTTAATTCACTCACTCATTATCTCATCAATCAGTTAACCACTCACCCACCATCTCACTCACCACCTCATTCACTCACTCATTATCTCACTCAATCAGTTAACCACTCACCCACCATCTCACTCACCACCTCATTCACTCACTCATTATCTCACTCAATCAGTTAGCCACTCATCCACCATCTCACTCACCACCTCATTCACTCACTCATTATCTCACTCAATCATGTAACCACTCACCCACCATCTCACTCACCACCTCATTCACTCACTCATTATCTCACTCA
Organism: Lethenteron camtschaticum; assembly: GCA_018977245.1. Taxonomy (NCBI): domain Eukaryota; kingdom Metazoa; phylum Chordata; class Hyperoartia; order Petromyzontiformes; family Petromyzontidae; genus Lethenteron; species Lethenteron camtschaticum. Next base: position 8,118,457 of record MU249602.1, read on the forward strand.
ATCAGTTAACCACTCACCACCATCTCACTCACCCACTCATTCATTCACTCAATTACTATCTCACTCATCCACTCAATCGCCCACCCTCTCAACTCATCCACTCATTAATTATTCGCTCACTCACCATCTCACTCACCCACTCATTTGCTCACCCACACAATCACTTATTTAACTCACTCTTACAAGTGACCGCTTATCCTGGTCTTCTTGAATTCCCACCTTGATGAAGAGAAATACACTCGAACCAAATTCATTGGTCACCTCTTCCCACCATCGTCATGTGTTCTTCATCTCTGGTGAATTTGTTTGTGTGTCGGAGGTGGGCCAGCGCCTAACCAGGGCCAGTCCAGCTGGAGGAGGCCCTGAGCCTATGGAACTCGGCGGATCGGTTGGAAAAGCGAGGGGTTATAGATGAAACTTTCGGTGGTGCAAGTCGTATTTCTTTGAAACCAAAAGGGGAGGAAACTCAAATAAATTGAGTTGAATCGTAAACGCCGTCTTAATAAAAAAAAATGCCCGTAAGGATCGCGGGAGAAATTACATTTACTCAATTGGGAATCCTAAAAAAAAACACAACGTATCCACGAGGGGCCTTATGACATGGCGTTAAAATCATATTTGGGTTTCTTTCTTGTGTCCATGGGCCACAGTTTTACTTGCAGCGAAGTCTTCCCAAGGATTTCCGTGTCGTATATACAGTGCCGTGCTCTCATGGCAGGCATTACGGCGGAGTTCTTGTGAGCTGCTGAGAAGCCAGGGGCAGCGCAAGATGTATTGCTATTCTGAGTGTGCTACCGGCAGTTGGGTTAGGAAATGACATCGCCTTAATAGATTAATTTTAAATGGGGCTCTTAAAGGTGTGATTAGAGTTGAGGCTCGGAAATTATGGCAGTTTTCATTATCACTCTGTACGCAAGTTTGCGTGTGTCTCTCTCTCGCTCTCTCTCGGCCTGTGTTTGTGCGGATGGGGAGCGAGAGTGGATCGGTGAGCATGCTGCGGTGCAAACCCGGCAAGATTGTTGCGCTCTGTAAACATCGCGACCAGGGAGACAAAGGCGGCCGGGCGTGGTGTTGCCCACAAAGCTCATATTGTGCCGTGTCGGCCTTCATAGGAGCTTGCTAATGTAGTGTTGTAAAGGACGGACTTATAAACTTCTTTATGGCACACACTGTTTATTGTCTTATTACACAGTCCTTATCACACAAAGGGGTATATGGTCCCCTCACCCGTTACCCTGAGGAGACACAGCCTCCGGACCCTGCAGGCTGTCTAATCTCCCTGCTCTCCCAGCGTCCTCTGGCTGGACCTAGGGATCTCTCCCCGACCACTGGTTACACTGAGCCCGAGCCCTGACAAGGGCTGGAGGGCTTGGTCAAGGGTCCTAGATGTCTTCGGCCGACTTGGGTCTTCGTGTAGCAGAACTGGCCAAGAGCTCTCAGCGCTCTGGCTTTTATACCTGTCCGTGGCCGGGTTGTCCAATCCCCGGCCACCTTGTGGGACCCTCTGATTGGTCCTTACCAATCTGGCGTTTGGATCCTACCTCACCCCATTTGACCCTGAGCGTTTGATTGAGCGGGAAAACCTTGTTTACGATCTGCTCTCTCACAGCTTGCGAACAGCGAGTAGTTATAACCACTACACTAACATCACTGGCCCCAACAGTCTGTTAAGGCTGTACGGTGGGTCTGCGTCTTTGTTTGTGATTATGTGGGTCTCTAATCTCCATAGGGGCCGTCCATAAATGACGTCACGCACCTAGGGGAGGGGGTCAGACATTTCTGACGATGTGTGACGAGAAGGGGGGTTTGAAAAATGTGACGTCACATCAAAATGCGCAACTTTAAATAAATATAGACAACACGTTCTACATAACTAAATAGACGTTTTAATAAATTTTTCTCCTACCGCATTAGATTGCAGCGCCACATTAAATACACACAACAATGACAATAGTTTAAAGCGATTTGAAGCATGTTTTATTTGTGACGTCGTATTTGAGGGGGGGTCTGACTTTTTGTGACGCCGTGTGACGAGGGTGGCGGTCAAAAATTGTCCAAAATCGCGTGACGTCATTTATGGACGGCCCCATAGCCCTTATAATTGCATCTTTATGCCTCTTCCCATCACAAGCCCAAGCCATCGAAGTCTCGCTCCCATGACCTCGAGAATATTTGCGACCCTTGCTGAACAATATTCTCACTTGTTAAGTTTAATCTTTTCCCGTAGAAATAGTGCCAATATCCAGGGCTTCAAATCTCAATCAACATCGTCCCGGCCCTCCCGGAGAATGGAGTAAGGTGTCACGTGACGAAGCAGCAGCAGTGCCGGATTTAGGCCAGTGCTGAGTAAACTACAAGCTTAGGGCCTCACATTGACGGGGGCATCTAAATACGAAACAATGGTACTAAGTTTCAAGTGTTTCATAATCGGTTGAAAAATAAAGGAGATAGGGGGTGGGGAAAGTACTCTAAACGTCATTAGACCTCCTTTGCCAGTACCAAAATATAATAATAGAGTTTTTCTCCTTTTTTCTGGCAACAAAACTGAAACCTTTTAACGAGATTCATGTCTGCATTAACCACAATACTTGCAGTTCAAAATGCAAAAAAACACACTCTGATAATAATGCATTGTCCTTGAAACTGATTGATCCACACCAAAGGACGGCTTTCTTTTGAGCCTCGACCCTATTGGTGCTCGACCAGAGGACGCCTTGTAGTGCATTGTCTTTGAGCTGTACGCCTTTTGGCGTCCTCTGGTCGAGCACCAATTGGGTCGAGGCTCAAAAGAAAGCGTCCTTGGTGTGGACAATCAGTTTCAAGGACAATGCATATATTATCAGAGNTTTTTTTTGCATTTGACTGCAAGTATTGTGGTTAATGCAGACATGAATCCTTGTAAAAAGGTTTCAGTTTTGTTGCCAGAAAAAAGTTGAAAACCCCTATTATTATTACTCTATAACGGTTATTTAAATTCTGATAATACAACAAATATACAGGCATTCCTCGAGCTACGAACCCTAAGCTTGACATGTACGTATGCTGAACTTCTTCGCACCGTACGTAGCCAACCGTGCGAATCGGAGGTGCGGGGGAAGACAACAAACGAAACACAAAACGCAGTTCTAAACAAATTAGTTTTCAATCGAGATTTCAAAGTGCTTCCTCATAGAGTGGTAATAATGATAACATCCTCGCCAAGGAAATGTGCGATTTCAAATCACTAGTACTGTGGCAGCGTGCAATGTGACCCGTGAAATGCTTTTGAAAAAGCGGTTGGCACACTCAAAAGTTGGGAAGCGATGCTCTAGAGAAATATATTTTTTTAATATCAAAGAGCCATCGATAGAATTCTTTTCTGGCCCGGTCCCCTCCTTGACGCCCCCCTTCCCCCGAACCCACCGCACCCACAGTCAGATCTTGTCCGCTTTGATTCAGTTGGCACGCGCCAAATTCTTTTGACAATTTTTCCGTGCGAAGTCAACGTCGGTCGCATGATGGAGGCGTTGGGTGCTCTTCCTCGCAGGAGTCTTGGCAATGAGAATCATCGCTTTTCATGCCGAGATCAATATCCGTCATTCCGTATTGGCACAGTAGGGGGTACAGCTGGTGGTGCATCTACCGGTCATCTCAGTCAGTCAACCCATGGCACCTGCTGGGTCTGTCCCGAGAGTTCCTGGACCTAGCCTGGCACAGTAGGCGTGTACAATTGGTGGTGCATCTACCGGTCATTTCAGTCAGTCAACCCATGGCCCCTGCTGTGTCTGTCCCGAGACCTCCTGCACCTAGCCTGGCACAGTAGGCGTGTACAGCTGGTGGTGCATCTACCGGTCATCTCAGTCAGTCAACCCATGGCACCTGCTGGGTCTGTCTCGAGACCTCCTGCTGCACCTAGCCTGGCACAGTAGGGGTACAGCTGGTGGTGCATCTACCGGTCATCTCAGTCAGTCAACCCATGGCGTCCGCTGGGTCTGTTCCGAGAGCTCCTGCACCTAGCCTGGCACAGTAGGGGGTACAGCTGGTGGTGCATCTACCGGTCATCTCAGTCAGTCAACCCATGGCACCTGCTGGTCTGTTGTGATGACGATGGTATTGAAAATGATTGTGACGATGATGGTATTGACAATGTTAACGATTGTGATGACGATGGTATTGATAATGACGATGGTAACAGCGATGGTATCAGGGCTGTGCGACGCACGATCTGTCGCCTCGAATTGAATCTGACACTTTCTACTCCGCGGTCTGTTCAAGCGTGGAAATTTGAAACCCAGATTTTTCATTAATTCCTCATTTATTGCTCTTTTAGTTCCTAACAAAAAAAAAATAACGGAGAAGAATTGAGAAATGTCACGAAATTAGATTTTCACACCCGAGGGCAATTTGTGTTAACACTGGCGATACATTCATAAAACATTTTGAAACTATTAAGATGAACGGTATTTGCGTACAGCATAACACACGTGAAATAGGATTGACACACAATTTCGAAGATTAAAAAATGCAGGGTTTTTCTCTCTCCCTTCCACGCGGTTTCGGTATGTGCGATTTCGCGATGTGTATGCGGCTAAACCGATTTCTACCCATACATTCGCAAAAAGATACAAACACGCACAGATACCCACGGAGATACACACAGAGAGATACACAGAGATACAACACATTTTGTGTGTACTGTGTGTGCTCCTCGGCAGGCAGCTGCCTCACGCACAACGATACACATACGCAGAAATACACACACACAGAGATACACACAGAGAGATACACAGACGGAGATTCAACATTGTGTGTCTGCGTACTGTGTGCGCTACTCGGCAGGCAGATCAGAATCCTTATTTAGATCAAGGCAGCTGCCTCCTCGTGCAGTCTCGCTTTTGTATTTTTTTTTAACGCATCTACTACTTCCACTCAGTGCCGGATTATCCGAGTAGCAAAAGTAGCTACATGTAGCAGCTACATGTGTAGTAGTAGCTACATGTGCAGTAGCTACATGTGCAGTAGCTACATGTGTAATAGCTACATGTGTAGAAGCTACATGTGTAGTAGCTACATGTGTAGTAGCTACATGTGTAGTAGCTACATATGTAGAAGCTACATATGTAGCTACTACACATGTAGCTACAGGCCCCGCACTTTCAAGGGCCTCGCGCTGAACGCTTTCAAACTATCAGTTCAGTGATTCTGCACTTGAATATTGACTTAAAGCTTTCGACTGCATTCATATTCTTTGGGTCTTTCAGTAAAGTCACGTAGATAGGTTCAAAGAAAATAACAAAAACTACGACGTTTCGATCGCAACACAAGCGATCGCTTTTGTTGCGATCGAAACGTCGTAGTTTTTTATTTTATTTGAACTATCTACGTGACTTTACCGAAAGACCCAAATCATATTCTCTTGCTCTATTACTATAGTACTATACCGCCTCAACTTTTACGAACGACCCGGTGTTTGTCGTATTATCCGGCTGTATAGCAAATGAAAAAATACAATTACTTTACAATGCAAGTAAAAAAATCGTGTTTAAATATTTACGTGTTTATTTATATTTAGGCCCTTTATAACATCATGCTACAGGCCGCACTAGCTTAGTCCCCGCACTGCCACCACGACCACGACTGCCGCGTAGAGCGAGAGAAGCCCTGCAGTTGTGAATGCAGCGAGGCTCAGCAGCGAAGGCAGAGTGTTGGAGCACGCGAACCGCGGGTCTGTGAATCGACGGAGCAAGGAGGGGCACCGTGTGGAGGTTGGTTACGTGATTGATGGTCCGGCTCTGGGTTAGCTCGAGTGACCAAGAAGCTTCATTATACTCCGGTGCAGGTGGCTGCAACCTCCATCGCCCCTGTCACTTTGAAATTATTACGAGCTTGACTACCCGGCTTCGCCCGAGACTTGGATTCACCACGCCGGCCGCCTTTGTCTCCCCAGTGGCGATGTTCACACACAACAGCAGTTACTCGTTTGAGGCTGAGTCGACCTAGGGGAGGGGCCCAGGACCGGTTCAAATAATCGTCACTAGTGGCCGTAGCGGGAATCAAACTCGGGTCGCCGGGTTCGTAGCGCAGCGCGCTACCCACTACACTACATGCGTTACGCTTCCACATGCGCGGGTCACGTGACAGATTTGACGTCACAGCTCACTTACCGCAAAAAATATATGCATTATTGAGCCCCCCCCCCCCCACAAAAAAATAAGTGCATTTTGATATTTTGCATGGTGTACAGTCTGGAAAGTACCCACATGGCAATTTTCAAGTTTGTTCATGTCGGGAAGTACGCTAAATATTTTGAAAGACATTCACAAATTTCCCTTTTATATTGTCAAGAGTTGCAGTACCCTGGCTTGTCCGCCAGGCGGCACCACTCATAGCAGGGGGGGGTGGTGTTGTTTGTTCGTTGCAACGGTGAAAAAAGTTCGCTGCTGGTTTATTGTCACCGCGACCACGTGTCACACACACGCGTGGGGCTTACACGTGGCTCGTCATCGATAGCATCGGTTGCCCCCCTCCCCCGGATTTCTACCAGTCAGAAAGAGCCCCCCCCCCCCCACTCTTGATCTTACAACAAGAAGTGATCGAGTCTTTGACATGTGTCCTGTCCACCTGCACGGCAATTCGTTTTCCCAAAATATTCTGCGCAGGCCACCGCTTCCGGTGGTTGGCATTGCGACGTCATCTTGACGAGTGCCGCTGCGGTGCCGCAGGGCATCGGGAGATGGCTCTGCGTGGGTTTGCTTCTCTTGACAAGCGCATTGTTGCAGTGCCGGATTTCCCAGTAGCACAAGTAGCTACACGTGTACGGGCCCGCACTTTCAAGGGCTAAATGCTTTCAAGCTGTCAATTCGGTTCAGTGATTCTGCGCTTGCTCTATTACCATAGTACTATACCGCCTTCAACTTTTATGAACGACTGGGTGTTTAAGGCTAGCGATTTGTCTTACGATCCGGCTATATAGAAAATGAAAAAAAATACAATTACTTTACTATGCAAGTTAAACATGTACGTGTTTTAATGTTTTTTTAGGGCCCCTTGATAACATCATGCTACAGGCCCCGCACTCGCTTTGTCCGGCACTGATTGTTGGGTTGTGTGCAGAATCCCGCCACGCTTTCACGAGAGAGTTGCATCGTCCGAAACTCGCCCTGCCTCCAGTCCGTGTTTAGGCTCCGCCGTGTGGGCATTTGAATTGGTGGCCAGATGCGAGGGTGATTCTTCGCCGGCTCGAGTTCAANGTTTGCGACTCACCGGCAGACCGCGCGCGAAGATGCCTTCAAATGAGAAATGTGTTCAGTGTTCCAACGCCAAACGTTGTCGGTTGTTCACAGTTGGGGCTGCTCGGCACGATGCCCGACGTTCCGAACCGCGTGCCACGTGCGCTAGATTATTCAATTCCACTTCTTTGAAGAACCCCCCCCCCGGCACGTAGAGCGAAACGTTGGACTCGTACCAAGGGAAACGCAGTCATTCCTAAAACGTACATCGGAGAGAGAGAGAGCTAAGTATTCAAAATATTGGAGAATATTCCTGCTTCAGGGCAAAGAGAGAGCAGGCCAGCAGACCATATGAATATTGGAAATATTGGTGTAATTATTTGGTGAAAGACCCCCCAAAAAACCACCGTGCAATGATCGAGTAACGGAATTACAGCACGGAACATTTACCCTACTTAAGATATCGAATTTCACTATCACAGAAGCCTCCGCTTTGACATGTAGCTGCGTCCCAATGTGCTTGCACGGCACTTTAGCAGCACACGCAGAGGGTCCCAATTCTACGCGTGGCATGCGTAATCTGTCTGCATTGTGGGCGTAATTCCGTTACTGCGGAATTGTCCATTGGGTATAATTCCGTGGGACNGGGGGGGGGGCTTGACCCGCCACTGCTTCCCCGCTATGACAAAAAAAAGTATTCTCAGATCCACGACCCAATTCCTCACTACCTCCCCCCACTCACCCGCCGCTTGGACCACTCGAGTTGGTACGACCCGTTCTCATATAAGGGGCTGTCAGCTAAGCGGCTCCTCCTGCTTCGTCCTCGGAGCGGCAGCGGCGAATTCTTTCAGCGGTTCCTTGAGCGAGCGAGAGAGAGCGAGAGTGATTTGTGTTGTTGTCGTTGTTGCCGTAGTCGCTTTTGCTTTTCCACTCCGCACGTGAGAGACCCACTCCCGGCCTCCAAGCTGGATTTCTACCGAGGCATGGCGATGTACAAGGGCAGGCGTAATCACTACCGCTGTGAGTAGAGTGCCACTCGCTGTCACTCAAGTCTCGCTTCTGTCATGGATAACGATGTAGTTAGTCATAATAATAATAACACATTTGCACACCTCATCCACGGATCACAGAGCGCTGTACACAATTGCTTTAAAAAAAAACTAGCGTTCAATGTTAATCATATACTCAAGTCTCGCTTCTGTAATGGATAACGATGTAGTTAGTCATAATAATAATAACACATTTGCACTCTTCATCCACGGTTCACAGAGCGCTGTACACAATTTGCTTTAAAAAAGAAAACTAGCGTTCAATGTTAATCATTTACTCAAGTCTCGCTTCTGTTATGGATAACGATGTAGTTAGTTATAATAATAATAACACATTTGCACACCTCATCCACGGATCACAGAGCGCTTTGCACAATTTGCTTTTTAAAAAAAACTAGCGTTCGGTGTTAATCATTGTCACAATCATCCTCATCTTCAGTCGTGGTCAATCCACTGCTGGATGAATTCCTCCCCGAGCCGTCGGCGCCTCCGTGAGCGCTTACCTGCACCCAATCCTGATTTCGTCGCTCCGTCTCCCGCCCGCCCCCCAACAGACGTGCCCATCTCTCTCGGAAGTGTTCCATTCCTCAGCTGCCACGCCGTTGTGATCCTTGACCATCGTCGTGTCACCCTGCCAAAGCCACACTTTTGCTTAAGAGTTTGGACGGTGCCATTGACCTGCGGCCGTTCTCGAATCCACGCGTGCCTCTCCCTTGTCTCCCTGTGTAATCCGCACGCACGCGTCTGTGGTTAGATCAGCATCATCATTCGCGGCTTTTTGGCTGGCCACAGAGCCGAGGCGGTCATCACATCGCGCGCTTCCACACGCGCTTCTGCGGCCGTCTGGAACGCTCTTGCTTTCGACATTACGAAGTCGACGGAGCTATGCCACTTTCAAATCATCGAGATTGACGAACTCGTGTTTTTGTGAGAACTGCGTGTTGTGTTTAGTTTGTGTCGTCCTTCCCCCGCACCTCCGATCAGCGCGGTTGGCTAAGCACGGTGCGACAGAAGTTCAACGTACGTCTGTGATTAGTTCACCGTGTTACGCTCTTCGACGCGTTCGTTCGCCACGACGTCCGACGTTCCGCTCCGTGAGCTGGGACCTTCTTCACGTGGCCGAATGGTGCGGGCAGCGAGTGGGGCGGCTCGCGATTCGGCTCACGACGAAACTCCCGGCGGCCGCGGCGCGAAACGTCGGACGTCGTGGCCACGGGCACAACCCCCGAGAACGCATCGGTGGAGCTAATGCAGCGCAACTGCGATAACGCCCCAATAGGTGCACAGAGAGGTCCCAGACGTGCACACAGCCACGCGATTCACCCTCTCGCCTCTTGCGGTGAATGCTGCTTTTTTATTTCTTCGTCTTAGCTCCAATTTTTTGGCACAGAACGTTTGTCTAAAATTGCACGGTGTATTCTTGTTACTACTACTACTATATTTTGAGTTAACGAGTGGTGGCGCCAGTGGTTAGCGCGCTGTGCTCTGAAGCCAGCGACCCGAGTTCGACAACATCAGTGAAGCCTGCACCTGCCCTCCTGTCCTGGGTCACCCCCCAGCCCCGACCTTTACCAACGAGGTGAAGTATGTACACTATGGGGACCTCATTTGCCAGTAAAAATATGATAATTGGTTCTTTACCCTTCTATCTGGCAACAAAACTGACACCTTTTTGCAAGGAGTCATGTTTGCATAGACCGCAATACCTGCAGTCATAAATACAAACAAAAGACATAACTCTGATAATGTGCACTGTCCTTGAAGTTGATTGGTCCACACCCGAGACAGCTTTCCTTCGAGCCTAGTCTCATATGGGTTGGACCAGATGACGCCAAAAGGCGCACAACTCAAGGACAATGCACCATCAGAGTATGAGAGCTCGGGGCAAGCATCTACACTACCTCGCCTGGTATGCAGGAGGTCGTGGGTCTGATCCCGACCCTGACGCCTGCTGCTGTATATTTGAAATTTTGACTGCAGGTATTGCGGTCTATGCAAACATGACTCCTTGCAAAAAGGTGTCAGTTTTGTTGCCAGATAGAAGGGTAAAGAACCAATTATCGAGGTGAAGTATGGTCAAACAAATGATGCATTCTGCAGCGATAGCACGACACGAGGAGGCTTTAGTCCGTCCGTCCGTCCGTTCAGTCCCGCTGTGCTTTTAATTCTAGATTTGAAGCTTTCGTGACTGCAAGGATTCATACTCTTAGTTTTTCGGTAAAGTCACGTAGTAAAAAAAATGAAATACAAATTTATAAAAATAAAACAATAAATCACTCAGGTCGAGACTATTCCTCCTCTTCCTCTCCCTCCCTTCCTCGTCTTCTTCTTCCTGCCTGTCTCCTCCTCGCCTGGCTGAGAGCAGTACAGCGCTCATTCGGTCAAAGGTTGACAAAGAAGGTGGGCAGACAGATGTAACGACACGCGGCACTGGTGAGCAATTAGCTGCGCGGCTCATTGCGCCGACACCCAAAATAACGCGACTCACCGATGTGCAGTGGATTATGACAGAGGGCTGTAAATTGTAATCACTTTACGCTTTCAGATTTTTTATGAGCTCGCCAACCCCCCTCCTCCTCCCACCACCCCCGGTCCCGTGGTATATAAGTGCGCTACGGTGGCGAGATGTTAACTACCTCGCCTGGTATGCAGGAGGTCGTGGGTCTGATCCCGACCCTGACGCCTGCTGCTGTATATTTGAAATTTTCCTGTCTTTCTCTTTCTCTCTCTCCCTGTGGTCGCGTGGATTTTTCTTCGGGTCCTCCGTTTTTCCCCTCCACATTTAGACTCGACATCACGCGTTTAAGAGTATTTGGCTGCTCTGAATGACCCACGTGATAAGCCCACTTCCGTTGAGCAATCACTCGTGGCCAACTGAAAAACAGAGCTACACAGTTCAGCGGGCCTTACCTGGTCCAATAAAAATATATTAAAAGTTTAGTTGNTTTTTTGCTGTAGTTTTTTCCTCCCCGTATAAATGCTCACGTCCCTCCGCGTGGTCTCCACTCGGTTGGGTCAGCGGAGTTCAATTCATATTCTTGGGTTTTTTCGGTAAGTCACGTAGGTAAAAAATTGAAATTAAAATTAACAAAAGTAAAATAAAAAATAAAATAAAAATCACGACGTTTCGGAGGCAACGCAAGCTTCTGCCTCCGAAACGTCGTGATTTTTATTTTATTTGTATTTTACATTTATAAATTTTAACTTTTTTACCTACGTGAATTTACCGAAAAACCTAGGAATATGAATCCTTGCAGTCACGATAGCTTCAAATCTAGGAGTTCAATTCCCCAACGCGCCACCACCCCACCTGGGTGCGGTCCCCGCCTCGCGGAGTTTCCGTTCCCGTCTCGAGCGGCGATCGGCGTCGGAATGAAAACGTGAGAAAGGAAGAAGNAAAAAAAACGACCAAATATTCTCTCTCCGAGCCCGAGTCTCCATCCCCGCTCGGACGAGCGCGTCTCTGCGCGGAAACCTTCCTTAGCGCTCGCGCACGCCGCGTCTCGCGGGCGCTTCGGAGTTCAAGACCCCATGCCCCCGCCCCCTCCTCCTCTGCCCCCGACCGAAGACGACGCTCCTAGATGTATAAAGCTGCCGTCGAGGTGGAATGATGAGGGGGTAAAGGGTTGCTCGTCGTGGTGGCTCAACAGTTAGCATGGGGGCTGGAACCTCCTNCCCCCCCCCATCTCAGGTGTGAAGTGTTGCTGGTTCGACCCCATCTCCTGGTTCGACCCCATCTCCTGGTCCGATCTCATCTCCTGGTCGAATCTCATCTCCTGGTTCGATCCCATCTCCTGGTTCGATCCCATCTCCCGGTTCGATCCCATCTCCAGGTCCGACCCCATCTCCGGTCCGACCCCATCTCCCAGGTCCGATCTCCTGGCGTTGACGTTGAAACGGGGGCATGGGGATTGTCTCCAATTCTGGTCGAGGCCTCTTGTTGTCCACCAGCGGTAGGCACGGGTGGCCCCACCAGAGCCACATTGGATAGGCAGTTGGGGCAAGGCGCGGGTAATTGCCACCTCTTCGAGGCAATCCGGCCAGCGTGGAAGAGTAGGCCAAAGCAGGAGGAAGATTTCTCCACAACTTCTGGCTGTCCGCCTGATGAGGCTGGTTGTTGTTATTATTATGTCACGGTACTCGAATTGTAAATGTTGTGGGTTTACTCTCCAACACCCGGTAAGTGCTTGACTGGTAAATACTTTGCACGTTTTGTTCACGTGACAAACCTTACTAATTGGCTGTATCGGGTGGTGGCAAGTTTAACAACACATTTATAGTTACACGACCTAACCTAAAAAAAAAACTCTTATACGACTGTAATTACCCAGGAATATCTGTCCTTAACGCTCGTGACGTCACTCCACATCGACCAGCCCCCTCATTAATATTCATGAGCAGGTGACGTCCTCTAAATGGGCACCCCCCCCCATTCATAATAATTAGCGGCTGACGTCACTCCACATNGGGGGGGGGGGCGAGGCGCCTCCTCCCCCTCCTCGGCGTCAACTGACAACCCTCACTACAAAGGCAGAACCCTCACGTCACGCGATCTCCGTCGCTGTTGAGACATCAGAGTAAAAAGGACGTCACGATGAACAAGGGATTATAACCTTTAAATGAGATAGCTCTGTGTCACCGCGCCCTTACAAATTGCACACGAATTAATGCAATGAATATATATCACGTCGCGGTCTGCTTTTCACTTGCAAGTTTCAGATTTACTGCAATACACCCGTCGTCCTTGTGACGGAAAATAAGTATAACCCGCAAAAACAAAGTTTTTCACTATAAATCCTTTATATGCGTGGCGGCTAGAGTCCTCTCGTCCTCTGGCTTGAGATGGCTGCCACCTATGGGTCAGATGATTGTCTGCCAGTATTAAGCAATTGGTAAATAAATATTTAATTTGTTTTCCCTAAACAGTGTAAAATTTTGGAAAAAAAATTCACGAACATTAATTGTCTCGCACAACGAGTCTGTGTGCAAAATGTCAGCTCGATTGGATCACGGGAAGTGGGTTAAAAAACGACCGAAAGATTTGCACGGTCGTAAGCAAGCAAGCAAGCGAACTTAATATAAAGGATTTAAAAAGGCTCGTGGATAATGTTGGTCGTGAAAGGCGGCGTGTTAAACAGACGAGGCCAAGTTGCTTGTAAGAGACACTCTCTAGAGCTGTGACTAAGCGGTGCAGTCCAGAGTTCGCTTGTACTGAATCAGTGCCTGTTGACATTTTTTACACTTTCCCAGAAGACCATTGGGCCGATGGATTGTGTAAGAAACACTTATATATTTATTTGTTCTATTGCGGAGAGACGGACTTTACGAGAAGTCGAACCCCGGTGCCCTAAGCTCAGTTCCAGCACCGAGCGACATCTGTGCCCTTGTCAATGGTGACCCACGCACGACCCCGCTGCACAAACCCGCGCTGACCAAAAAGGGTGAAGTATGGTCAAACAGCCCCCGTGACTTCACACGGTTTGTGGGGGGGAACTCTCGCTCCAGAAGTGGGTTAATAAATGGCGGTACGTTATTGTTTTATTATTATTTGAAAGCAATTGCACGTGACGTAAACAAACAAACGGATGCACACAAAACATCTGCAGAATAAGTATTCACTCGCATTATAATAAAAATATGTAAACAACAAATATTTCGCTATTTTAATTAAAACATGTTGTTGATCGTGGTGTGAAAGCGCAAATACACGACTTCATGGCACTAAACCTCAACCTGCTGCAATATAATTTCAGTTATTCATAATTCGTATTGCCCTAACATTCATCCAGCAGTAGATAGATGATGATCATCGTCATCGTCATCATCATCATTATGATGGGCATTCAGTACGATGGTAATAACGTCAATTATTTACAAACAAGGAAGCCTCAGCGGAGTCTCAAGATGCATTATTCAGCAGGGCGCCGCGCTGGTGAAATGTTAACTACCTCGCCTGGTATACAGGACGCTTGGCTTTGATCCCGACCCTGACGCCTGCTGCTCTATATTTGGAGTTTGCATGTTCTCCCCGTGGTCGCGTGGATTTTTCTCCGGGTCCTCCGGGTTTTCCCTCCACATCTATAATCGACGTCACGTGTTTAGAGTATTGAGCTGCTATAAATATCCACACGTGATAAGCCACTTCGTTAAGCTATATTTATATAGCTTATATATTTTTCGTTTTTATTTTATTTTTTGCACCACCGTTAACCACCATCGTTGTTTTTAAATATCTTATTCTAGATTTACCGAGGCGTTTACGGCAATATATATTTTTTTCTTACTTAGGATAATCACGATTTGAAATGAAGAATTGGGGTTATTGTAAGTGGCGGTGTAGTTTTAATGAGAGGTATAACGTTAGGGATTGACAAGGAGGGGTTTGTTGGGACAGCCTGGTCGTAGCTGGGGTGGGTGGGGCGACAGAAAGCTGGGGGGCTAAAGAATAACGAAGCATCGTTGCATTGGAAGACAAAGGGGTCGTGAAGGACAGCAGCTAGGAAGGGGGAAGGGCAGAGGCTGTTGTCAGATTAGCGTCGGGATTCTTGAATCAGACGGCCGTTTGTAAACGCCCCGGGGAGTGATGCGGGATCGGAGATTCATGACGACCTTTTCGGGGACGGTGCCATGAATTCGCACTTAATCCTAAGCCCGGTTTGAGAGGCAAAATAATTCTCTTGACGCTGACAAAAGGGTGAAAAAGGTTGAAGCTTATGGAAATGTAAGGAGCCGCATTGGCAGTGGTTGTGCGTGCGTGCGTGTGAGCGGTGGTGCAGCAGCCCTCGCGGCCAACACCGGTGACGATTATCTGAACCGGTCCTGGGCCTCCTCTAGGTCGACTCAGCCTCAAATGAGTACCTGGCTGCGGTGTGTAAAAATCGCCACCGGGGAGACAAAGGCGGCCGGGCGTGGTGCTGTAAGACTCGGCAGGGCACCGTTCTCGTGAGTGCAGTGCGGCCCTCTTGTGAAACCACCGCTGGATGAGAGTCTCCCACAATGCCGTGCGGCCGTGGGTGTTTTTTTTTTAACCATACTTCACCGCACCGGTCAGTGCGGAGTGGTGAGGGGGGGAGTAATGATGCCGGGACCGGTAGTGATGTCTCATTTCCCGCCATCGCTGATGTTAGTCTCAGAATCTCAGAATCTTGATTCGGACCCGAGGAAGAAATCCGATGAGCTACGAAGCTCGTTTGCACAGATGTCGCAGGTGTGGGTGGGTCAGCGAGTTACAACAACAACAAAACCAACGATGGAGTGCACAGTAGAGTAAAATGGTGAGTCACTAAACATGAAATAAAAAGTAGCCGCGCAAAAATAATAACAATATCAATAACGCCGCGTGCCAGCGACCGTTCCAACTCTCCGCCCCGGTTTAACTTTGCCAGTAAAAGTCAGGTCCACGCCGTGACGGCGGCGTGGACCTTGTTTGACGCACGCGTCGGGTTCCAAAAACCGCTCAAGGACAACGAATCGACCGGTTAGTTGCTTCGAGCGGCTTGACGCTCCCGGGTTTGTTGAGGCCGCCGCGGTCACCGTGAGATGGGAATCAGGAACACGGGAACTTGAGGTGTGCGTTCAAGTTCAAGTTTATTTATTAGGTATAGCCTGTGAGCCATTCGGCTCTTGAATCGGGTGCAACCGCAACAAACAAAAAAACAAAAACACGAACAAAAACATCTTAAAGTGAATATGTGACTGAGTGCAAACAGAAAATCCAAGAAAAGCACAAAATATTGCAGAAAAAGCACCGTACACCAACGCTGTGTGCAAAACTCCCAGTGGGATGCAAGTCAAACAACAACAACAACAACCACAAGACAACTTATATTAAGGCCATCAGTCTAACTCCGTACTACAACAAACAAACATTTCTAAACCAATACACTTTTCGAAATCACCAAAATAAAGCCATGAAAGCAATGAAACAGTGATCATAGGTGTACGGAATTTTCACAACAAATGACATAAACAACATGCGTGGGTTGGTGCAGGCTGAGCGTGGCGTTCATCGTTCGGCTTCCTCCGAGAGAGCGTTCCAGACGGCTGCTGCAGCAGCTGTGGTATACAGGAGGTCGTGGGTTCGATCCCGACTCTGACCCCTGTATATTTGGAGTTTGCGTGCTCTCCCCGTGGTCGTGTAGATTTTTCTCCGGGAATCGAACTCGGGTCGCCGGGTTTCGTAGCACAGCGCGCTAACCGCTGCCACTACCGCTCCACACACACACACAAACGTACCTGCATTTGTGTTTTTACGCACACACACAAATTCGTGCGTTCTCCATTTTAATTAAAGCGTTCTCTGGGAGGACAGACATCGCTTGCCGTTGTAAAGTGGACATATATAAACCTCGCGAAGGCATCACGAGCTGTCAGCCAGGCCATTTCATTACCGCGCGCTGCCCCACCAACCGGGAGCACGGCAAACAATTTAATAAAACGCTCGCTCCACTTTATAGGTGAGACTGGTAGTGGTGGCAGTGGTGGTGATCTGGTAATGGTCATGGTGATGCCGACTGGTGGTAGCGGTGGCGGTGGTGATGGTAGAGACTGGTAGTGGTGGTGGTGATGGTAGAGACTGGTAGTGGTGGTGGTGATGGTAGAGACTGGTAGTGGTGATGGAGAGACTGGTGGTGGTTATGGTAGAGACTGGTAGTGGTGGCAGTGGTGGTGATCTGGTAATGGTCATGGTGATGTCGACTGGTGGTAGCGGTGGCGGTGGTGATGGTAGAGACTGGTGGTTGTGGTGATATAGAGACTGGTAGTGGTGGTGATCTGGTAATGGTCTTGGTGATGCCGACTGGTGGTAGCGGTGGCGGTGGTGATGGTAGAAACTGGTGGTGGTGGTGATATAGAGACTGGTAGTTGTGGTGATATAGAGACTGGTAGTGGTGGTGGTGGCGGTGATGGAGCTGGCGGTGATGGTGGTGCCTAGGGACTGGGCTGTGGTTTCCCTTGCCGCGCGAAAGCCGCCGGCAGCTTTGAGACAACGGGAGAGGCGGCGTGATGCATTCATCCGTTAAAATAACAATCGCGAAGCGCAGTGCCCCGAAGTTGCAACAACGCCCAGGGGCCGCCAGCAACGGCCTCGCACCGCTCGCGATGCAACGCGTCGCTCACGTTGGGCGAGGCTATCGGGATAACGGGGTCGAGCCGCGCTCCCGAGCGAATCTCGGCCGCTGAATCTCCACGGCGGCTTTCGGGCTGTCGTCGGGAGGGCCGGGTGCTGTTAGCGAGCTCCTGTTGGAGGCTGACGTGGTGCACGAGAGGCTGGTGCGGCCCGAACCATGGCCGGCCGGCCGGCCGCCGGTGGCGATGTTCAGGCCCCGTACCCAGCCACGCATTTTGAGGCTGAGTCGACCTAGCGGGGGCCAGGGAACCGGGTTCAGATATTCGTCACTACTTGGCGTTGTTTTGTGAGCGGGAATGGAAGCTGGGGTGGCTACGTGCGGTGCGAAAGAAGTTCAACATTCATACGGGGACAAAGATTCACAGACTCTTGGGGCACACACAAGCGCACACACCACACAAAGACAAAGATCCCCCGTATAGCCTTAACATACTGTAGGGTCAAGTGCTGTTAGTGAGCATCTATGAAGGCCGGAACGATACACGAGGGGGTGGGTAGCCAGCACCACGCCCGACCGCCTTTGTCTCTCCAGTGGCGATGTTTCCACACCGCACCAGGTACTCATTTTAGGCTGAGTCGACCTAGGGGAAGCCCAGGACCGGTTCAGACAATCGTCACAGGTGTTGGCCGTGAGCAGGAATCGAACCCGGGTCGCCGGGTTCATAGCGCAGCGCGCTAACCGCTCCACCACCGCTCCACACGAAAGCACACACACACACTCACACACACACAGACGACCAATCCACTTAAAATTCCACTCCTCATAGTTACCGCAGGTGAAAGGCTCTGCCGAAGGAATTAATCTGCCCAAATGGATCGCGGCGCTCCCCCCCCCCCCCCCCNAAAAAAAAAAACACGTCTCGCGGACGGCGATAAATCGGTGGCGTGCCGGGGCGGTGCGCGCGAGCGGTCGTGACCGCGTGTTCAACCCGAGTCGGCGACCGCATTGTTATCGCCCTCGCCTGGCCACGCAGGCAGTCGTGGGTTCGATGCCCCGACAGTGACGATGCCTGTGATGTATATTTGTGGTTCGCTTGCACGCTCTCGCTCTCCTCTCTCTCTCTCTCGCCCGTGGTGGCCGCGTGGATGTGTTCTCCGGGATCCTCCGGTCCCCAACTCCACATTTAGAAACATCGCGCGTTTAGATTATTATAAAAAAAGAATCCCGCGTGCGATGATGATATCGGCCACTTCGATGACGAGCTGCCGTCACGTGCGGCCAACGCTCGGTGGGCTTCAGCTGGTAACGTGAAATCAGTTTGTTTTTTTCGTTCGGAACCCGCTTTGCCATTTCGCGCGGGCGCAGGCTGCCGCTGACCGCTCGTTATGAGATGACCCTTGACCTGCTGCCACCCATCGGGTCCAACCCCGCAACAACGCGAGTCACGGACACTGCGTTCGGCGGCTGTTCCCTTTGCGGCTAATCCCCGTGAGGCCGCATCGGTGATCGATGCGGTCTTCATTCAACGCGAAGGTCTCACCGCGGCGGTGAATTGCCGAGTCTCGACGGGCACCTGGCGGGTCACGGTTACCACACCGGGCTTAGCGATCCGGAGGTCGCCGGTTCGATTGCATCTCAGGGCGTGGCAGTTGAAAGGATGGTGCCAGTGTTGATGATAAAAACACGCGTTCAGAGTATTTGGCTGCGATACATTTCCACGCGATAAGCCGCTTAGTTGGGCTATCATTTGCGGCCAGGTCGCTTCTGAAAAAGAGCTATAGCTCAGTGGGCCGTACCTGGCATAAAAAAAATGGTAACATTTTATTAAATCTCCCTTCTGCAGTTGGTCAATCTGCAGATCGGGTGTGGTGGGGTAAAGCGTGGGTACACGTACCTCGTCCAAAACGTCTGACCAGCTTGGAAGAGTAGGCCAAATGCCATCGAAAGGGGATGCCTGGAGCTCTCTTTGCAAGGGCACTGGTGTCAGTATCGGCTAGAATTTGCAGCGTCGCATGTTTAGATTTTTTACTTTCCGTACAATATTACATTGTCGATACTCAATTAAAGTGTCTCGATTTTTTTCTTTTCTTAGAAAGAGTTTTTAATTCGCGCTACGGGCGGCTAAGGACAACGGCGTGAGACGTATCGTTAACTGTGCATGTGGTAGGAATGTCATGGTTAATCCGTTAATCCATTACGAAACGCAGCCAAAAAAACACTCTGGGGGAAATGCATCGGAGGGTTGTTCGTAGCTTTAACTTCCAGTGAAGTTGCGTCCAAACTCACTGTGGCTCGCTAGTCAGGGACCCGCTGAGCCGGGCCCGTATAGACAATTGGTTCAAAACTGGGGTTTAGCCACCCGTGTTTGTCTGGCGGGTTCTCAAAGGTAGAGATTTGGCGGTCTCAGCCCAGCACGGAAACAAATGTACGCGCAAAATATCGCGCGTGCTTTTTTGTTGCGTGATGAATTTCAGCAATGAGAGAAAGAAAAAAATATTGTATTTTAATTTGGGTTAATTCCCACGTGACGAAGCATCTCTACAAAAGCAGAGCGCATGATCGAGTGCAGAGCCCTCTGAGTGTGGATAAGACTGTCACTGGAGCTATGCGTTTTTAAATCTACATTGAAAACTAATTTCTTCAGGACTGCTTTTCGTGTTTAGATTATTTCCCCCACCCCTATACGCACCTCCGATTAGCACGGTTGGCTACGCACGGTGCGAAAGAAGTTCAACGCGCATACATACTGACTATAGACTAACACTACCCATACACTCAACACTACACATACACTCAACATTACCATAGACTAACACTACCCATAGACTCAACACTACCCATAGACTAACACTACCATAGACTAACACTACCCATAGACTCAACACTACCCATAGACTAACACTACCATAGACTAACACTACCCATAGACTAACACTACCCATAGACTAACACTACCCATACACTCAACACTACCATACACTAACATTACCCATAGACTAACACTACCCATAGACTCAACACTACCCATAGACTAACACTACCCATAGACTAACACTACCATAGACTCACACTACCCATAGACTAACACTACCCATAGACTAACACTACCATAGACTAACACTACCCATAGACTAACACTACCCATAGACTAACGCTAACTATAGACTCAACACTACCCATAGACTCAGCACTACCCATAGACTAACACTGCCCATAGACTAACACTGCCCATAGACTAACACTACCCATAGACTCAACACTGCCCATAGACTAACACTGGCCATAGACTAACACTCCCATAGACTCAACACTGCCCATAGACTCAACACTACCATAGACTAACACTACCCATAGACTCAACACTGCCCAAAGACTCAACACTGCCCATAGACTAACACTACCATAGACTCAACACTCCCATAGACTAACACTGCCATAGACTACCCATAGACTAACACTGCCCATAGACTCAACACTACCCATAGACTAACACTACCCATAGACTAACACTACCATAGACTAACACTACCCATAGACTAACACTACCCATAGACTAAAACTACCCATAGACTCAACACTGCCATAGACTCAACACTGCCCATAGACTCAACACTACCAATAGACTCAACACTGCCCATAGACTCAACACTGCCCATAGACTCAACACTACCCATAGACTAAACACTGACGATAGACTCAACACTACCAATAGACTCAACACTACCCATAGACTAACACTGCCCATAGACTAACACTGCCCATAGACTCAACACTACCAATAGACTCAACACTCCCATAGACTCAACACTACCCATAGACTAACACTACCCATAGACTCAACACTGCCCATAGACTCAACACTGCCTATAGACTAACACTACCCATAGACTCAACACTGACCATAGACTAACACTACCCATAGACTAACACTGCCCATAGACTCAACACTACCCATAGACTAACACTACCCATAGACTAACGCTAACTATAGACTAACACTACCCATAGACTAGCACTACCCATAGACTCAACACTGCCCATAGACTAACACTGCCCATAGACTAACACTACCCATAGACTCAACACTGCCCATAGACTAACACTGGCCATAGACTAACACTACCATAGACTCAACACTGCCCATAGACTCAACACTACGCATAGACTAACACTACCCATAGACTCAACACTGCCAAAGACTCAACACTGCCCATAGACTAACACTACCCATAGACTCAACACTGCCCATAGACTAACACTGCCCATAGACTAACACTACCATAGACTCAACACTGCCCATAGACTAACACTACCCATAGACTAACACTACCCATAGACTCAACACTACCCATAGACTAACACTACCATAGACTCAACACTACCCATAGACTAAAACTACCCATAGACTAACACTGCCCATAGACTAACACTGCCCATAGACTAACACTACCATAGACTAACACTGCCCATAGACTAACACTGCCCATAGACTAACACTACCCATAGACTAACACTGACGATAGACTCAACACTACCAATAGACTCAACACTACCCATAGACTAACACTGCCCATAGACTAACACTGCCCATAGACTCAACACTACCATAGACTCAACACTACCATAGACTAACACTACCATAGACTAACACTACCCATAGACTCAACACTGCCCATAGACTAACACTGCCTATAGACTAACACTACCCATAGACTCAACACTGACCATAGACTAACACTACCCATAGACTAACACTGCCCATAGACTCAACACTACCCATAGACTAACACTACCATAGACTCAACGCTAACTATAGACTAACACTACCCATAGACTCAGCACTACCCATAGACTAACACTGCCATAGACTCAACACTACCCATAGACTAACACTACCCATAGACTAACACTACCCATAGACTAACACTCCCATAGACTCAACACTGCCTATAGACTAACACTACCCATAGACTCAACACTACCATAGACTCAACACTGCCCATAGACTAACACTGGCCATAGACTAACACTACCATAGACTAACACTGCCCATAGACTAACACTACCATAGACTAACACTACCATAGACTAACACTGCCCAAGACTAACACTGCCCATAGACTAACACTACCCATAGACTAACACTGCCATAGACTAACACTGCCATAGACTACCATAGACTAACACTGCCCATAGACTCAACACTACCCATAGACTAACACTACCCATAGACTCAACACTACCCATAGACTAACACTACCCATAGACTCAACACTACCCATAGACTAAAACTACCCATAGACTCAACACTGCCATAGACTCAACACTGCCCATAGACTCAACACTACCAATAGACTCAACACTGCCCATAGACTCAACACTGCCCATAGACTCAACACTACCCATAGACTAAACACTGCGATAGACTCAACACTACCATAGACTCAACACTACCCATAGACTAACACTGCCCATAGACTCAACACTGCCCATAGACTCAACACTACCAATAGACTCAACACTACCCATAGACTCAACACTACCCATAGACTAACACTACCCATAGACTCAACACTGCCCATAGACTCAACACTGCCTATAGACTAACACTACCCATAGACTCAACACTGACCATAGACTAACACTACCCATAGACTAACACTGCCCATAGACTCAACACTACCCATAGACTAACACTACCCATAGACTAACGCTAACTATAGACTCAACACTACCCATAGACTCAGCACTACCCATAGACTCAACACTGCCATAGACTCAACACTACCCATAGACTCAACACTACCCATAGACTAACACTACCATAGACTCAACACTGCCATAGACTCAACACTGCCATAGACTAACACTACCATAGACTCAACACTGACCATAGACTAACACTACCCATAGACTAACACTGGCCATAGACTCAACACTACCCATAGACTCAACACTACCCATAGACTCAACACTGCCCAAAGACTAAATACTACACATAGACTCAACACTACCCATAGACTAACACTACCCATAGACTAACACTACCCATAGACTCAACACTACCATAGACTACACTACCCATAGACTCAACACTGCCCATAGACTCAACACTGTCCATAGACTAAACACTACACATAGACTCAACACTGTCCATAGACTAACACTACCCATAGACTCAACACTGCCCATAGACTCAACACTGTCCATAGACTCAACACTACCCACAGACTCAACACTGCCCATAGACTCAACATTACCATAGACTCAACACTGCCCATAGACTAACACTGCCCATAGACTACCCATAGACTCAACACTGCCCATAGACTCAACACTACCCATAGACTAACACTACCCATAGACTCAACACTACCCATAGACTAACACTACCCATAGACTCAACACTACCCATAGACTAACACTACCCATAGACTCAACACTGCCCATAGACTCAACACTGCCCATAGACTCAACACTACCAATAGACTCAACACTGCCCATAGACTCAACACTGCCCATAGACTAACACTACCCATAGACTCAACACTGCCCATAGACTCAACACTACCCATAGACTCAACACTACCCATAGACTCAACACTACCCATAGACTCAACACTACCCATAGCTCAACACTGCCCATAGACTAACACCACCCATAGACTAGCACTACCCATAGACTAACACCACCCATAGACTAACACCACCCATAGACTAACACTACCCATAGACTCAACACTGCCATAGACTCAAAACTGCACCTCCGATTTGCACGGTTGGCTACGTACGGCGCAAAAGAAGTTCAACATACGTACTTAAATGTTCTTGGAGGTAGTTCTGCATATCTCCTTCTGCGGGCCGTTCCTGTCGCCCGAGGCGACGGCGCTGTCGTCGTTGCGAGAGTTTTTCCGATCGGACAGATTTGTCTCGGGCTACTCGACGCCAGTCGTACGGTGGAAGCAGAAATAAGAAAGCGGCAACAACAAATCCTTCCTGAGATGCAGCAGAGTATCTGTGTAGATTGCAAAGATAAATCAGTCATTGTGCCTGTTGGATAAACACAGGGACATCGTGATTGCTCGGAGCTGTGTGTGTCTGTGTGTGTGTTAATGTGTGTGTGTGTATGTGCTTGAGCGGTAGTGTAGCGGTTAGCGCTACGCTGCGCTATGAATCCGGCGACCCGGGTTCGATTTCCGCTCACGGCCAACACCGGTGACGATTATTTGAACCGGTCTAGGGCCTCCCTAGGTCGACTCGGCCTCAAATGAGTAACCTGGCACGGTGCGTAAACATCGCCACTTGAGAGACAAAGGCGGCCGGGCCTTGGTGTCGGCCACCCACCCCTCGTGTGCCGTGCCGGCCTTCATAGGTGCTCGCTAATAGCACTTGCCCCTACAGTCTGTTCAGTCTACACGGTGGGGGGGGGGGGTCTTCGTCCACGGGGTTGCCACGATGACACCTCGCCTGGCAATCTCCAAGACGCAGAGCGGCGCGCGCGTCGCGTCGAGAGGGGAACGCTCGGAGGAAGCCGTCGCTCGCAACGCCATCGCCTAGCAGAGCGAGAGAGAGCGCGAGATTGCTCCCAATAATGGAGCGCGTCTCCACGGCGGTGAAAGTGGCCCGCGGAGTTCCGATTGCCACAGCCCCCGGCGGTGGCTGTGGCGGCGGTGGTTGGCAATGGGAGTCGAGGAGGAAGAAGAAAAAAAAAGGTCGTTACGGCCCGGTTGCTACGGAGTATCCAATTCTGGCAATTTTCCGCGTCGCGCATCTCATTTTCCTGAGGAGCGGTTCCATTAGAGGAGTGCACCACGTGCCCTTCACAGTGGCTCGCTCGAAGCGGCCGGTCGCCCCCGGGCTCCGCTCTCGCTCTCTCTCGCTTTCTCTCTCTCGTTATTTTGACGACGCTAAAACAATCGTGCCGAAGATTTTTTTTGGCCACTTCGTGGTTTTAATTTTTTTTTTTTTTTCTCTCGCCAATGATCGGGAGTCGCGCATTTTCTTGTTTTTTTGTTGCTTTTGCGGAATGTGTTTTCATCGCGGGGTGCTCGTGCGTGATTCAACGAGTGCGAATGAGACGTTGCGGTGACTGCAACGTCTCCTGGCGCGGTTGTCTGCTGCCTTGACCACCGAATGTGACATCGTGGTTGTTCCTCTGCATCGAACATCAGCGGCCGTACGGACGAAGGGGACGGCAAAGAAGGAGAGACCAAGCAGGCGAAGATGACAACGATGGAGATTGCTACGCTTCGACTAAAATGAAACTTTGCAGGTCGTGCTCCGGCTCACGACATTTTTTGTCGGATGCGGGAGAAAAAAAAAAGAGAAAATCTCTTCGCAATCGTTGAGCGGGGAGGTCGGACAGAGGAATGACCGGGCAGGAATCGAACTCGGATCCCTAAGCCCCCTTTCAAAGAGCTCCCGTGGTTTCATGGCCTGGAATTTGAGACCTACAAAATTGGCTGCACGGGTGTCTCNGGGGGGGGGGGTGGTTGTCAATATCCCACCCCCCATCCCCCGCCGTGTCCGTCAGGTGTGTTCTGGGCCAAACGTGCACGCAGAGATCAATTCCAGTGGGGATTTCAAAGAACAAAATGTAACGGAGATCTCCCCCCTCCCCTCCAATGGGAATATCAGAAATGTATTTTACAATCCGGTCGGATTGTTCTGGGATCTTTCTTTTATTTCCCTACAGGCTGCCTGTCGGTTATTTTATATATAAAAAATATTTTAATAAATACAAAAATGTCCTTGAATGTCTGGGTGGAATGAGGTTGGACCGTTGTGGCCTGGGATTGCAAAACAAACCCGACGACCTTGATAAATAATAGCAATAATAATAACAACAATATGTAAAATAACCAGTCCCCCCCCCCCACCACCATCACCACCACCACCCCCTAGTCGTCACCGCTCGCAGAAACGCAACAACTCGGCGACTATAGAGGCGCGGTCGGAAGGTCAGTCGTGAAACAATATCGTTCAATAATTAAATGACATCAACGTCGCTGCCTTGTTTCCGTGTGGCGGGCGGACGGGCGGGGGGGTGGGGGGAATGGGGAAGTCTGAGCCGACGCTGCCACGGTGGTGGAGTGGACGGCGCTCACCGGAACTCACGAGCCAAAGTCTCACCGGTTCGATTCCATCTCCCGGCGTTTCGGCAGCATGAACCGAGAGCACGCGTTTCTTACATCCACCACCCCTCCATCCCCCCCCCGACCCCCATTTCCCCACTCCCAGCACCTCCCCCTCACTAATACCGTCGCCTCTGTCCAACCTGGGCAGCGTGGGTGGGTTCGTCGGCAGAGTTTGTCGCGAGCGGCGGGGCGACGTGTGGCCACTGCGACCTGTCTCGCGTGCGAGTCGTCACGCGTGAAAGGGGATGCCAAACAATAGCCCCAGGGGGGAGGGGCCTCCAGGGAGCTCGCCCGCCCCCACCGTGGTTGTGGTGGAGGCAGTAGAGGTAGTGGTTGTGGTGGTTGTAGTGGTTGTGGTGGAGGCAGTGGTTGTGGTGGAGGTAGTGGAGGTAGTGGTTATAGTGGAGGTAGTGGTTGTGGTGGAGGTAGTGGTTGTGGTGGAGGTAGTGGTTGTGTGGTTGTGGTGGAGGTAGTGGTTGTGGTGGTTGTAGTGGAGGCAGTGGTTGTGGTGGAGGTAGTGGTTGTGGTGGAGGTAGTGGTTGTGGTGGAGGCAGTGGTTGTGGTGGAGGTAGTGGTTGTGGTGGTTGTGGTGGAGGCAGTGGTTGTGGTGTTGTAGTGGTTGTAGTGGAGGCAGTGGTTGTGGTTGTGGTAGTTGTAGTGGTTGTGGTGGTTGTGGTGGAGGTATTTGACACAGTCGAGATAGTTGGAGGCTCTTCCACCAGCGGTGGCGATGAGCAAAGAATATATAAGTGGAGACGTTTTCATTTCTAGAAATGTAGCGAGGAAGACCTAAGAGAGAGAGCGAGAGAGTGGCTTGTCGACGGCAGAAGACATTGGTGCCAGCAAGATGCGCCACTCCTTGATCATCTTGGCACGAGAGACAGAGAGGACAGGTGGAAACAAACAACGTGCAGTACGGGGCCATCTGCCCGTGGATCGTGATGATGGTGATGATGATATTTGATGAAATTTACAAACTTTTTGCGATTCATCTCGTTGAAGCATAAGCTGTTTTTCGAAATCGTCCCTGGCTCTTAGAGGCCACTTTGCCGCAACGCCAAGCGCTGTTGTTTAACCTTGGCGTGCAGTGAGCGCCGTTAAGAGACTCGTGAATGCTCGCTGGCTCGCTTTTACTCGCTCGCACGCGGTTATTGATTCGTGAAGTTTTAACAAAGGATGCGTTGCTTGCGCCGCAGCAACAACAACAATAACACACACGAAAAAAATTGAACCCAACACGGCGTGTTTGTTTTTATTTTTATTTTTGAAGCCTCGAGTGTTTTGAAATAACGCAGCGTTGCAACGGTCGCATTATCACTGCCGGTCTTCAGAGGCGTTGCGACAATAAATCAACGTCTGTTCCAAGTGCCCTGCCCATCTGTCGCCGGCTCTATTGAACAACACACACCGAAGCCGCTTGCGTTCATCATTCACCGTTGCCTTCGTCCCGCGGAGTAATTTATGAAAGCTTGCGGTGCGGTGCGGGCTGGGGCGTTGGTAAACGCGTTTTGGAGGAACAAATAATGTACTCCATTAACCCTCCCCCCCCCCCCCTTGCCTCGAGCGCTCGCGAGCGTTTGCAGGTCGACGCATTGTACGGGAAAAGGTCCTCCCGGTGTTTTGGACGATAACGATGGTGGTGGCGGTGGTGGTGCACGTGCATCTGGAATGCAAATTCCAAGCGCGCTTCTCTCCACGTTTGATTCGTGAGCTTTGCAAGATTTCTTAGCATTTGTGTCTTTTTTTTTTGTTCACGAGTGTCCATGTTTCAGACCGGTTACGGTACAGCGGTGCGTCGGTGATTAATTTACGTTAATAGTGCTTTGCACCACTGCCCATCGTGGCAGACGCAGCAGCGTCGCCGACATACTTCGCATGGCTTTAATTGCTGTTAGCAGAAAGGCCTTCACTAAACGGCGCCCTAGAGAACCCCTTCTGGAGGATACTTGGCCTACTCCTCCACACTGGCTCTCTGTTTTTACTCCACCAAGCGTAAACCTCACCGAGCGTCTGACCGCGGTGTTAGCACCCCAGCCCTCCTCCCCCCAAGCTCGTGCCGCCAAGCGGGGAGCGGATTTGAGAAACCCGCGACGTCGTTTCAGCTGCCGCGCCGGGAGATCAAACCGACGTGCCGAACGTGACACCCGCGGCAGCCTTTCCTAGTCAGAAACAACGAATTTTATCTCGATCGGAATCGGTGGGTGGGGAGGAGGTCTAAAAACGCCTTCCACAAAGTGCCCGTTCCGTGTCCTTTATTGGGAATATTGTCTGCAAACCGAAAACAAGCGAAGCCTTTCTCCGGAGATTATGGCATCGGGACGGTGCTGTAGCAAATGTACAGTCAAAGTCGGGTCCTGTGGAGGATTGAGAATGTCCTTATTGTGTTGTTGGCAATACCCCATCCGTCGGCTCTCTAACCCCCCCCCCCCCCTCTGTTCCCCAAATAATAATGTAGCGTAACATATATGTAAAAAAAAGAATCGATATTATTACCCTGGAAATTTGAACAAATCCTCAAGGAACCCGAAGGGAAGCCTCGTGGAAGCCCCAGTAGGGTTCTAAATCCCTGCCGGGATTTCGGCAGACTTCCTGAATCCTGTCGATTTAAACATATCCTGGCCGCTGGAATTCATCTTTTTGGCACGAGCGCCAATCTCACCTCGGCTGCGACTAACAAATTCATAAAAATGAACGGTTAAAAAGTACATCTCTCGTCCTTTCTTTTACTCCTTGTCTTTTTTCTCCGCAGACCTGTTACCACTTGAGGACGGCTCCTTGCATTGTTACCCATACATCGTGACAATTTTTTACCATCTTTCATTTTTATTATTTTACCATTTTCATTGTACCATTCTTTTTTGTTACCCATGTTAATGGTTTCCTATATATTATTGTTACATTTTCAGCAACTTCATTGTTACCTCTTTCATTGTTCCATCTTTTTTCATACTTCATGTACCCATATTTCATCCTCTGTTCCCACTTTCATTGTTACATATTCATACCATATTTCATCGTGAATATGTGACATATTTCATTGTTACCCATCTTATTTTATCCTTTTCATTGTTTATATTTCATTGTTATATTCATTGTTACCATATTTAATTTTTACGCATCTTTCATTGTTACCCATATTTCATTGTTACCCATATTTAATTGTGACCCATATTTAATTGTTACCCATCTTTCATTGTTACCCATATTCATTGTTACCCATATTTCATTGTTAACCATCTCTTTTTGTTACCTATGTTTAATGGTTTCCTATATTTCATTGTTACCCATACTTCATTGTTACCCATCTTTCATTGTTACCATCCTTCATTGTTACCCGTCTTTCATTGTTACCCATACTTCATTGTTACCCATACTTCATTGTTACCCATTTTCATTGTTACCCATATTTAAGTGTTACCCATATTCCATTGTTACCCATATTCATTGTTTACCCATACTTCATTGTTACCCATACTTCATTGTTACCCATACTTCATTGTTGCCCATACTTCATTGTTACCCATACTTCATTGTTGCCCATACTTCATTGTTACCCATACTTCATTGTTACCCATACTTCATTGTTACCCATACTTCATTGTTGCCCATACTTCATTGTTACCCATACTTCATTGTTGCCCATACTTCATTGTTACCCATACTTCATTGTTGCCCATACTTCATTGTTACCCATCTTCATTGTTGCCCATACTTCATTGTTACCCATACTTCATTGTTTACCCATACTTCATTGTTACCCATACTTCATTGTTACCCATACTTCATTGTTGCCCATACTTCATTGTTACCCATACTTCATTGTTGCCCATCTTGCACGAGAAGAAGTGTCCGTTGGGAACCCTCGCAGAACTGTGCAACCCTTCGCGTTGTCGGAACAACGGCCCGTGGAAGCGGATATCAAAGAGTTACCTCCTGAACTGAACATCCCCTTTCAGTGACCTCCGCGGTAGGCGGCAGCACTTTGAGACCCACTCTGTGGACAGAGGCGCGGAGACAGCAGCACGAACACCCGGGGAAGTGAGTTTCCAGACTGTGGAGGCAGCAATGAGGCCTTTTTTCCATAAAAGGTTTCTGTTTGGTGTTTTAACATCTTAACACAACAGTTGTATGGCCTCAATCTTGATTTGAAGCTTTCGTGACTGCAGGAATCCATACTCTTTGGTGCTTTCGGTAAAGTCACGTGGTTAGAAATAAAATAAAATAAATCACGACGTTTCGACCGCAAACACAAGCGGCCGTCGTCAGGCGATCGAAACGTCGTGATTTGTTTGATTTTATTTTATTTCTAACTACGTGACTTTACCGAAAGAACCAACGAGTATGTTTTTGTTGCCTATTCTTATATTTTTATAGTCGCAAGGGAGGTCCCATGAGGCAAACATCCCAAGATTAGCATTTGTGGCCGGGTCGCTTCTGAACAAAAATAGCCTAGTGGCCTTCACGTGGTAAAATAAACAGGGCGGTGTTCAGGAGGTAACTCTGTGATATCCGCTTCTACGAGCCATTCTCCGACAACGCGAAGGGTTAGTTAATTTAGTATTTGTCTGTGATGTGTTTACCTTTCCCATAATGTCGCTCTCGTCGCGTGTTTGTATTGTTTGTTCTTGTGACGTTCTAACCAACACCCTTACTGGCCATCTGTGAAAAATTACTTCTACGGCACATCGGATTCCTCTCCAGCATAAATAAAGATTCCGATTCTGAGCCATGGCTCTTGAGTGTCGTTGGAGCTTTCCTGAGCAGAATAACAATACTACAAACTCGACGCAGTCAATAACGACCCGCTTTGAAGAGGGAAATTAAGTACGATTTGTTACATTTTTGCCAACGGCCCTTCTTCATAGCTGACATATCAGTGCACTGTATATATGTTTGGTCAATGTCTATCGTCTCTCCTGCTATGAAAACCGATTGCTCGAAAACATCACCTATCATATTGTTTTTTTATTCTCCCCCCGTCAGTGTTATTGACGGATGTTGTTGTTGTTGTTTGCTGTGCTTGTCCACCATTCGCCACAGCAGCAGCGGCAGTAGTGGTAGCGTCAGCATCATCACAATCATTAGGTTGTTCTGAGTGAAACAAAAAAATATCCGCTCGCGACTCCCTGCCGAGTGGGGTTTTAGACAAGGGTGGGGTGAGGATGTGGTGAGGATGTGGGTGAAGAAGTGGGTGAGGATGTGGGTGATGGCGTGGGGAGGACGTGGGTGAGGAAGTGGGTGAGGATGTGGGTGAAGAAGTGGGTGAGGATGTGGGTGAGGGCGAGGGGAGGATGTGGGTGAGGATGTGGGTGAGTGTGTGGGGAGGATGTGGTGAGTGTGTGGGGAGGATGTGGGTGAGGGCGTGGGTGAGGATGTGGGTGAGGATGTGGGTGAGTGTGGGTGAGTGTGTGGGTGAGAGCGTGGGTGAGGGCCTGGGTGAGGATGTGGGTGAGGATGTGNGTGAGGATGTGGGTGAGGATGTGGGTGATGAAGTGGGTGAGGATGTGGGTGAGGATGTGGGTGAGGATGTGGGTGAGGATGTGGTGAGGATGTGGGTGATGATGTGGGTGAGGATGTGGGTGAGGATGTGGGTGAGGATGTGGTGAGGATGTGGGTGAGGATGTGGTGAGGATGTGGGTGAGGATGTGGTGAGGATGTGGGTGAGGAAGTGGGTAATGGCGTGGGTGAGGATGTGGGTGAGGATGTGGGTGATGAGTGGGTGAGGGCGTGGGTGAGGATGTGGGTGAGGATGTGGGTGAGGATGTGGGTGAGGATGTGGGTGAGGATGTGGGTGATGTGTGGGTGAGGATGTGGGTGAGGATGTGGGTGAGGATGTGGTGAGGATGTGGGTGAGGATGTGGTGAGGATGTGGGTGAGGATGTGGGTGAGGATGTGGGTGAGGAAGTAGGTAATGGCGTGGGTGAGGATGTGGGTGAGGATGTGGTGATGAAGTGGGTGAGGGCGTGGGTGAGGATGTGGGTGAGGATGTGGGTGAGGAAGTNGGTAATGGCGTGGGTGAGGATGTGGGTGAGGATGTGGTGAGGATGTGGGTGAGTGTGTGGTGAGGAAGTGGGTGAGGATGTGGGTGAGGACGTGGGTAGTTTGAAAGGCGTTCGCAAAGTTTATGGCCACGGAAGCCCACGAGAACAAAGTGTAACTCAGGGGATAGCCGCCTGCCACAGCCGAGCGGCTGCGGAGAGAAGATTACGGGCGATCGTCGACTTTGGCGGCGCGATAACGCAGTCGGTGCCCAATCCATTTGAAGTGTAAGTTTAGAAAATATATCATAAGGTGACCCTAGCAAAGTTATACATAACAGAGGTTTTTTTTGTTATTGGGCGGGGTGGTGGACCGCGGAGGACGTGAGGATTGGATCGCGTAAATGTAAACTGTGTCGTGAAACCCGCCACCACCCGACACGGTTTGTCGCGCAAACAAAAACACGTGCCAAATTTGACCTTGACGGGCGACTTGACGGGCCGACGCAAATGACCTTGAGCGTCTGGAGAAATCGCCACCTTCACGATCATCCTCGTCATGGTCAATTCACTGCTGGATGGAGGCCCCCCCCCCATCCCGGATCCGTCGCTCGACTACTGGAACATCTGTGACGACCGTGTCCAGTAGTCATCTCT
Source organism: Lethenteron camtschaticum (assembly GCA_018977245.1). Taxonomy (NCBI): domain Eukaryota; kingdom Metazoa; phylum Chordata; class Hyperoartia; order Petromyzontiformes; family Petromyzontidae; genus Lethenteron; species Lethenteron camtschaticum. The sequence continues at coordinate 8,151,554 of MU249602.1, forward strand.
AGACTGCTGGGCACTTGTGAAAAATAGCTTCATAGTTTCGATTTAAAGCTTTCGTGACTGCAGGGATTCATCTTCTTGGTTCTTTCGGTAAAGTCACGTAGAAGGGAAATAATAAAATAATAAAAATAAAACATAATAATATTTCGATTTAAAGCTTTCGTGACTGCAGGGATCCATCTTCTTGGTTCTTTCGGTAAAGTCACGTAGAAGGGAAGTAATAAAATAATAAAAATAAAACATAATAAAATAATTCTCACGACGTTTCGGCCACAACAATTCAGACTCTGTCTACTTGACGGACCTGTTCTCCACCTGATGACGGATGCTTGCGTTGTGGCCGAAACGTCGTGAGAATTATTTTATTATGTTTTATTTTCATTATTTTACTACTTCCCTTCTACGTGACTTTACCGAAAGAACCAAGAAGATAGCTTCATAGCTCATCGGATTCCTCCAGGAGAAATAAGCATCCTCGATCCCCGTGCCGCGATGCGTTCCTAGGAATCTGGTGATGCAACGGATTCGTCGATGGGAAATAGAATTCCGTTTGCATCGGTTGCTTTAGACTCATGCACTTCGATAATTGACTGGACAGCACTTTAAAAATGTAATTAGGCTAAGTAACTGATGCACGTTAATTGTACGGCAAAGTTGCGTCTCGGCGAGTGAAGTGAACAGCATGGTGGTACATGCGTGAATGGCTCGTTCAAGGTTCGTGTAAATCCATTATCAGCCATGGTCATTTCACTGCTGGATGAAAGCCTTGCCAGGCCGTCGGCCTTTCTCCGTGTTACGGCAGTGTTCATGCTCCGCTTGGCGCCTCCGCACGAGCTGATTTGCATCGCTCCATCTCCATGCCGGACGTACTCCTCGATGCGTTCCAGTCCGTGGCTGCCACTCGGTTAGAATTGTTGATGGCAATTTTTTTTCGCCGTATAATCACGTTCGATTCATTCATTCAATTCGATTGGCAATGCTTGCGAGACGTACATTGCATTAGTGTGCGGGAACACGCGCATCGATTATTTATGTTTTATGCAAATCGTATGCTAATTATACCAAAACGTTACATCTCGGCTAATGGTGCGGACACAATTGAACGCGTGATAATGGGTTATTTACAATGTATGCAAATCGCATGCTAATCGCATGCCGACGATACTTTTCGGCGAACGCGGTTGATCACAGTTGTAGAGTACAAACATTAACGACAGACGAAGATGGCAACTCGTCGTCGTCGGCCATGATCGATCCACTGCTGGATGAAGCCTCCGCTACATTCTTCACGATCCTGTGATGCAAAGATCCATGCGGAAGCCGCACGAGAAGTGACCTCACCGCTGGGTCAAGACGAGACAAAATAGGATGGATTTCTTTGTTAAATATCCTGGGGGCGGGGGGGGGGTGTGCAATGTTCCACGCGTGCTAATTTTTAGCCTTGATCAGGAGCGGCGTTGCAGTGGAAACCAGTAGCCCGAGTTCGATTCCTGGCCATGCCATATAGCCCTCTCTCCTACGTCCCTCCCTCCCAGCGCTGCTTGTGTCCATCCAGCAGTAGATAATGTATTGGGTTCATCAGAGGCCGTGCACGGTGGGGTAAAGCGCGGGTCCTCCCACTCTGGCCAATATGGAAGAGTAGACCAAATGCCCCCCCCCTCCCGAGAAATCTTCTCTACGAGCAGCACCTAATGACCTAATGAAAGCCGGCACGGCACACGAGGGCGTTGGCCCGCCTNGCCTTTGTCCCCGTTGGCGACGATTACACACCGCACCCGGTACTCATTGAGACCGAGTCGACCTAGGGGAGGCCCAAGACCGCTTCAGATAATCGTCACCGGTCTTGGCGGCCGTGAGCGGGGGGGATCGAACATCGGGTGGTCGGGTTCGTAGCGCAGCCCTAACGGAGGCACCTAACCCGCAGTGTCCTCCTCTCTTCTGGAATTCCGAATCGCTTTGCGTGCCCTTGCCGCGTGAAAGGCCCCCTTCCCAGAACCTCTCCGCGCCGCGCACCATCCACCCGCGCATGGGTTCGTTGTCCCGTCCGTCGCCGAGATGAGACGCCTACTGAACTGACAAATTACTTCTCACTCCAAGGCTTTCTCATGATTTCTACTCTCACAGCTGAGTGTACCGCCACCAAATCACGTGGATACTTCAATTTTGAAAGTCTCTTTTTTTTCCTTTATACATTTTTCATAAATATAAAACATCGCTGCCCCCCCCCCTTCTCTGCCTCCCCCTGCCCCCAACACGGTGCCGCGGGATGATTGTTCGTCAGACTCCACTTGCGATGCTGAGGGTGGCCGCTTCGATTCTATTTCCTTGCCGCGGCAGTCAAAACCTTGGCGCGAATTTTTTTGTTTTTAATCCACCCTCTTTCCACCCAGTCTCACCGGCAGTTCGCCTGTGAACCGGCGCCACCTCTTCCGAGACGTCTGGCCAGTGTGGAAGAGTAGGCCAAATACCATTCAGAGGCGGGCGCTGTTTACAGCTCGCTGTCGTTGAAGCTCTTTCACAGCGGTGGCGTGAGCAGGCAATTGCACGGGCTGCATTTANTCCATTTTACGCAATGCAAGTTTTTTTTGTGAACAAATTACAATACATTTGCCAAACGATTTAAAATGCAACTTTCCAAACCCATGTCCATCCCTCCTACATAAATAACCGCACCGTATATATTGTATATTAATCTTGTTATGGAGCGCACCTGACCGAAAATCATTCTTGGCTTCAAGAGCCCACTTTGCTGAAATGCTACAGCTGGTGGCACCTTTGTCTTTGAACGAGTCCCTGTATTTTTTTTCTTGATGCGGCAGTTAATCCAATATAAGGCCGAGGCTGTCAAACGCACTGCTCCTTGAGGATTCTCTCCCGTAGCAGCTCAGACAGAGCAAACTAAATTAATCAATGAACGTGCTCCTTTAAAAAAATTATTCTTGTTTTTTTTTCACCCGGCTTTCACAAAAGCTATCCCTTGATTTCGACGATTGTTGTCATTGTCATAAATAGTCGGCCGTTTCAATTTACAGATAATCATTTTACCCGCAGTACAATCACTGCAATCAGAGGATTTAAAGTATAATGGCATGCACGTGCATGCCATTGTAATGTATGCGTTTGTTATGTGTGCGTTCGGATGAGCGTGTGTGTGCGCGGTCATTTAGCGGTTAGCGCTACGCTGCGCACGAACCCGGCGACCCGAGTTCGATTCCCGCTCACGGCCAACACCAGTGACGATTATCCGAACCGATCATGGGCCTCTCCTAGGTAGACTCGGCTTCAAATGAGCACCTGGTGCGATGCGTAAATGTCGCCACGAGAGAGACAAAGGCGGCCGGGCGTGGTGCTGGCTCCCCAACAGTCTGTTAATGCTACAAGGGGGAAGAACGGCCTTTGTCTGTGGGTTGCGGCAGTGTAGTTGCTATCGCACTGCGCTACGCACACGGCCAACATCGGTGGTGAGATATCTGAGCCGGTCCTGGGCGTCTCTAGGTCGACTTGGCTCAAATGAGTACTGGTGCGGCGTGTAAACATCAGCGGTGGGGAGACAAAGGCGGCCGGGCGCGATGCTGGCCACCCACCTCTCTCTTCATCGGTGCTGGCTTACATCACTACGATCACTTACCCCACAGTCTTAAAGGCTATAGGGGGATCTTCGTTTGTGCTTGCGTGTGTATGTATTCGTTCGTGTGAGCCACACGCAAAAAAAAACAATTTAGATGGCAGGATTATTTTAAAGGCAAAACAAACCACCCAAAAAAAACCACGTGCAGTGTATAATTAAGCTACGCGATGTGATTTGGAGACGTTTAATTAGGACCGCGATAACAATCCCACGGAATAGAATGCTTCCCCAGCATCACGCGAGCTTCACGATTCAGCAAAATCCCGACTTCCCTTTTTAGGGGGCTGCCGGAGTATTCGCCGACCCGTTTCGCCTTTCGGGGGGGGGGTCCCGTGGAAGTCTGTTACGTGCAGAGTGGACCTGAAGTCAGGACGCACGTAATCTTTATCGTAACGCATCGCGTAGGGTGATTTAATCTAAAATGTTCGAGCCGACTGCAATTTAATATTCATGCATGATGGATGAATTCTCGTTCGAAAATGTCGGGCTTGTTTAAGGGCACATGCGTTCTATTTGAACGTTCGTCAATTATGTTTTACGTCTCAAATCATTCACAAATGTTCCTTTTGGTGCAGTTTTGAAAAAAACGACAGTTGTGAGGTGTGCGTACGTTGAACTTCTTTCGCACCGTACGTAGCCAACCGTGCTAATCGGAAGTGCGGTGGTAGGACAACAAACTAAACACAAAATAAGTTCTAAAAAAATAGTTGACAACTCTAGATTTAAAAGTGCGTTGCTCAAGTGGCTTCCTAATACCCCCACGGGAAGAAGACGTATATATTAATCATGAAAATAGATAAAATATTTACTTAAAGAATAACAATGAATTTATTTTTTATTTATACCATACCAGTGTTAAGATAAATGTAAGAACACTTGTGTGTCGCGGGTAAAAAGGTGCCGAAATGAATTTTCTCCGCAGGGTTTCCGGGCTCACCACTCTCCGTGACCGGATGAGGAGCTCGGTAAACCGAGGAGAGCCTCAGAGTCGAGCAGAGGTCGCAACGGGTACCCGATACCCGTACCCTACCCGATACCCTATACCCGGGCTGGGTACGGGTACCCATTTGCGACCCTGGTGCGGCCGGGTACGGGTACGGGTAGGCCGTGAGTCACTGGTGAGTAACCGTTTGTCACTCATTCGGGTAGGGTACGGTAGAGTATGGGTACCCGTACCCGGCTGGGTACGGGTACGGGAACCCATTTGCGACCCTGGTGCGGCAGGGTACGGGTAAGGAATCAAAACCCGTTTGCGACCTCTGGAGTCGAACCGCTGCTGCTCCTCTGGGTCGAGAGGAGCCGGTTGAGGTGGCTCGGCACCTGGTAAAGGAAGCCCGTTTCGTAGACTCCACCTGGAACTCTACCGGGCAGCAGCAGCAGCAGCAACGTCGCACTGGGCGAAGACCCCGGGGCCGGCCCAGGACACGCTGCTGATGGTGGTGGTGGACTGTGTCGCTTGGCTGGCCTGGGAACGCTGGGAATCCCCAGGAAGAGCTCGGTCTGTGTATTGTGTAGTGTATAGTGTAGTGTATAGTGCAGTGTAGTGTATAGTAGTGTAGTGTATAGTAGTGTATAGTAGTGTAGTGTATTAGTGTAGTGTGTAGTGTATAGTGTAGTGTATAATAGTGCCGTGTGTAGTAATGTATAGTAGTGTGTGTATAGTGTGTAGTGTATAGTGTAGTGTATAGTAGTGTAGTGTGGTGTATAGTGTATAGTAGTGTAGTGTATAATAGTGTAGTGTGTAGTGTATAGTGTAGTGTATAATAGTGCCGTGTGTAGTAATGTATAGTAGTGTAGTGTATAGTGTAGTGTATAGTAGTGTGTAGTGTATAGTAGTGTAGTGTATAGTGTAGTGTATAGTAGTGTAGTGTGTTGTGTAGTGTAGTGTGTAGTGTAGTGTATAGTAGTGTAGTGTATACTAGTGTAGTGTGTAGTGTATAGTGTAGTGTATAATAGTGCCGTGTGTAGTAATGTATAGTAGTGTAGTGTATAGTGTAGTGTATAGTAGTGTGTAGTGTATAGTAGTGTAGTGTATAGTGTAGTGTATAGTAGTGTAGTGTGTTGTGTAGTGTAGTGTGTAGTGTAGTGTAGTGTATAGTAGTGTAGTGTATAATAGTGTAGTGTGTAGTGTATAGTGTAGTGTATAATAGTGCCGTGTGTAGTAATGTATAGTAGTGTAGTGTATAGTGTAGTGTATAATAGTGTAGTGTATAGTAGAGTAGTGTGTAGTGTATAGTGTAGTGTGTAATAGTGTAGTGTATAGTGTAGTGTATAATAGTGTAGTGTGTAGTAGTGTAGTAGTGTATAGTATAGTGTATAGTGTAGTGTATAGTTGCGTAGTGTGTAGTAGTGTATAGTGTAGTGTGTAATGTAGTGTGTAGTGTATAGTGGTGTATAGTGTAGTGTATAGTGTAGTGTATAGTAGTGTAGTGTATAGTGTAGTGTATAGTAGTGTATAGTGGTGTAGTGTATAGTGTAGTGTATAGTAGTGTGTAGTGTATAGTGGTGTAGTGTAGTAGTGTAGTGTATAGTAGTGAGTATAGTGGTGTAGTGTATAGTGTAGTGTGTAGTGTGTGTAGTGTATAGTAGTGTATAGTAGTGTAGTGTATAGTAGTGTAGTGTATTGTAGTGTATAGTGTAGTGTAGTAGTAGTGTAGTGTATAGTAGTGTATAGTGTAGTNTATAGTGTGTAGTGTATAGTGTAGTGTATAGTAGTGTATAGTGGTGTAGTGCTGGAGTCTGTCACCAGAGTAAGGGGAGTCTGGACCGCCCAACTCAACATGCTATCCCACGACCTTCACCAGTTCAAGCAGAATCAGAAACGAACGAACGAAATTGTGTGTCCTGACTTTTGGGCCACCCTGTATATTAAACGGGGCGCTGGTGTGAATGACCGTGTGGTGCAGAGGTCGGACGCCGTGTCGGCACCGCTGAGATACAGGGGTGAGTTTCTGCATTTGGGTGATTTTAAACCGGCGACTCAAAGTTGTATCGAGTTGGTGATCTCAGCCCAGGCCACCAATGGCTCCACAGATATTTTATCGCGTTAAGTGGTTTTACCACTTAATCCCGTTAGATTACAACTTTCGAAAGAGAATTCGATCAAATTGGGTTTGACTTGGCGTGCGACGAACTTTTACGCACAGCAGAAGCGACACGGCCAGGGGAAAATGCATCGGTCGTTGGAGCGCGGGTGACCGGGATGCGTGGTTCGCTCACTGGCGCACTCAACCCCGACAACCTGAGTTCAATTGCCAACCACGGCTAACGTCATTGGTGAGCGATCTGTGAACCAGTTCTGCCCCACCAGGACGGAGGGGCATTGCTTGGTACTCTGTGAGATGTTAACTACCTCGCCTGGTATACAGGAGGTTGTGGGTGTGATCCCGACTCTGATGCCTGCTGTATATTTGTAGTTCTGCGTGTCTCTCTCCGTGGTCGCGTGAAATTTTCTCCGGGTCCTCCGNTTTTTTTCCCTCCACATTTAGAAACGTGCGTTTAGATTAATTATTTGTCTGCTATATATTTCCACATGACGATAAGCCACTTCGTTGGCTATCATCTGCGGCCAGGTCGCTTCTGAACAAGAGTGACATCGCTAAGTGGGGCCTTACCTGGTGAAATAAAAATAACAATTTAAATAATTTTACTTAGTCAAACGAAATAAATAAATATTCTGACTGTGATTGTGTCCACCTCTCCGTCTCCCACTCCATCTCCACAGGACATCTGTGAACACTTTCTGGGACATCGGTGAAAAAAGAACTTCGGAAGCTCCGGTATAAATACACCCTATCTGATTTATGTCAATCTTCCTCTTCGTCTCTCTCGCTCTCTGTGTGCGTGTCCGCGTGGTTCTTCTGACAGACATCAACATGGCCGGGGAGCCCAAGCCAAACCGCCACAAGCCCGGAGGTGGCAAGAGGGCAGCCGCTGCACTCTACGGGTAAAGCCGACGTCACTGTCATCGCCACCACCACCACCATCATCAGTGTCACACTGAGGCCGGTTAACTTTGGAGCGACGGTGTGGTCCATCCTCGCCATGTGGAATTCCCACCACAGCGGATTTGAATCACGCCACGGCCGCGGCTGATGTTTGAACGTGCGGACGATCCCGTTCGTCCGATTCCTTTTTTTTTTATCTAAAATGAAAATAAGCACTTGGGTTTGGCCACAGCGGTGAGCGCAGCAAGGGCCACTCATCTTCTCAGCGGCGCTACGGCTCGATATACATCTAAACATCCACTCTCTCCTGCCTGTCTTCTGTTCGCTCCATTCCCTCCCCCTGCGTTTCTATTTGTTCCCAGATGCACAACAAATGGGGCTCCAGGAGTCCCATCTAAATTCTTGCGATTGCGTCGAGCCCGTTTCGCCTTGTTTAGTTATCTCTGAGCGTTGTTGAAAACGTGAAATGCAATGCTTTAAAGGAGCTTATTTTTCTTCAAAAAAAAAATCACATCCACAATTGCCGCAGAGGAGCGGCTGTTTTGGATGGCCTGCCCCAGAGGCCCCAGTGACCTCTCGTCACGCGGTCGTGGCGGCTCATCCTTGAAGGGTGACGCAGCTCAAGCGATTGAACGAAGTGTCTCGAACGCACCTTGAACCTCTTGCGCGCCGTGCGTAGCCAACGGCAGAGGTCGCAACCGGGTACCCGATACCCGGCTACCCGACCCTGGTGCGGCCGGTACGGGTACGGATAGGCCGTGAGTCACTGGTGAGTAACCGTTTGTCACTCATTTCGGGTAGGGTACGGGTACAGGTAGGGAACGGGTACCCGTACCCGGCCGGGTATGGGTACCCGTTCCCTACCTGTACCCGGGTACGGGTACCCATTTGCGACCCTGGTGCGGCCGGGTACGGGTACGGGTAAGGAATCAAAACCCGTTTGCGACCTCTGGCGAACGGTGCTCGTCGGAGGTTGCGGGGGAACTTGACCCCTCGCCGCGCAATCGGCGATGAAGCAAGTGGGGAGGGAGGAATAGGACGCGAAAATTAAAACGCAGCAAACAATCAACGGTGTCCCGAAAGCTTCGTAGCGACCTCCCCCTTCCCCCAATCCACTCCAACTCGCAAATAGCGGAGCGGCTCCCTCGCAAATTTAAAAAAACAAATCCACTCCCCCCCCCAAAAAAAAAGGAGACCACGTGACTCGCAACCCCCGCACGTAGCGTCATAGGCAAGTAACGAAGCGCTCGCCGTGTAAGCCGCCCGTTTAAACGAAGAGGAAAACGCCGCTCGTCGCGGCTCGAATACAATGAACATAACGACAAGAAGATGAGATGTTACCGTCTCGCGAGCGACACGCGGCGTTAAATGGGGAAAATCGTGCGGCCGCCGCCCTGTGATTATTGTTAACGGCTGGAGCCCGGAACGGGCCAGAGCACACACGATTTGTAACCCGTGAGTCATGGGCCAGTAACAGCAGCAGCCCAGTAATTTCCGTGGATACGGATAAGCCACCGAGCCATTCCACAACCACGACCACCACGACCCCGCCACGATGTGCTTTGTGAATAATACGGGGGTGGCTTTATTTAGTTGTCTTTTAAAAAATGCTGAGCAGACCGGCAACTTACAGCAGGGCCGCATGTGTAATGGATAAGAGTTAACACGTTTTAATTGGGCGATGGTGTGTAAAAAAAAAACTAAAAACTTAGTGGAGGAAAACTAAGGTGATGACCACGGATTTCCCAAGTGTGGAGCAGTGAGTCGGAAAAACATGGAAAGAGAAATGAGGTGGCTGCAGCGTGGTGAGTGGGTGGGTGATAGTGAGTTTGGAGTTGTGGCTTGCAGCGTGGTGAGTGGGTGGGTGGGTGAGTGGCAAATTGGGTGAGATGGTAAGTGGTGGTGAAGGTTAGCGGGTGGTGGTGATGATGAGTGAGTGTTGGGCGATGTGGGGAGCGATAGTGTAGCGGTTAGCGCGCTGCGCTATGAACCCGGCGACCCGAGTTCGATTCCCGCTCACGGCCAACACNAGTGACGATTATCTGGGCCTCCCTAGGTTGACTCAGCCTCAAATGAGTACCGGTGCGGTGTGTAAACATCGCCACTGGAGACAAAAGTGCTGCTCCGGCCTTCATAGGCGCTCGCTAACAGCACTTCCCCAACAATCCTGTTCAGTCTATACGGGGATCTTTGTCTTTGTGATAGTGGGTGGTTTGAACACAGAGTGTGGTGGGTGAGACGAAACAGTGAGTGTCCTCAAGGCGGCTAGGGGTCTGCAGAAGTTCATTGGACCGGCCAGGCAGGAGCGATGGGAGAGTGAGAGAGGCGGTACCTGAGCGAGAGTGAATGGATGAGAAGGGACGTGAGTGGCTGGTGAGTGGGCTGGTGAGTGGGCCGGTGAGTGAACGTAGTGGGCTGGTGAGTGAGCTGGTGAGTGAGCTGGTGGTGGGGTGAGTACCGGCTGTGAGTGGCTGTGAGTGGGCTGGGTGAGTGAGCTGGTGAGGGTGGTGAGTGGCTGGTGAGTGGGCTGGTGAGTGGGCTGGTGAGTGGCTGGTGAGTGGGTGAGCTGGTGAGTGATGGGCTGGTGAGTGAGCTGGTGAGTGGCTGGTGGTGATCTGGTGAGTCAGCTGGTGAGTCAGCTGGTGAGTCAGCTGGTGAGTGATCTGGTGAGTGATCTGGTGAGTGGGCTGGTGAGTGGGCTGGTGAGTGATCTGGTGAGTGAGTTGTTGCGTGAGCTGGTGAGTGAGCCAGTGAGTGGGCCGGTGAGTGAGCGGCGAGTCAGCTGAAGATGAGTTTGTGAGTAAGTTGTTGGTTTGGGTGATGCATGTTGAACTTCTTTCGCACCGTCGTAGCCAGGTGTGGTGATGTGAATGTGTGGAGTTGGGGGGAGTGTGAGTTCGTGGGTAATATTTTTTTGAATTAGTAAGTCGCCAGAGCTGGTCCCGACGCGTGCGCGCGCGGGAGCAGCCTCCCTCCTCACCCCCCTCACCCCCCTCACCCCTCCCCTTGCACAGCCCCGGGAAGTAATTTGGCGGCGGAGTGAGAGGTTCTCTTTGTGAAATAATGAGTTAACCCGCGTGCGCGCGTGGTGGAGCCTGTGTGGCCGTCACGCACAGGACGACGGGGCGCTGAGTCCGACCGAACTGCCCCGTTACATTACCACCACCGCCACCACCACTCACCGCCACCACCCACCGCACCACCACCACCGCCACCACCGCCACCACCGCCACCACCCCACCACCCCGCCACCACCACCACCGNCACCACCGCCACCACCGCCACCACGCCACCACCGCACCACCGCCACCGCCACACGCCACCACCACCACCGCACCACCACCACCACCNCTACCACCGCCACCACCACCACCACCACCACCGCCACCACCACGCCANCACCGCCACCGCCACCACCGCCACCGCCACCACCNCCACCACCACCGCCACCACCGCCACCACCGCCACCGCCTAGACCACCGCCACCGCCACCACGCCACCACCACCACGCCACCACCNCACCGCCANCACCGCACCACCACCGCCACCACCGCCACACCACCACCACCGCCACCGCCACCCACCACCGCCACCACCGCCACCACCGCCACCGCCACCCCGCCACCGCCACCACCGCCACCACCACCCGCCACCACCACCACCGNCACACCACCGCCACCACCACCACCGCCACCACCACCACAGACACCACCGCCACCGCCACCACCACCACCACCACCACCACCACTGCCACCACCACCACCGCCACCGCCACCGCCACCACCGCCACCACCACCACCGCCTCCACCATCACCACCACCACCGCCACCACACCACCGCCACCACCACCACCGCCACCACCGCCACCACCACCACCGCCTCCACCATCACCACACCACCGCCACCACCACCACCGCCTCCACCATCACCACCACCACCGCCACCACCACAACCACCACCACCGCCACCACCACCGCCACCACACCACCANCACCGCCACCACTGCCACGATTGCTCCCGCGAGTCGCCGGTAACAAACCGCGCAAGTCCCTTTCCCTTGAGTGAGCGTGGCAGCTGCTGCAGGACGCGCATTGGCGGTGCCACGGTGACGAGATGTTAACTACCTCGCCTGGTATACGGGAGGTGCGTGAGTTTGATCCCGACCCTGACGCCCCCGTATAATTGGGAGTTTACATGTTCTCCTGTGGCCGCGAGGATTTCTCTCCAGGTTCTCCGGTTTTTTCACGTTTAGAAACACGAGTTTAGAGAGTGTTTGGCTTCTGTGAATTTCCACTTGATAAGCCACTTCGTTGAGCTATAATATGTGGCCAGGTCGCTTCTAAAAAATAACTACACAGCCCAGCGGGGGCCTGACCTGGTGAAATAAAATAAAAAAATATTCAGTTTAGTTTAGCAATGGCACATTTTCATTGCCACCGCCACCACTGCCGCTGCTGCAATTCGCCGGTAGAAATCCGCGGAAGTTCTTCGCCTGTATTTTTTAAGTGAGAGGGCAGATGCGGTAAGGAAGGAATTTTGGAACGATGGCCCTGTGGAGAGGGATGTGGCAGAGACATCGACTTGTAGTTTGATAACTCGTTTTCCACCGCGGGGAGTCATGATAAAACCGGATGGATTTTTGTGCCAAAGTTGACAAAGGAAGTCCCGTATTGGCGTCATAAAAAAAACATTATCCCTTGATACAGTAACGGTCCACCTGATAACGGAGACTTGTGTTGCCTCCGAAACGTCGTGATTTATTATTTAATTTTATTATTATCTCAATTATTTTATTTTTTACCTACGTGACTTTACCGAAAAAACCTAAGAGTAAAAAAACATTCTCCGTTCGTGGATACATTGAACAGCAGACACATCTTACAACAAAAAAAGAGTCAAAAAAACATGAGCGGTCATTTTGATTCGGCACTCGCCAGATCATAGAGACGGCTGATGCCGCTGCTGTTGCCGATGTATTCAACTTTCGATTTAAAGCTTTCGTGACTGCAGGGATTCATCTTCTTGGTTCTTCGGTAAAGTCACGTAGAAGGAAATATAAAATAATNAAAATAAAAAATAATAACTTTCGATTAAAGCTTTCGTGACTGCAGGGATTCATCTTCTTGGTTCTCTCGGTAAAGTCACGTAGAAGGGAAATATTAAAATAATAAAAATAAAACATTATTATTTCCCTTCTACGTGACTTTACCGAAAGAACCAAGAAGATGAATTCAACGTTTGAGACCGGGACTCGGAGAGAAGGAACTCGCAGACAGAATTCGCTCCGCCGGTCGTATCATCATCATCTTCCCCGGTCGGTCGGCGGGCGACGGTACTGACGGGGTGGAAGGATGGGACGACTCGAACGCGATCCACCGCCTCCCCACCACCCCATGATGATGCTGCTGCTGCCGCTGCTGCTGATATGAGGCCGTGTTAACGATGACAGTGATTGATGAATCACTACGCTCATTAGGGCCGTTGACAAAACATCCCCAATGTAGCAGGAACTCTCCTTGCAGCAATTCTTGAGACTCAGCGAGGCTGCCCCCCGTAAATAAGACGGCATTATTACTTTCACATTGAACATTCGTCAATCATCTTCATCATCATCATCTTCGGCGAACCCGGCGCTTCTGCGATGTTCACGATCCACTCGGCAAGCTGCACGTGACACGATCTCATCAGCCGCGTCCCCTCGGCGGCCGCGCGCCCCACCCCCCAGCACTCCCCCCCAGCACCACCACCCCAGCACCCACAGCACCACCACCCGCAGCACCACCACCCCAGCACCACCAGCACCACCACCACCCCACCACCCCACCACCCCACCACCCTAGCACCACCACCACTCCAGCACCACCACCACCACCCCAGCACCACCCCACCACCACCACCACCCCGGTGCGCTCGACAGCTGGCGCCGGGCCGCACGCCCAGCACGAGAGTGATTCTTCACTCGAGTGAGCAGCGATTGTGCGCGGCTCGCGTCCTGGCGTAACGACGAGCGCGCTGTGGGGGTGGTGGTGGTGCTGGGAGTGGGNGTGGTGGTGGAGTGGTGGTGGTGGTGGTGCTGGAGTGGTGGTGGTGGTGCTGGGGGGGGGGTGGTGGTGAGGGTGGTGAGGGTGGTGGAGTGAGTTTGGGAAGGAGCAGGGACGCACGCGACACGTGTGTGTAAGCCGTAGAGGGGGGAGGGGGAGAAGGGGGGGGGAAGCGGAGCACCGGTGTGGGGAGCGATGATAAATGTTAGGGGCGGGGGGGGCACGGTAGTATAGAGACATGGGGGGGGGGCACGGCGTATGGAGACACGGGGGGGGGGGGCACGGCGGTATGGAGACACTGGCGGATGAACGCGTGGACGATTCTCTTCGCAAGCGGCAGCCGCGCCGCGCGCGATCGCCGGATGCAGAACGAGCAGCCAACGACACGAACAGACCCCCCCCCCCCGCTGCGTGTTCACAGCACCTCCGTTTTTCTACGGCGCGCGATATCCAATTGAGGTGCAAACATTCCCAGCGCTGCTGCGCAACAAACACCATTCAAAGACAAAGAACCCCGTATAGCCTGTAACAGACTATTGAGGGCAAGTGCTGTTCGCAAGCCCGGCACGTGCACACGAGGGGGTGGGTGGCCAGCACCACGCCCGGCCGCCTTGTTTCCCTAGCGGCGATGTTTACGCATCGCACCATGTTACTGATTTGAGACTGAGTCGACCTAACGGGAGGCCCAGGACCGGTTCAGATAATCGTCACTGGTGTTGGCCTTGAGCGGAATCGAACTCGGGTCGCCAGGTTCGTAGCGCAGCACGCTAACCGCTACACTTACGCACATACACACACGTAGCTATATAGACTTAAACTAAACTCTTCTTATTTTACCAGGTCAAGCCCACGGACTATGTAGTAGCTCTTTTCAGAAGCGAACTAGGGCCACAAATGATAGCTCAACAAAGTGGCTTATCGTCGTGTGGAAATCTAAAGCAGCAGCCGAATACGCTGAGCGCGTGATGTTGATTCGAAATGTGGAGGGGAAAACCGGAGGACCCGGAGAAAATTTAAAGTGACCACAGAGATAGAGAGAGAGAGAGACACGCAAACTATATACACAGGGCGTCAGGGTCGGGATCGGGATCGAACCCACGACCTTCTGCATACCAGGCGAGGTAGTTAACATCTCCTAGCCACCGCGATGATGATGAGAGAGAGAGACACCGCAGCCTCCAAATACACAGCAGCAGGCGTCAGGGTCGGGATCGAACCCACGACCTCCTGTACACCAGGCGAGGAAGTTAACATCTCACCACCGCGGCGCGCCTTTTTAACGAAGTGATAGAGAGAGAGAGAACACGCGCCACTCAGTTCCTGAAGAAGCTCCAGCGCGTGGAGCGAAACGTCGGACGTCGTGCAGAACAGCGGAGTCGCCCGTGCACCCAACTTAAAACTATTAGAGTTTTTTTTATCTCTGGGGTTATTTTACAAAGTGAAGTCTACAGCAGCAAACCAAGGAACCTTGAAGAACTTAAACATCGCATTGTTAGTCTCGGTTCTTTCGGTAAAGTCACGTAGAACGAAATAATAAAATAATATAAATATAAAAAATAAAAATTCTCATGACGTTTCGACTGCAACACAAGCAATCATCATCAGGTGATGAAGAAATTTTCTTGCTGTGGCTTTACCGAAAGAACCAAGAATATGAATCCTGCAGTCACGAAAGCTTAAATCAAAATTTATGTATTGTGTTAGTGCTGTGTAATCACCTTCTCTAAACTGTGTTACAAAAGATGTTTTCAGAGTTTGAACGCGAATTAGATTAATTATAGTGAATGATGGACCACATGTAAAGTTTCTTTCTAATTTGAGAATATCTAATTAATACCATACAAAAAATAAACCTAAACTTATGCCTATTACATGTATTAATATTACATTTGTCATATCTCGAATAACAATGAAAACGATTAAATGTTATTTTTGGCATGTTCGTTTTCGGACATCCTATATATTATACATACACGGCAGCTGTGAATAAGTCATTATCTCGTGAATTTGACGCATTATAAGTTGGCTCAGCTCTTGGCCGTGCTGTTTGGGCTGCGCGAAGTTCGTCCGAGTAATTGATACGAGCCGTGATCCGTCATACGAACTATGTACACGGTGCCCTTAGAATCGAGTCGTGGGCTCACCCTGTGGATTGGCTTGTGTCTAATGGGACAGGCTTGTAATTTTCTCTCTCCCCTTCTCCAATATATGCCATTAGAATCGAATCGTGGCTCACNGTGTGGATTGGCTTGTGTCTAATGGGACAGGCTTGTAATTTTCTCTCTCCCCTTCTCCAATATATGCCCTTATAATCGAGTCATGGGCTCACTGTGTGGATTGGCTTGTGTCTAATGGACAGGCTTGTAATTTTCTCTCTCCCCTTCTCCAATACATATGCCTTAGAATCGAGTCGTGGGCTCACTCTGTGGATTGGTGTTCTCTCTCCCCTTCTCCAATACATGATGCTATTAGAATCGAGTCGTGGGCTCACTCTGTGGATTGGCTTGTGTCTAATGGCACAGGCTTGTAATTTTCTCTCTCCCTTCTCCAATACATTATGCCCTTAGAATCGAGTCGTGGGCTCACTCTGTGGATTGGCTTGTGTCTAATGGGACAGGCTTGTAATTTTATTCTCCCTCCCCCTTCTCCATTTGCAGGAGCAGCTTTGATTTTGACTACGACTACTACCGAGAGGATTTCTACAATCGGTGAGAAATCAACGCGGCCGTGAATGTGCAGACTCGAGGGCAGACTATCCTACGGGCGAGCTGACCCGACACTTGTCTGACCAAACTCACCTGACCCTGCTCCAGAAACTCTCCGCTCACCTGACACGGCTCTTATGACGCTCACGGCTCAAATCTCCATTCAACCAAGCTCTTGACAGAGGGGATTGGTTGATGGAGGAGAGAGGGTGTGGAGGGGAGTAGAGTGAGATGAGAGGGGAGAGGTAGGAGAGTGTGTGGAGGGGAGTAGAGTGAGATGGGAGGGGAGAGGTAGGAGAGTGTGTGGAGTGGAGTAGAGTGAGATGAGAGGGAGATGTAGGAGAGTGCGTGGAGGGAGTAGAGTGAGATGAGAGAGGAGAGGTAGGAGAGTGGGTGGAGGAGAGTCGAGTGAGATGGGAGGGGAGAGGTAGGAGCGTGCGTGGAGGGGAGTAGAGTGAGATGAGAGGAGATAGGAGAGCGTGGAGTGGAGTAGAGTGAGATGAGGGAGATGTAGGAGAGTGCGTGGAGGGAGTAGAGTGAGATGAGAGGGAGAGGTAGGAGAGTGGGTGGAGGAGAGTCGAGTGAGATGGGAGGGGAGAGGTAGGAGCGTGCGTGGAGGGAGTAGAGTGAGATGAGAGGTAGGAGAGTGCGTGGAGTAGAGTGAGATGAGAGGGGAGAGGTATGAGAGTGAGGGAGTGGAGTGAGATGAGAGGGAGAGGCAGGAGAGTGCATGGAGGAGAGTAGAGTGAGATGAGAGGGAGAGGTAGGAGAGTGCATGGAGGGGAGTGGAGTGAGATGAGAGGTGAGAGGCAGGAGAGTGCATGGAGGGAGTAGAGTGAGATGAGAGGGGAGAGGTAGGAGAGTGTGTGGAGGGGAGTAGAGTGAGATGAGAGGGGAGAGGTAGGAGAGTGGGTGGAGGGGAGTAGAGTGAGATGAGAGGGGAGAGGTAGGAGAGTGCGTGGAGGGGAATAGAGTGAGATGAGAGGGGCAGGAGAGTGCGTGGAGGGGAGTAGAGTGAGATGAGAGGGAGAGGTAGGAGAATGCGTGGAGGGGAGTAGAGTGAGATGAGAGGGGAGAGGTAGGAGAGTGCATGGAGGGGAGTGGAGTGAGATGAGAGGTGAGAGGCAGGAGAGTGCATGGAGGGGAGTAGAGTGAGATGAGAGGGAGAGGTAGGAGAGTGCGTGGAGGGAGTCGAGTGAGATGAGAGGGGAGAGGTAGGAGAGTGCGTGGAGGGAGTAGAGTTGGATGAGAGGGGAGAGGTAGGAGAGTGCGTGGAGGGTGGAGTGAGATGAGAGGGGAGAGGTAGGAGAGTGGGTGGAGGGAGTGGAGTGAGATGAGAGGGGAGAGGCAGGCAGTCGCGTATCTTTGGAAGACCTTGAAATTGGCCGAATATTCCAATTACGGGACCCTGCTGAATTAGAGTCAACTGCTGGCTAATTGACAGCATGCATGCATGTATGTGCGGCTATCATTACGCTCCATCATCCGTGCTAAATATATATATTCTCACATTTGCACTTCGGCGACCCTGTTGTACGTGTGGAGTATTTTCGGCCGGCGATGCTTCCAGATCGCCACGCGTTCACAGCCGTCTCATCAGCAGCAGCCTCTCCCTCGTTTTGTTTTCTTTCTCCGAAATAAGCATAAAGGCGCAGCCCTGCAATTTATTGCCGGCAGAAGGGTTTCCATGAGAGAGAGCGATGCAGAGAGGGAGGGAGCTCTCAGGAGGCAATCTGGGGGGGGTGCATTTGGCCTCCTCTATGGCAGGAGCATTTGGAGACGCCAGCGTTCCTCGCCGAGGAGATTACTTTAATGGCGAGCAATCTTCCCGCGAGATGCTTGCGTCCTGCGGAGTCGCTCGACGCTTTTGTTTTTCTCGAGAGCGGTGGCGCAGCTGTTTGCGCAACTGCGCTACCAAAACGGGCTCCAGGGTGGCTAGGAGATGTTAACTACCTCGCCTGGTATAGAGGTCGTAGGTTCGATCTCGACCTGACGCCTGCTGTATAGTTGGAGTTTGTGTGTCTCTCTCTCATCATCATCACGGTGGCTAGGATATGTTAACTACCTCGCCTGGTATACAGGAGATCGTGGGTTCGATCTCGACCCTGACGCCTGCTGTATATTTGGAGTTTGCATGTGTCTCTCTCTCATCATCATCACGGTAGCTAGGAGATGTTAACTACCTCTCCGGTATACAGAAGATCGTGGGTTCGATCTCGACCCTGACGCCTGCTGTATATTTGGAGTTTGCGTGTCTCTCTCTCTCCCCGTGGTCGCGTGGATTTTTCTCCGGATCCTCCAGTTGTTCCCTCCACATTTAGACTCAACGTGAGTCTAGAGTATTTGGCTGCTCTACATTCACACGTGATGCGCCGCGTCGTTGCGCTATCACAAATGATGAGTGTCAAGTGAACAAGAGTTACATATCTTCTTGGTTCTTTCGGTAAAGTCACGTAGAATGTAAATAATNAAATAATAAAAATAAAACATAATAAAATTATTCTCACGACGTTTCGGCCACAACGCCATCCTCAGGTGAAGACCAGGTCTGTCNGGGAGGCTGCTTGCGTTGTGGCCGAAACGTCGTGAGAATTATTTTATTATGTTTTACTTTATTATTTTATTATTTCCATTCTACGTGACTTTACCGAAAGAACCAAGAAGATGAATCCTGCAGTCACGAAAGCTTTAAATCGAAATTTAAGAGTTACATAGCTCGGTGGGCCTGAGCTGGCAACATACAAATGGTAAAAAATTAAATTCCAGCCACGGCTAATTCAGTGGCGTGTGATGTCTGAAAACCGATCCTGCCCCCCCCCTCCGCTTCGTCAACCCAACACGGACCAGTAGTGAAGTATGGTCAAACGACCACCGTGTCCGACGCAGCGTGGGTAGGCCTTCATCCAGCAGCGGATAGATAGATGCACTGAAAGCAATTTTTTCATTACAATGACAGTGTGTATAATTATAATGACACGTGGCAGATTTCCGTCGGGGAGAAAAAAAACGCAGATGGTGACAAAGTCGGTGCACGGGAAAAAATTAAAAGTGCACAAAGAAGCGTGAAGCGCAATGCACGCTGGGGAATGACACGGAGAGAGACACGGGGAGAGGAGTGGCAAGGGAACGTCTTGGCGTGGCACTCCAGGAGATTACTAGCGGAGGAGCTGATATTCAAATATATCATGGGTGGATGGGGTGTGTGTTTGTATGTCGATGTGAGTCTATGGTTGGACTTTTTTTCGCACCGTACGTTGCCGACCGTGCTAATCGAAGGTGCAGTGTTGAGTCAATGGCAGTGTTGAGTGTATGGGCAGTGTTAGTCTATGGGCAGTGTTGAGTCTATGGGCAGTGTTAGTCTATGGCAGTGTTGAGTCTATGGTAGTGTTGAGTCTATGGGTAGTGTTAGTCTATGGCAGAGTTGAGTCTATGGACAGTGTTGAGTCTATGGGTAGTGTTAATCTATGGACAGTGTTGAGTCTATGGGTAGTTTAATCTATGAGCAGTGTTGAGTCAATGAGTAGTGTTAGTCTATGGGCAGTGTTGAGTCTATGGGTAGTGTTAATCTATGGACAGTGTTGAGTCTATGGGTAGTGTTAATCTATGGGCAGTGTTGAGTCTGTGGGTAGTGTTAGTCTATGGGTAGTGTTGAGTCTATGGTAGTGTTAATCTATGGGCAGTGTTGAGTCTATGGGTAGTGTTAATCTATGGACAGTGTTGAGTCTATGGGTAGTTTAATCTATGAGCAGTGTTGAGTCAATGAGTAGTGCTGAGTCTATGGGTAGTGTTAATCTATGGACAGTGTTGAGTCTATGGGTAGTGTTAATCTATGGGCAGTGTTGAGTCTGTGGGTAGTGTTAGTCTATGGGTAGTGTTGAGTCTATGGGTAGTGTTAATCTATGGGCAGAGTTGAGTCTATGGGCAGTGTTGAGTCTATAGGTAGTGTTAATCTATGGGCAGTGTTGAGTCTATGGGTAGTGTTAATCTATGGGCAGTGTTGAGTCTATGGGTAGTGTTAATCTATGGCAGAGTTGAGTCTATGGGCAGTGTTGAGTCTATGGGTAGTGTTAATCAATGGGCAGTGTTGAGTCTATGGTAGTGTTAATCTATGGGCAGTGTTGAGTCTATGGGTAGTGTTAATCTATGGGCAGAGTTGAGTCTACAGGTAGTGTTAATCTACGGGCAGTGTTAATCTATGGTAGCAGTGTGTATGTATGTTTGACTTCTTAGCATCGTGCCTAGCCAACTGTGCTAATCGGAGGGCGGTGTGTGGGCGGTCGACCCAAAGGCGACCCTCCCCGGCCGGCACGGGCGAAGCGTTCCCAACGCGCTCGCCCTTTGCGGAGAGCGCCGCTGCATGCAACGCAGAGGGGGAAATCGCTTCGGCCGACTGATCGGAACGTTTTGTCATTCCTGAGATAATCGTGCAATAAATGGTCTCCCAGTGCATTAGCAGAAATTAAGCAATTATATTAGCACTGGTGCCGGATGAAATTGTTCTGAATGTGTGTGGGNTTTTTTTTAATCTCTCTTAAGGCCGTTGCTGAAATTGGCTGATGTGTCACGTGAGAAGAGCAAATAGGCCGCTATTTTTTTGGGCGCCTGGCAAATACTGTTGTTTGTTGTTGATGTTGTTATGTTAGCGCGATACATATTTGCTCGTTTGTTTATTAACTCCGGGACAGCCACGCTGAACTGAGTCTCAAAGATTACAAGATTTTTTTTTCAGGAAGGTCCCGCTACATTGGGATGTATTGCCAATACCAGTTACGTTGTGTGAGTGGGTAGGAGGGAGGTGGGGGGGGTGTTTTAGCAATGAGAGGAAACCGGGAACCCCATCAGAGGAAACTCACGTGGGACAGGTGGGGAAAACCATACAAAAAGGCTCGTATTCTTTCAATAGCGTATCCCTCTACTACTTTCTGTCCTCATCCTTAAAACCTTACCATCCTTCCCTTCCTAACCTCGCCCCTCCCTTTCCCTATCATCACCCATCCTTGCCATCCATTACCCCCCAACACTCAAACCCCATCGCATTTCCCATCAGACGATATAAATGTACAATTTATCACTTTCATGGTGGGGTTTGTGTGTCCAATGACCCTCAGAGCTACGTCGCCTGGAGTCGTGTATTCCCCCTTGGCGAAGAGGTCCGATGGGGAGGTTCCAGATAAATAACGGGCCAAAAAAATCATCTCACGAATGATTAAACAATACAAATATCACACTCCTGGAGCCAAGCCTGGGGGTGTGGTGGTCGCAAGCAAGCGCCTAGTGGGCGGGTGGCCACGTAACCCGGTCGGGCCTAGGCTCGAAATAGCCTCGTGGCACCGTACTGGTGGGCCCACCACCCCCGCAAGAAGAAGTGTGAGGGGCAGGTACGATGCCGGTGTGGCAGGGAGTGGGATGGTTATACTCTTGTTCTTCGTAGTGTAGTGCTGGAGTCTGTCTCCAGGGAAAGGGAGGTCTGGACCACCTTACTCAACACGCTGCCACTGCCACCCTCACCAGGACAAGCGGACTGAAAAACGAAATGGAGAAACGAACGCTTTGACAAAAGCGCTATTGTCTAAAATCCTAGATAAGATTATACGAAGAAATTTTTTTTAAAAACACAACGCGGAAAGGCACCCTGGTCTGGAATCAACCCAGGCGCAAGTTGTTACCACCGCTTCGTGCCAACAGTGCTGCCGCCAAATATTGCGGCGTTGACGATGGCGCGCGCACGCGGAGAATGGGAGATGTGTCTGCGTGCACGTTCACGGCCGACGACGTATTTGGTGACACAATAAACGAAAGATATCTCGCTCTCTCTCCTCCATGCATCAGTGCCCTCCCTTCCTCCCACCTGCCCCCTCCCACCTCCCAATGCCAACTATCAAACCCAAACTGCGGGAGCTGTAAACTATAAACTATTAAACAAAAAATATTTTATTTCATTTTACTGGGTGAGGCCCACTGAGCTATACATCACTTTTCAGAAGCGACATGGCTATCACAGAGTATAGCTCAACGAAGTAGTGCACCACGTGCAAATGTCTCGCAGCAGACAAATACTCTAAACGCGTGATGTTGAGTCTAAATGTGGAGGGAAAAACGGAGGACCTGGAGAAAAATCCACGCGACCACCAGGAGAGAGACCTCCTGTATACAAGGCGAGGTTGTTAACATCTTCTAGCCACCGTGATGATGATGAGAGAGAGACACACAAACTCCAAATATGCAGCAGGCGTCAGGGTCGGGATCGAACCCACGACCTCCTGTATACCGAGAGAGGTAGTTAACATCTCCTAGCTACCGTGATGATGATGAGAGAGAGAAACGCACACGCCAACTCCAAATATACAGCTGGCGTCAGGGTCGGGATCGTACCCACGACCTCCTGTGTACCGGGCGAGGTAGTAAACATCTCCTAGCCACCGTGGCCAATCGGCGTTGCCACCTCTTGAGTTAGGTAATGGTACAGACTCATCACGGTGANGGGGGGGGGTAGGGAGAATGTCTTCCATTGCAGTCTGACGCTCACCTTGCCCGTGTAAATTCATCAGCGCACATCAACAATAGTTTTTTTTTCTACACATCCTGTCAGCCACAGAGCTTTCTTATGGTGTTCATAATTTTCATTATTTGTTCAGTACAAGCAAACTCTGTATCGGTTTTGACGTAGTGTCTCATCATCGTCATCATCATCAGCAGCAAGAGTCCAGACTCGCTTGAACCAATTCTAGCGACTTGCCAGACGTTGCGGGCACGTGACCCTCTCTGGTTTGTTGCAAAACCCCACTGACCAGCGTGGTGAAGTATGGTCAAACAACGGCCCGTAACGCAGCGTGGGGGGGGGGGGGCCTTAACGTAGCAGTGGATTGACAACGGGCGATGAGCGAAAGGGCGAACAATGATCATGATGTACGTAGCGTCTACGAGCCACGGTGAAGGTCCTTCCACACGCGGTTGTACTGCGTGTATGTTGAATTTCTTTCGCACCGTACGTAGCCAACCATGCTAATCGGAGGTGCCAGGGATGGACAAGAAACGAAATACAAAAAGTAGTCTTAAAGAAATTAGTCCATCAATCTAGATGATGATTTCAAATTCCACGGCTCCAGTGGTTTCATAACATCGGAAGGAAGAGCGTTCCAGACGGCCGCGGAAGCGCGTCTGGAAAGCGACGCTCGATGCGGTGACCACCGCCTTTGTTCGATGGCTGAGCCAAAATCCGTGATGATGGATTTTGCAAATCTCGCTCGCTCGCGATCAGCTCTTACCTCCCTCCCANCCCGATACCCCCACTCGGATACCCCCCCCGCCTCACCTCGCCCAGACCCCCATGCACTCTATCCCAACCTACACGTGCGCAAAGCGTGGGCGCGCACTTAACCCGGCGTGCTGCTCGTAAATTGAAAGCCGAGCAGCGGCCTCGTAGACGCGAGAGCATCGCCTCTCTGGGAAGGAGTGCCGCGTGTTTAATGGCCGAGAGAGCATCGAGGCCATTCGGGTACGCGGGGTCACCATGAAATGAGACTGCGCCAAGCCGCAGGATGTTGCTCGGTGGTGCTGCCCTGAAAGAACAGCGCTCCGGCGCGCTGTCCGGTCGTGCAGTCGCGTAGAAGTTGTTCGGCACGAAGTTCGACGTTTGGCACCACGTGCCGGCAGCTTCTTCCGGGAATGAATCGGAAGGAAGCTATCTGATTTTGTGAAAGGGTAAAAGCTCACGGCGCGTGCAGCGAAATGCTGGGCACCTTCGGGAGCAGAACGATACAATGCTGCGGTGGGGTCTAGGAACAGAACGATATAATGCTGCGGTGTGTTATAGGAACAGAACGATACAATGCTGCGGTGTGTTCTAGGAACAGAACTGTTCAATGCTGCGATGGGGTCTAGGAACAGAACGATACAATGCTGCGGTGTGTTAGAACAGAACGATACAATGCTGCGTGTGTTCTAGGAACAGAACTGTTCAATGCTGCGATGGGTCTAGGAACAGAACGATACAATGCTGCGGTGTGTTCTAGGAACAGAACGATACAATGCTGCGGTGTGTTCTAGGAACAGAACGGTTCAATGCTNGCGGTGCGTTCTAAGGTCGAGCCGTGCNTGTGCTCCCCGGCACGACGACCGACGTTTCGCTCCTGCNGGGAGTTTTTCGGGCGCATAACAGAACAATGCTGCACGTCAGACGTCGCGCCAAACAACGCGCGCTACGACGACGAACCGAACACCAAATCGGAGCGCCCCAGATGCTGAGTGCCGCAAACGTTGCTTTGGCTTCCCAAGGGGTGCTTTTTCGGAAGTTTTGGTAGCACAGATGTTGCACGTATATGTATGTTGAACTTCTTTCACACCGTACGTAGCCACCCGCGCTAATCGGAGCGAGCCGGGTTCAAAGGTCAACAAATGCGGCGTGGCCAATGACGGAGAGCAATGATGATTATTATCGTACGGCAGATGCTCGCGCGCGCATTAAACTGACCAGGTTACAGAATGTACGTAGGCATGGGAGGAAATCCAAAGCGCGAGCACGTTTGTCAAAGAGCAACTATTGGGTCGAGGGAATTGACGGGGCAATGCGAAGCAAGCGGAATGGCGTTGAAGTTGCTGGCTTCTGCAGAGCGGTGGTTGAACACAGGACGGGTGAGAGTGTGAACGAGTCGGTTTGTGGAACAAAGCGTGACATGGGCGAAAGCATCGAGGCACAAGTCGATCAGAACAATAAGTAGTGGCTACAGGAGTGACAAGGGATGACTGTACGGGTAAGAGAATCACAACTCCGTTGCACAGGCACAGCAAGCATCCGAATGCTCGAGGCACTACGTGCATGTGATTTAAGAGGTACATGAACTATTCACAATTTTTTGTTTTACCAGTGAGGCCCCACAGCTGCGTTATCTCTTGTTCAGAAGCGACCTGGCTGCACGATGATNGCTCAACGATGCATGTGNACATTTAAGAGCCACATTACTATGAACTCACGTTGATTCTAAAAGTGGAGGGGAAAACTGGAGGACCCGGAGAAAAACCCACCCCACGGGGAGAGAGAGACACGCAAACTCCAAATATACGCAGACGTCAGGGCTGCATCGGACCTACGACCTCCTGTATACAAGGCGAGGTTGTTAACATCTAGCCACGTGATGATGATAGAGAGACACGCAAACTCCAAATATACAGCAGACGTCAGGGTCTGCATCGACCTACGACCTCCTGTATACAAGGCGAGGTGTTAACATCTAGCCACCGTGATGATGAGAGAGAGACACGCAAACTCCAAATACAGCAGACGTCAGGGTCGGAATCGACCTACGACTCCTGTATACAGGCGAGGTTGTTAACATCTCATAGCCACCGTGATGATGATGAGAGAGAGACACACAAACTCCAAATATGCAGCAGGCGTCAGGGTCGGGATCGAACCCACGATCTCCTGTATACCGGGAGAGGTAGTTAACATATCCTAGCACCGTGATGATGAGAGACACACAAATTCCAAATATGCAGCAGGCGTCAGGGTCAGGATCGAACCCACGATCTCCTGTATACGAGATGGTAGTTAACATCTAGCCACCGTGATGATGAGAGACACACAAACTCCAAATATGCAGCAGGCGTCAGGGTCGGGATCGAACCACGATCTCCTGTATACCGGAGAGGTAGTTAACATCTCTAGCTACCGTGATGATGATGAGAGAGACACGCAAACTCCAAATATGCAGCAGGCGTCAGGGTCGGGATCGAACCCACGATCTCCTGTATACCGGGAGAGGTAGTTAACATCCTAGCACCGTGATGATGATGAGAGACGCAAACTCCAAATATACAGCCGGCATCAGGGTCTGGATCGAACCCACGATCTCCTGTATACCGGGAGAGGTAGTTAACATCTCTAGCTACCGTGATGATGATGAGAGAGACACGCAAACTCCAAATATCCAGCAGGCATCAGGGTCGTGGAGGATGACCCTACACAGGTGGGATGACGGGGTGGGGGGCGGGCTACGTGAGTCACGCGCCAGGTGCGGCGAACAGAGGTGGTTAATTGGCGAGCCGTCGAGTCCCGGCGCTAATTGGCACACCTGGCGCGGGTAAGATTCTACAAGTTTCCCGGACTGGCAGGAGAGTGGCTCCCGGGACAGCCAGCTTCGCCAGCCTTCACCGCTGCATCCCCATCAACAGCAGCAGCAGCAACAACAACAACAACCGCCACTAAGTGGCGGTGACGCCACCACGGCGCTTTGGCAAGGCGAGGAGCACTTTGGGGCCACGTGAAGTGTCGATGATTTGCTGCTGACAGGTCACAGGACAGATCTGCTTACACGGGCTCACGGAGATAACTGGCAGATGCACCACCTGTGTCCCCCTACTGTGCCAAACTTGTACCGTTTTAGCCGCCCGGTGCTTCGTTGTTGTGAGCGTGGCTCCTCGCCCTCCGCTAATGCTGGAGGGCGACTGCCTCCCGACTGCCCAGTAGCGGCGTCCTTCACGAGCCTCCTCCTCCTCCACAGAGGCCGACCTTGACGTCGCTGGTCCACCCAGCCCCACATCCTCCTGTACCACATCAGCTCCGTCTCTTCTCCAGCACCTATCACCACCACCACCACAGCCACAACAGCGACAACAACAACCCACGCACCTTATTTCCCTCCTTCCTCCTCGTTTGTTTATATTTTTTTCTGGAACTCTCTTGCGCCCGAGCGGTACACATTGAAGAAATAATTTGCGTTTCGCGACGGCGGCGGTGAGTCGCGCGGTTTCGCTCGCGGTCCGCGTTTCCCATTGTTCGGGAAGGCGCGCTCCCTCCGATTTGTTTGGTTCGCTCGGCACGCGAGGAAGGCGAGCGAGATTTACATTTAAATTAGGGGCGGCTCGGCCCTCCGCCGTGTTTGCACGCAGCGCGTCTGTGTGCGTCTGCGCGCGCGCGTGTGTGTGTATGAACGTTGGTTGTGTGTGTGTGTACGTGGGTGTGTGTGTACGTGGGGTGTGTGTGTACGTGGNTGTGTGTGTGTGTACGTGGATGTGTGTGTGTACGTGGTGTGTGTGTACGTGGGTGTGTGTGTACGTGGGGTGTGTGTGTACGTGGGTGTGTGTGTGTACGTGGGTGTGTGTGTGTACGTGGGTGTGTGTGTACGTGTGTGTGTACTGGGTGTGTGTGTACGTGGGGTTTGTGTGTACGTGGGATGTGTGTGTACCTGGGGTGTGTGTGTACGTGGGGNTTGTGTGTGTACGTGGGCTGTGTGTGTGTACGTGGGATGTGTGTACCTGGGGTGTGTGTGTGTACGTGGGTTTGTGTGTATGTACGTGGGNGTGTGTGTACGTGGGGTGTACGTGGGAGCGGTGGTGATGCGGTTAGCGCGCTGCGCTACGAACCTGGCGACCCGGTTCGATTCCGCTGACGGCCAACACCAGTGACGATTATATGAACCGGTCCTGGGTCTCCCTGGGTCGACTCAGCCTCAAATGACTACCTGGTGCGGTGTGTAACATCGACACTGGGGAGACAAAGGCGGCCGGGCGTGGTGTTGGCCACCACCCCCTCGTGTGCCGTGCCGGCCTTCGGTGTTGGCTAACAGCACTCTCCCAACAGTCTGTTAAGGCTGCCTCGCAGGCGAGGGAGATAACATATCGGCTAAATAAATGAGCATGTCGCAAATAAGTCTATGAAAGATATTGTCTAAGAAGGGTCATCGCTCGAAACGTTGTTATTAGATATTGATGTTTTCTTAGTGTTGTTTTGTCGTTCACGGTTGACAGTGCACGATTGCCAACTGCATTTTTTTATTCGCAGTTTACAAATAATAATGCTAATAATCCCGGAAATACAATTAACACTTACATAACGTGTTTCACAAGTCGTCTCAAGGTGTCGTACATTCCAGGAATTGTTTTATCCCAAAAACGCAACTAATTTAATTAACATTTTAAAATAATAATTGAAAAGGGGTTATTTAAATGTCAGTGTGTTCACACCAAAAACACACACTTTACCAATTAATAGTATTTTTAAATAATAAATAGATTTCTAGATTAATTTAACAACATTCTTTAGCTCAAGAGTATCTTATGCACGTGGTGTGTGCCAGGTATATGCGGGTACCGCCATTCCAAAGATGCATATTCTGCCTATTAAATTGGCTTTGTTAATTGCATGAGGTTAAAGGAGCAACCCTGCAATTGCTTTGCTCACACTGTGCATCGGTTAANCCCCCCCCCACCTCGCATCTGAATAAATGAGTGCACCACAATTTCGATTTAAAGCTTTCGTGACTGCAGGGATTCATCTTCTTGGTTCTTTCGGTAAAGTCACGTAGAATTGAAATAATAAAATAATATAAGTAAAACATAATAAAATTATTCTCACGACGTTTCGGCCACAACGCAAGTAGCCGTGAGAATTATTTTATTATGTTTTATTTTATTATTTTATTATTTCAATTTTATGTGACTTTACCGAAAGAAACAAGAAGAGTGCACCACAGTTAGTCGTCACACTTGGTGGGGTAAAGTATGGGTACTCACACCTCCGTTCAAAACGTCTTCCGATGCGCATTTTAGAAGCGCTCTCCTCTCTCTCTATCTTGAGTTCCCTCTCGTAGTGGAGTCCGTTCCGCCAGCGGGTGGCGTAAGCCGGCAGTTTGCGGGGCTGCGCCTCTATCACAAAGGGCTTCGTAACGGCCACGTGCGGCGTCATTTCGCTTGAGGCTGCTGTTAAGCGCCACGGTGGCGACGAGATGTTAACTACCTCGCCCGGTATACAGGAGGCCGTGGGCTCGATCCCCACCCTGACGCCTGCTGTATATTTGGAGTTTGCGTGTCTCTCCCCGTGGTCGCGTGGATTTCCCCTCCACATTTAGAATCAACATCACGCGTTTGGAGCATTTGCCTGCCGTAAATGCCCGCGTGATGAGCCACTTCTCTGAGCTAACATCTGTGGCCAGGTCGCTTCTGAATGAGAGCTACAGTCCACAGCTCAGCAGGGGCATTACCTGCTAAAATAAATAGAAAAATGTTCCTTACATTTTTTTTATCAAGTCGCTGCATTCGGCTCGTTCGGTAAGCTCTCGCCGGGTTTGACGGTTGCTGCCGCCGCTGCGTTCGTCCGCCGCCCCGCCAGGCTCTACGAGTTCCCCGTGCGGGCACCGCCGCCGCCGCTGCCGCCGCTGCCGCCGCTGGCCCTGCTGCCGGCCAAGCGGCCCCGCATCTCGGCGCCGGCTCCACCGCGCCGGGGCAAGGGCGGCTTCCCCATGAAGGGCGGCCCACGCTCCACCATCACTGGCACCGCGGCCCCCGCGCCCAAACGTGAGCCCCCCACCCTCCCTCGCAACCCCACCCCCCTGGCCCCCAGCAGCAAGCGCTGNTTTTCTTTCTCTCTTTGTCGACGCAGCAGATGCTTGGCCGGTCAGTCGGTCAGTCGGTCGGTCATCCGATCTATGAAACTATTTTTTATTTTACCGGGTAAGGCCCACTGAGCTGCTATAGTTCTTTTTCAGAAGCTACCTGGCTATCACATATGGTAGCTCAACGGAGTGGCTTATCGCGTGGAAATATATAACGGACAAATATTCTAAGCACACGTTGATTCTTAATGTGGAGGGAAAACCGATGGGTCCGGAGAAAAATCCACGCGACCACGGTGAGAGAGACATGCAAACTACCAATATACAGCAGGTGTCAGGGTCGGGATTGAACCCACGATCTCCTGCATACCAGGCGCGAGAGATAATATCTCGCCACCGTGGCACAATCGGTCGGTCGGTCCGTTGATTGCTCGATTGGTCCTGCTCACTTTCCAGGAAGCCAAACCACACGGAGTGCCAGCGGCTGGGTGGTGGGTGGCAGTGTGAGTTGCTCCAGAGGTGTGGACTCGAGTCATGTGACTTGGACTCGAGTCAGACTCGAGTCATGAATTTGATGACTTCAGACTCGACTCGGCAAAATGTACAAAGACTTGCAACTCGACTTGGACTTGCATAACAATGACTTTGTCCCACCTCTGAGGTGTGGACTCGAGTCATGTGACTTGGACTCGAGTCAGACTCGAGTCATGAATTTGATGACTTCAGACTCGACTCGGCAAAATGTACAAAGACTTGCAACTCGACTTGGACTTGCATAACAATGACTTTGTCCCACCTCTGATGTGGACTCGTCGTGATTGGACTCGAGTCAGACTCGAGTATGAATTTTGACTTCAGACTCCCGAAAAATGTTTGCAACTCGATTGGACTGCATAACAATGACTTTGTCCTACCTCTGAGGTGTGGACTCGAGTCATGTGACTTGGACTCGAGTCAGACTCGGTAATGAATTTGATGACTTCAGACTCGACTCGGCAAAATGTACAAAGACTTGCAACTCGACTTGGACTTGCATAACAATGACTTTGTCCCACCTCTGGTTTCTANCCCTTTGTGTACTGACACGCCGCTCGCGCCACGCCAGCGCTGTGCCAAGCTAGCCCAGCACGGGTCCAAAAGAGGCGTGCTGGGCTTGTCTTTTTCCACCGCAGAAGCCCGTGCCGTGCCGCTGATGGCGTCACACGCAACGAGCGCTCCAATCGGTCTAGCCCTGTGCCAGATTCCGATGTCTTGTGAGGCCGGCGAATCACGTCTTTTTTCTAATTCTACGGCTCGACCCGGCAAATATCCCGGTGGGGAAACCCCCGTCAGAGGTCGCAAACGGGTTTTGATTCCTTACCCGTACCGGACGCACCAGGGTCGCAAACGGGTACGGGTATCGGGTACCTGATTGCGACCTCTGGGATGAAGCCATGTTGCAGGCGCGGTGGGTTGATTCTAGGAACTTGAATTGTGAGAAGAGACAAGACGTTGGGAAATGAGTTACTCACCAGTGACTCACGGTCTACCCGTACCCGGCCGCACCAGGGTCACAAACGGGTACCCGTACCGGCCGGGTACGGGTAGCCGGGTATCGGGTAGGGGTATCGGGTACCCAGTTGCGACCTCTGCCGCCCGTGCCACGAGTGCGCCGTGCCTCGCCGTCGGTGCAAGTGGTGTCCGAGTAATCCCTGCCGTGGCCTCCCTGCTGCTTCTCTCTCTCTGTCGCGCGCCTCTGGCAGTGCGGGCCCTGAGCCTGCAGGCCATCAAGGGGAGCTGCGGCAGGTGAAGTTCCGCATCGATTCGCTCCTGGAGAATCTGGAGAAGATCGAGAAGGAGCAGAGACCTCAGAACGGTGGGTTTGGTTCGCGCGTGGCCGACGCCGAAAGGCGACGGGGAAACTCGCCATAAACGAGGCAAACAGAAATAAGTAATATTTAAAAATTTTTTTTTAAACGCGCTTTAATTAAATGTACCGTATGAGTAATGGAAGAACTCCACGACTCCAGGAAGTAGCCCCGAAGCTTGCCATAACGTAAGGGACTGTGGTGATTTACAGCCAGCGTCAGTCCCTTCGTACTGCAGGCTGACTCCCCTGTCATTACCTCCCGTGGCCACTAGTCCACTCGCACTGCAGGGTGACTCCCCTGTCGTTACTTCCAGTGGCCACTAGTCCACTCGTACTGCAGGCTGACTCCCCTATCATTACCTCCCGTGGCCACTAGTCCACTCGCACTGCAGGCTGACTCCCCTGTCATTACCTCCCGTGGCCACTAGTCCACTCGCACTGCAGGCTGACTCCCCTGTCATTACCTCCCGTGGCCACTAGTCCATTCGCACAGTAGGTTGACTCAACTGTCATTACACATATATTATAGATATTTTTTATTCATATCTTATTTTGAGCTACACAATTTAAGGAGCAGCGAAATCAGTGGAGGCCCACGTCCAGCAGCGTATTGATCATGGCGCATGATGAGGATACATTAAAAGTGCCCATAGCAATTGTAATCATCTTTTTTCTTTTTGTTAAAGGAGACTTGGGATTTAAGCCGGTGTACGCACGTGAAAGAAAACGCTTTCAATCTTCCGTAGAATTTCGACATGATATCGTCGCCTTTTTTTATGCTCAGCAACTCCAGGAGACGAAACGAAAAGAGTTCGCTCGCAAACAAGAACATTCATTGTGAAAGCATATTTAAATTGAAAGGCCTCTGGTGGTTTTGTGTTCTTTTGAAGGTGGCGTGCGTGCGTGCGTGCATGTGCGCGTGTGTTTTTGTTAACCGGTAGCGTAGAGGCTAGCGCGGGAGCGGTTGCGGTTATTGATGCTGCCGCACGAACCCAGCGACCCGACTTTGATCCTGCTCACGGCCAACACCAGTGACGATTATCTGAACCGGTCCTGGGCCTCCCCTAGGTCGACTCAGCCTCAAATGAGTACCTGGTGCGGTGTGTAGTAAACATCGCCACGAGGGAGACAAAGGCGGCCGGGCGTTGGTGCTGGCCACTCGCCCACTCGTGTGCCGTCCGGCATTCGTAGCGCTGCTCGCTAACAGCACTTGCCCCCAAACAGTCTGTCACAGGCTATACGGGTATCTTTGTCTTTGTTTGTTTTTACCATTTCTCAGTTCATTGCGAGAGGTTCAAGCGACCCCTTTAAATTTCCTGTCAATCTTTTACGGGGGAAACACGAGGCCCTCGGCGACGCTGATTAAACGGCTGTCATTTCATCGATTTCATTTCTTAATGATGATTTTTTTTTCATTTTTGCCCCCCCCCCCCCCACCACCGTTTGAAAAATGGACACGGCCGGCTTGCCCGTTTGGTCATTTTTCTTTCGCCCCAACAACAACAACAACGAGACCGGCTCTCTTCCCCCACACGATTGCCTGCCCTCCCCATAGTCCAGCGGTCGGGAACCTATGGCTCGCGAGCCATATATGGCTCTTCCGGTGACGGCATATGGCTCCCAGACAATTTTGAGTTGGAAAAAATAATAATAAAAAAATCAGTTTGGAACTGATTTTAAAATACTTGTGATATTGTTTAATAATAGTGTGTCATTTTAAAGTAAACAGAAATTAGTTTTGAAGATAAATTTCACGGGTCACGCCTGCATGAAGCTCAACCTCACCACGTACGAACCAGACTACAAGGCCATCACAAAACCATGCAGCACCAGAAGTCGCATTAAAAGTAAGACATATTTAATTTATTATACGTTAAAAATACTATATGGCTCTCAATGAAATATATTTAGAAATATTTGGCTTTTATGGCTCTCCCAGTCAAAAAGGTTCCCGGCCCCTGCCATAGTCCATAGCCACACCTGAAGGGGAAAAAAATTCATTTTTTTTTAACCGTAAAGGATTAGGATCGTATGACTGTGGACAGAAATTGCTATGTTTATTCCCACCAATGACCTCTGTGGCATTTTGTGCTGAAATCAATAGGAGCCAAATTTGTTTTAAAAATATGTATGCATTGGTGTGTTCTGCCGAGTGGCCTGCCCTTGTTGATTTACCTTGGCGTAGCTTGCTGTTGTTGTTGTTGTAAAACTGACTATAGATACGCAGAGGCACGGACCTTGTCAGCCTCCTGCATGCGCAAGAGGCATGTGATGCAGTGTGAGATTAACGTTAATTCTGGAATTCCGGAATTAATAAATACAATTTAAAAATAAACAAAAATTAGCAAGTGAAGGGACTGCCATTGGCAGTGGGCTACAAGCATATGAATTAGAAAAAAAATCAACTCGCCAATTTCCTCGCGAATACCACCGCTGCACAGGCAAACATAAAATAGGCCGACGTTTCAGGCATTGACCCATCATCAGTGTCCATTGTCTAAAAGAGAGTACTATCGTGCAAAAGGCCCATTTCCCAAACCATCTAATATATATAAGACGAGAGAGTCAATGACCTCTGATATAGTGCGGCGGCGAAAGAGGTTCTCCATCCAAACATAGGACAGATATAAATCGAGATAGAGTGAGTTATTGTTATTCTTGGTTATTTCGGTAAAGTCACGTAGAAGGGAAATGATAAAATAATAAAATATAAAACAATAAAGATTCTCACGACATTTCGACTGCAACACAAGCAATCATCGTCAGGTGTGAAATCCACAGCAAGATTTTTTTTAAAGTGTAGGTTTTTCCCTTCTACGTGACATTACCGAAAGATCCAATAATATGAATCCCTGCAGTCACGAAAGCTTTAAATCTAAATTTTAGTTATTGTTGTTTGTCAATAATGCTTCTATACTCCATGGATAGATAAATGCAATTGCTCGTTCATAACAAATGTGAAAACATTCTAATTTAATGTATGAATATGGATTACAAATTTGAAATTCTAAACACCCCGCAAAGAGATGTATTTTCTATTATTCGAAGAAAGCAGAAGAGAAGATGAAAGAGGGAGAACTGAGAGAGAGAGAGAGGGGAGAGTGGAATAAAATGCCCATACGTTTCGTCCAACGAACACAATATCGTCAGGAAATTGGATTTCTAATGCGCCATTCTCAGACACACACACACACGAACGCGCTCAGTTTGCGTCGGGGTGTAACGATCAGCGCAGACAAACGCGCTTTGTCCGGCCTGAAGCAAATAATCCCCCCATGCCCATCCCTCGGCATGATGATGTTATCAACAAAGCATGGCGCTGTGGGTAGAAAACTGGCATTGTGTGAAAATTCTAGATTTGAAGCTTTCGTGACTTCAAGGATTCATACTCTTAGTTTTTCCGGTAAAGTCACGTAGGTAAAAAATTAAAAAAATTAATAAAATAATAATAAAATAAAAATCACGACGTTTCGGAGGCAACACAAGTCTCCGTCATCAGGTGGGACCGTCACAGCCAGATTTGCTGTATCAAGTGATCAGGTGAGACCGTCACAGCCAGATTTGCTATATCAAGCTCACTTGATACAGCAAATCTGGCTGTGACGGTCCACCTGATGACGGAGATTTGTGTTGCCTCCGAAACGTCGTGATTGTTATCTTATTATTATTTATTTTATTAATTTTAATTTCACTTTTACCTACGTGACTTTACCGAAAAAACTAAGAGTTTTGTGTGAAAACCCCACCATTGGTGTTGTTGTGCCACAGCGTCAAGGTTTTGTTTACTTTTCTAAAATTTTTTTTTTAGCAGGTAAGGCCCCACTGAACAGCTCTTTGTTCAGGACCGTCCTGGCCATCGCACACGATCGCCCGACGAGAGGCGCCTGATGATCGTGTGGAAATTCACAGCATGCCGAATACTCCGAACGCACGTTTCATTGCGATCTCGAATCGTTGTCGCGGAAAGTACGACATCGTTGATTCATTGACGAGTGCGCATAGCATACCGCCGGTGTGCCGCGTCGCATTGTCGTGGTTGAGCCGTTTGCGCTGTCGCTGCACGGCGATGCGATCTCCTCGAGTGAGAGGAGACGGGGAGAGAGAGAGAAATGGCAGAGAGACGACTGACTCGCAATTGGAGAGTTCGCGCTTGGAATACTTCGGGTCGGCGGAGGAGGTGGGGTTGGGGGTACATTTTCACCGCAGTTGGCGTTATGAATAGGTTGACATCAGCGGATACATTGAATTGCAGATTATGCCTCGAAAGGTCAAAATTATGTACAGTCCTAACGGACAGTGCGTAGGTTGTCGCGGGTGTGCTCGACAGCTGTCTGCCATTCGTTGTCGGCAGTGAGCGCGTGTTGCCAATCCGATTGGCGCACGACGTTTTTCGCCCTGGTGCTTTTGAAGGAAGAAGTTCCGGCGCAGTGTTTTTTTTCACAACTGTACGAATGCGAACGACTCCTTGCTTCCAATGATAGACAAAGATAAAGATGCCCCGTGTAGCCTCAACAGGCTCTTGGGGCAAGTGCTGTTAGCGAGTAGCACGTATGAGGGCCAGCGTAGCACACGAGGGGGTGGTGGGCAACACCACCCCGACCGCCTTTGTCTCCCCAGTGGCGATGTTTACACATTGCACCAGGTACTCATTTGAGCCGAGTCAACCTAGGAAGCCCACAACCGGCTCAGATAACAGTCATGGTCTTGGATATGAGTTAACCGCACACCACTGCTTCACAATGATAGACACAACGCACAAGCTCGGTGTGCCATACAAGTCAGCAATGAACCTTTGATATATGTGTATACCGTATATCAATACACACACGTGTGTGTGTGTGGCATTATCGAATTCCCGGTCTCATAAGCTCCCATGAAATATAATAAAACGGTGAGCCATTAGGCACAAAGCACCATGCAGCCCAGTCTAATAACATTTTTTTTTCTATAATCGAGGCACAAAGGAATTTCCCAAGCAGCCCCGGAGTAATGAGGCAAGGAATAACATTCTACAGAGCCGTCCGGTCATTACCGCTGCCCCTGCGTGTTCGCTGTGCATTTGGGTCGTAAAATGTGGGCAAAGGTGAAGCCCTGCAGTGGCCCGGTTGCATTCCATGCTGGCAGAAGATCTTCACTCGGACGAGCCTAGAAAGCCCCCTCCTTCCAGAGGAGTCACTTGGTCGCCTCTCCCACGCTGGCGAGACGCCTTAGAAGTAACGGGAGTATACACCCACATTGCACTCCACTGCACGTGACCTGCTGATGGATTTGGGTGGACGGAGGCGGCTGAGCGGATTTAAGAAATTGCCACGCCGTGAGATCAAATCAAATAAACTTTGGAGTAAATGGTCATTTCGAGTGACTTATATATTTGGCAAAATATGACCGTACTGTTTTTCGTCCACTTGCAACAGACGGAGTTTAGTTTCGTTGGCCAGCTTTTCTTCCCCTTCAGTTCCGATGATGTACGTGCATATCGTCAAAACGAAACCGGAATAAAACGAAAAAAAGTCACTTTATCGGTACCGAGGTTCCCACAAGGCCAAGCGGGGAGGGCATGTGGCCCAGCTTGTTGCCAGCTATCATAGAGTTGCGGTCGTGTCACTGCGTCCCTCTGCGGTGAGTAGCGACGTCTTAAAAACAACGGCGTTACTACGCCCTCTAAAAAATTGAATCAACGCCGACCGCTTGCGAGTTCCCGAGATTCAGAGGTTAACGGGACCGCACCCCGCAACTTGCATTTGCCTCTGAACGGGAAAGGGTTAACCAGGGTCGGTCGCCGGCTCGAACTGCATCACGCTTGCAACGGCACAGGGCAAGCGCGTGGTCTTTGGGCCGTGTCACCGTCCCATGAACGTCGCTGGAACACACTGGGGCCACAGGGCCCGTGGGCCGAAGGACAGTAATTACATTTTATTTTATTTGTTTTGGCAGCGAAACAGACATCCACGTGTTTATTTCTTATTTATCACGTCGGTTTGAGATGCCGAACAGCGCAGTGTCTCCTTTTCGGTGTTTATTATTTTAGTTATTTTCTTCTCTTCACCGTTTTTTTAAAATATATATTTCGTTATTTGATGTAACTTTTTTCTCCCCCCACAATTGTGTTTACTCGCGAGAGCTGCTGATATTGCCGCCTTCATTTCTCACCGTTGCGACGAAAACAAATTGACGGCCGAAAGACGCAGTTTTCACTGCGGCGACAAAAACACTTCTCACGCGTAAATCCACATTACCCCGGCGATTCTTAAAAACAAAACTAAAAATAGGGTGCTTCGTAGCACTGAAATCACATTTTAATTACATTTGTGTTGTTTAAAGTGCCAATTTTGAAACTTTGCAGCGAAGTCGGCGAGCGTGGACCGTTGCAGGAGACATCCTTGGATGCTGACGCTCGTTTTGTTCGGTGGAGACAATAGATTATTCATTTCTGTGCCCGATTTAAAATATTACATTGTGTCACTTTGTCCGTTTGCCCGTCCGAGGACCCTTCAGTGGTATTTCCTTTTTTATAAAACTGCAAAATTCGCGTTTGCAGTCAAGAGCTACCCTATTCGATTCGTTTTAAGTATTGACATTTCATTGATTATCGTTTTGATTCACCAGTGAATCATCAGATAATTATAATTGTTCAATCTTCATTTGAAGCTTTCGTGACTGCAGGGATCCATACTCTTCAGTTCTTTCGGTACGTAGGTATGAAATAAAATAAATCACGACGTTTCGATCGCAACACAAGCGGTCGTCCTCAGGCGAACAAAAATTGTTGTTATGATTTCAACTTGGAGCGTGCGCATGTCCATTCGCTCGCTCTAGAACAGAGGGAATCATTCGGAGCGTGAGAACCACGACGAGCTGGATGGCAGCCAGGCGTTTTGAATCGACGCCAAAAATGCCCAAGTTCCGCAGTCCTCCATATATTAAGGCGTTATCGGCCGTGTGAGTGAACCCGAAACCCGGCAAAAAAACCAGCATACGGTGAGCAAACACTCGATACGGCACGGACGGAACGGGTCGGTCCAACGTTTTTTGCGCACTGACTTCGCTCGACGCCCACAATGACATGTCACAGGGCGCTTCACAGATGAACATTAAAGCGCATTTAACGTTACGATCAAAACGCCCGTCGCTGCGACGGCGTCGTGCTGGCGGATGGGGCGTGCGTCCTGCAAGGCCGACCTTTAGCGCTGGTTTTTTTGTTGTTGATCAGCCGTGTTTTGGGCAAGCCTTTGATGAGTGTGGCCGGTCTTCAATGGGCGACGCAACTTTCACGCTCAAATTGCGCTCATTTTGGATCGTCTTTTTAAAAAGTGCTCACGGCGCTAAAGCGTTCGTGCTTTTTAAATCCTTTATATTAAGTTCACTTGCTTGCGCGCTACGACCGTGCAAATCTTTCGGTCGTTTTTTAACCCACTTCCCGTGATCCAATCGAGCTGACAATTTGCACACAGACTCGTTGTGCGTGACAATTTATTTTCTGAAAAAAATTCCAAAATTTTCCACTTTTTAGGAAACATTTTTTTTCATATTTAATTTAAAATACCAATGTGATAAAAATGAAACTCTTACTCAAGAAAACAGAAATGAATATAAATAAAACCGATGCCACGCATATAAAGGATTATAGTGAAAACTTGTTTTTACGGGTTAATATTTTCAACCCTCAGCCGCAAGCGTAATCAGAGCCACTCGTCTGTAATGTGAAGGGAATAATTTGCGTGGTTACCTGTTGTTTTATTATTTTTATTTGTTACCTGCTGATGCAGCAGCTCCTCTCGATTGCCAAACTGCTCAACACAAAGAAAAAGTAAATCCAAGCCTTTTTGGGTCGGCAATTTAATCTTCCGTGCAAATGTAGGTTAGCCTT
Organism: Lethenteron camtschaticum; assembly: GCA_018977245.1. Taxonomy (NCBI): domain Eukaryota; kingdom Metazoa; phylum Chordata; class Hyperoartia; order Petromyzontiformes; family Petromyzontidae; genus Lethenteron; species Lethenteron camtschaticum. Next base: position 8,190,916 of record MU249602.1, read on the forward strand.
CAGCTGCGATGCAGTCCGCTTAATGGCCTAGTCAATTAAGCATCTGAAATTATTTTAATTACACGGTCGTGTAGCTGTTTTTATGTTTGCTATTCTCCCAGTTTTTTCCTCCACTTTCGCCCCAGTTGTGCTTCGGAATCATTTTAATAAGACAAATCATCCACTCAGAACCCCCAGGTCAAGCACAAATGTATTATATATATACATCCTGTTATATTATCCTGCATTTGTTCAACGGCATTGTGTCTTGAGACAAAGCCATCATTTGGCACGCGAGCAGAGTAGTGGATAAGCCCTTGTTTATAAATTCGGCCCGTGGAAAAATTAAAATATCACACGGGAAGCCATACATCTGTTGTTTTTGTGTTTTTCGAAAGGCGGCTTGACATGATGTCACCACGTATTCACGCCGGAGGTGGCTGTACTTCTCCACACTTGGCAAACTGAGATTCGTAAATGTTCGCAGGTGGCATTTCGCCAAATCAAGTGGCGGATCAATTAAACGTGGCCAGAGTGGTCATCGGTGACCAGGAGCTGGACTTGTAGTTGACGGGCGTAACGTATCGTCGACCGTCTAAGTGCTAAGGGGCCGTCCATAAATGACGTCACGCACCTGGGGGGGGGGTCAGACATTTGTGACGATGTGTGACGAGGGGGGGGGGTTGAGAAATTTGACGTCACAAAAAATGCGCAACTTTAAATAAATATGGACAACACGTTCACTTAATGAAATATACTTTTAATAAATGTTTTCTAAACAACATCAGTGCAGCGCCACATTAAATACGCACTACAATGACAATGGTTTAAAGTGATTTGAAGCATGTTTTAATTTATTTAGGGAGGGGGGCAGATCTTTGTGACGTCATATTTGAGGGGAGGGGGGTCTGACTTTTTGTGACGCCGTTGACGGGGGTCACAGTAAAAAAATTAACCCGTAAAAAAAGTTTTTCACTATAATCCTTTTTATATGCGTGGCATCGGTTTTATTTTATTATTCATTTCTGTTTTTCTTGAGCAAGACTTTCATTTTTATCACATTGGTATTTTAAATTAAAGATGAAAAAAAATTCCCAAAAAGTGGAAAATTTTGGAAAAAAATTTTCACGAAAATAAATTGTCACGCACAACGATTCTGTGTGCAAAATGTCAGCTCGATTGGATCACGGGAAGTGGGTTAAAAACGACCGAAAGATTTGCACGGTCGTAAGCGCGCAAGCAAGCAAGTGAACTTAATATAAGATTTTTAAAAAGTGTCTCTCCCGAGGTAAAATGGGGAACGCGTTCTGACTGACTGCCGCTCGCTCTCGTGTCCAACTTATTTTTTCTTTTGTACTCCCCTCACAGATCCGCGCCCGAGGTTCACGATTTTCCGGCGCAAGACCTGGGGGGTTGGGGGGTTTGGGGGGCACGTTACCAATGGAAAACGTCGACGACTCGGCGCAAAATACCACCACGTGACTAGGCCCCAATAGAAAAAAGCAACATTGACGTTAAACACAAAGATAAACTACAGCAGCAACAAGATACACGAATAAAACAAAGATTTTTTTGAGTCGTAAAAACAATAACCTGATAGAATTACTTTCTTACAGAAGGAGGCACAGTTTTTTTTTATTACATTCTAAATATTTTTTCTTACGGTTTTGACAACTGTAGTCTCAACATTGCGTGTGTGTGTGTTGTCTTTATAATGTGTTAACATTTCCACGGGTGATTTTCTTCATTCCAGGCGCCACAAAGCTCTATCCACATCCTTTAGCCTTTTTTTAAGGGAATAATAATTCTTCATCTCCGTACGCAGCACTTTACACCGGCCACACCCGAACCACACCAGCACGGGGCAACCAACACATTAAATGCCAGCCTCACAAAAGAGACATCTGCAATCTGGTTCGGTGGCCAAGCAGGGCCAGGGGCGGGGCTAATGACGTGTGCAAGTGCGTGAGACGTCAGTCAAGTACAACTCAGAATTAATAAAGGTTTTTTTTCTTTCTTTNGGGGTGGGGTGGGGGGGTTAGATCACGTAAATATAAATCTGTGTCGTTAAGCCCGCCACCACCCGAGCACACATTTACTGTCCTCCAGCACACCGGTGGTGCTGAAGTAGCACATAATTGGCACGTTTTTGTTTATGACAAACCTTACTAATTGGATGTGTGGTCGGGTGGTGGCGGTTTTAATGACACATGTTATTTTTAAAGTACCTAACCCAAAAAAAAACACTTTATTATTAATAATATTGCTCGCCAAAGCCCTACTACTACTTCTACGTGTTAAACAACACGGAAAGGCGTCAAGTGCCCGTTCAACGCACGTGGCTCAGCTTCTGCAGTGGAAAAAAATAATTATGTCTGCGCCAGGCTAGTTTGCCAAAGGGCCCTGGCATGGCTCGGTTGTGCAGTGGAAAAGAACATGCTGGCAGCACCAAGCTCGCTTGGCAGTGTCCTGGCATGGCTCGGTTGTGCAGTGGAAAAACCATGCTGGCTGCACCAGGCTAGTTTGGCAGGGACCCTGGCATGGCTCGGATATGCAGTGGAAAAATACGGTATTAGTTGGGCTTCATTCATGATTATGTGCGACTGTGTGTGTGTGCTGTATTTGAAACATATCCACCACGTATTTATAACCTTTCATAACGACGATGATATAAACAACTTATAATAAAAACAAACGTGAACAATAAAACACGAGTGATTTTGATTGCGTTTTTATTTAGTATTTTGACACGGGAGTGTGCGTTTCATTAAATGTGTACCTTTTTTTGGGGGGGGGGGGGGTGGCAATTTGTGAACACACACAAGTACATCGTCTGAGCTAATACGATTACATTTCAGTTTTCAGTGTGAGGGCAAGAGTCGGTGGTGAAGCGGTTAGCCCAAGACCTTTTGAAGCGAGTGACCCGAGTTTGATTCCCGTCCACGGCTAACATCAGTGGCGAAGTGAAATGTGAATCAGAACCATCCCTCGCCCTCCCTNCCCCCCCCAACTTTTCACCGCATTGACCAGGCGTGGTGAAGTATGGTCAAATAACCCACATAACAGACATGCCGTAGATAGGTTATTGGATTAATCAAGGGCTGTGCATTACTAATTTTTATTTGTTTATTTTAGCTCAGATTATTGTAAAAATTATGAACGATGTGTCACTCAATTAAAATACACACTTTTTATTTCATATATCCCCCCCCCGCCTCCACAATTTAATTTACAATTTTTCTGGCGTAGGAGAACACCGCGCAGATGGGCGCAGCAAAATCGCGCGCCTGCAAAAAAAACGATCTTCCATATTTTCAACTCGCCTTATAATTAAAATGGAACCTTGATTTGAAGCTTTCGTGACTGCAGGAATCCATACTCTTTGGTTTGTTCGGTAAAGTCACGTAGGTATAAAATAAATTATAAATATTTGTATTTTATTTCGCGTAGGTGTAAAGTAGTAACTCGGCAGGAGACGACTTCACGGGTAGCACACTCTTTATTTTCACCAACTTGTAGTTACACGGATGACTAACACCCTACTTCGTTATGCGGGTGACTAACACCCACTCAGCTACACGGGTGACTAACACCCACTCAGCTACACGGGTGACCAACACCCACTCAGCTACACGGGTGACCAACACCCACTCAGCTACACGGGTGACCAACACCCACTCAGCTACACGGGTGACCAACACCCTCCTTAGCTACTCGGGTGACTAACACCCACTCAGCTATACTGACACGGGCTCTTACGCCCGTAGCCTTCCGGGACACACCCAGCCGGGTGCCCGTCTCGGCTCTGGGTACCACCGTCCCGACCCACGTCGGACTACGGTCCCCCAGTCTCGGCTCCGAGCCGCACAGGGCCCCGGTCCTCACAAGGACGGCGGGACTAGGGGTCTCGGGCCACTACCTCCTCCACCCCGTCTTCGGTCTTCAACTGGTTAACACTGACCACGAGTGCTCTCGCGCGTCTCCCTTTATACCCCTCCTGCGGACGTCGCTGAGAGCACCCACTTATCTGACCAATCACTGCGCACTCGCTACGATCCTCTTTTCCCAGCTTGTGTCAGCGCGCCTTACCACCGGCGCGCGCGTCCATACCACGCCCACATCGCGTGCCCAACCCCGCGCCCCGTGATCCATCACTGTCGGCGCACGTCAATACCACCACTACATCGGTATAAAATAAAATAATAAAATAACATTTATTTAATTTATTTTATGCCTACGTGACTTTACCGAAAGAATAAGAATACGTTTTACTCTTTCTGGCACTAAAACTGGCGTTCAGATGTTCAAACACCAAACATCTGAACACCTGTTTTATTGCGAGAAAGAGTAAAAAACTATGATTTTTCATACTTTGATACTAACAAAAAATGTCTCATTTTGTAGCTGCTCACCCGAGTTATAAATTCCCTGATAGTGCATTGTCTTTGGGCCGTCCATAAATGACGTCACGTACCTAGGGGGANGGGGGGTCAGACATTTGTGACGATGTGTGACGGGGGGGGGGTTGAGAAATGTGACGTCACATCAAAATACGCAACTTTAAATAAATATAGACAACACGTTCTACTTAATTAAATAGACTTTTTAATAAATGTTTTTTTATTTTTTTCGATTTAAAGCTTTCGTGACTGCAGGGATTCATATTCTTGGTTCTTTCGGTAAAGTCACGTAGAAGGGAAATAATAAAATAATAAAATAAAACATTATTTTTAAAACATTTTATTTTATCATTTCCCTTCTATGTGACTTTACCGAAATAGCCAAGAAAATGTTTTCTCCTACAGCATCAGAGTGCATCGCCACATTAAATACGCACTACAATTAGAATAGTTTAAAGCGATTTGAAGCATGTTTTATATTTTTTTTNGGGGGGGGGGGGCAGAACTTTGTGACGTCATATATGAGGGGGGGTCTTATTTTTTGTGACGCCGTGTGACGAGGGGGGGGGTAATAAATCGTCCAAAATCGCGTGACGTCATTTATGGACGGCCCTTTTGTGCTGTTCGCCTTTTGGCGTTCTCTCATCTGACACTAGTGTCCTAGAGAAAGCCGCCTCTGGTGTAGACCAATCAGTTTGAAAGACAATGGCAGCTATTATGAGACAATGTTTGTTTGCATGCATGTTCACCACAACTACCGTGTGTGATTAACGCACACTTGATTCCTTGCGAAATGTTTCTATTTGGTGTTGGAACAGCTGTTTTATCGGCAGAAAGGGTAAACCCTATTCTCATTTTCGCCTTGTAATTAATTTACTCGTGGCCCACTCGAAGCGCCACAATTTCACGCAAAATATTTTTTTTTTATGAAATCACGGCTCTCTAAATCGTAACAATTCATCAAACACCATTGCTATGAAAGATCCCCACGTATAGTATTCACAGACTGTTTGGGGCAATTGCTGTTAGCGAGCACCTATAAAGGCCGGCACGGCACACGAGGGGTGGGTGGCCATCACCACGCGATGTTTACACACCGCAACCAGGTACTTATTTTGAGGCTGAGTCGACCTAGGGGAGGCCTGGGACCGATTCAGATAATCGTCACTGGTGGTTGTTGGCCGTGAGCGGTTCGTAGCGCAGTGCGCTAACTGCTACACATCCGCTCCCCACATACATAGCGAATAGCGTTACGGGCGAGGCAAACGGGGCACGGCCTTTAATTCAAGACCGTAGCCATGGAGTCAACATTGGGGGGACCAAATCTTCCAGGGGTGTGGGGGTCCAACCNAAAAAAAAATCAAATTTGAAAACGAATTTCCTGCCTAAAATAAAAAAAAAATCACTAACACAAGGATGGACTTTTTTTTTTTTACAATGTCTAATAGTTATTGTATTACTTGCTCTGTTTTTTTCTTTTTTACCTTTTCTTGTTTCATTGTATGTAATGGCAGAGATTAGGATGAATAAAGTACAACCATAACAATCATATAAACAGAAATCTATTTTATAGCAACATATTGGGGGGACATTTTCAGCATATTTGAATATATTATATTACGGCCTTGGTTTAATTACCCAATTTGCCATGTGCTTTTTTGGTTTAATTACGACGCGCATTTTTAAATTCGCGTCCCTCCTGCGGAGAGGGGGCAGAAGTGGGCGGGGTAAAGGAAGGGGTGGGGAGAAGTGGGCGGGGTAAGGGGTANGGGGGGGANGGGGGTGGGGGGTTCCGTTACTCGCGACAAATCGGATAACGCGACAATGATTGTGGGGCGGGGTGGGGTAAAGTCGCGCATCCCTCCCCCCACGTGTGCCGCTGAACGGGAGGTAATGGGCGGGGCTGACGTCGTCCACATCGTCACCGGCGTCACGCCGGGGCAGCGGTTGGGGGTTTCCTGCCTTCGGAGGCGAGCCACCGGGGGCTTTTTGGATTACACGCTTTCTTTAAACTCACTGTCTGTTGTTGTTGTATCCTCAAATCTTGTAACTCAATTTTAACCCACTTCCAATGTGGTATTGACTGCAAACTTGGTATACTTATGTCATACTGATGACAATACATATATATTTTTAACATTGTTATGTTTCGGCTTGGGTCTAGTTGCCCTCGGTCTCTTACGTTGTGGCAAGCTTCGGGGCCACTTCCTGGAGTCGTGGAGTTCTGCCATTACTAGTATTTCATAAAAGCGTGTTTAAAAAAAAAGTTTTTTTAATATTACTTATTTTAAAGGAGCCTGAGTAAATTCTACAAAATTCTGGACCTCAATTTTTTGTATCGCATAATCAACTTCATTGACTAATCATCCCAGGCTTACGGTACTATTGTTTACCCTTTGCCAATCCACCTCGCGCCGTGTGGGTCATGGCAGTGGTGCCGCGTGGCTGGCGAGGCCTCCGATCCGTCGGGCACGTTGCAGTTGCACCGCCTGCACACTCACAGCATGCCACTGGGTCGTGGGGGGTATGTTTGACCATACTTCACCACGGTGGTTTCGTGCGGGTTGGGTAAAGAAAGCAAANGGGGAGGCCCAGACAAGTTAAATATCACCGATGGTAGCCGTGGCCAGGAATCGAACTCGGCTCACGCGGTTCGTGCCACAGTTCATTCCACCGCTGCACCACCGCTCCTAAACGAAACATCCGTTAATTGCGTTAACTTAAGTAAACAAAAAGGGGAAAACTTCTGCGATGAAGCAAACATTTCTTGGTTTAGTGGTAGGTTTTTACCTTTTAAACTTAAAAAACTGACACCTTTATACAAGGCATCATGTTTGCAATAACCACAACACAAGCAGTCAAATGCAAACAAAAGAAACAACTTGAAATGTTTTTTGTTATTTGACTGCTTGTGTTGTGGTTAATGCAAACATGATGCCTTGTATAAAGGTGTCAGTTTTTGTACCAGTTTCAAGGGTAAAAACCTACTATATTTTGCCACTGGTAAAGGAGAGGTCTCATAGTGTATATTTTCTTGGTTCTTTCGGCAAAGTCACGTGACGTTACCGATAGAAACAAGAATTCCTGCAGTCACGAAAGTTTTAAGTCTAAAAATGAACGAACACTCAAAACGAGAATTTTTTTTTCTCTTCTTCGTTACCTCCCGAAATATTTTACTGAATAATAATGCATGCCACAGACGTCAAAGCGAGCAAAGGGGTTGAGGCATGGTCGGGATGCCGTCCCGTGGCTTCATTACAGCTCCCCCCGCTGTGTCACCTTGTCAGCTCGCTTGAAGCTAAGCAGCATCGGGCTTGGCTCGCACGCGGATGGGTGACAACTAACGAAATGAGGTCTCCGTGGGTGGCTGCTCTCGGATGTTGCTTAGTAGGAGGGCCGCACTCACTCTTCCGCGCGTAGGTTTCACAGCTTCCCTNCCCCCCCCACTTCGTTATGCAAACGAAGCTGTCTGTCTTTGACGATACATCCAGAATCCCGCGGGCACTTTTCCTAAGCTGCGCGCAGCGAGCAAACAGGAGGACGAAAAATCGTGCCCGCGTGCTTGGCTTCTTAGCGCAGGGTGCGTTCACGGATAATTTGTACCGGGAGCAAGAGCCAGCAGAGTCTCACCATTCTGGCGAATTGCCCGATGATGCTGGATGCAATTACCAGCGAAACGGCGTACTAATTTTTTTTTGTAAATGTTGTGGTTTCACGCTTCAACACACCGGTGGGCTAAAGTAGTGAACTATTTGTCTTTTGTTAACGTGACACTTTTTTGCTGATTCGCCGTGTCGGGTGGTGGAGGGTTACGACACATTTATAAATAACGCGATCTAACCCAAAATTGTATTTATGAATAATATTGGTCGCGAAAGCCTACGTGTTAAACTGGAAAGTTTATATTTCATCGCCGGCGGAATCTTCATCAGTGGATTGATCGTTGCGGGTTACGATGATCTAAACCATCGTTGGCGATGTCTGATTATTATATATATTTTAAGTACGAAAAAATTACCCGTAAATCCTTTATATGCGTGGCATCGGTTTATTTTATTATTCATTTCTGTTTTTCTTGAGTAAGAGTTTCATTTTTATCACATTGGTATTTTAAATTAAATATCAAATTATTTTTTCCTAAAAAGTGGAAAATTTAGGAAAAAAATTTCACGAAAATAAATTGTCACGCACAACGAGTCTGTGTGCAAAATGTCAGCTCGATTGGATCACGGGAAGTGGGTTAAAAAACGACCGAAAGATTTGCACGGTCGTAAGCGCGCAAGCAAGCAAGTGAACTTAATATAAAGGATTTAAAAATCATACGCACACATGGGTCCTGTTACACTTTGCGGACACGCCTTTTGTATTTCATTGGCGATGGTAACACGCAGGAAGAAATACATTTTGTGAAAGGCAACGGTGGTTGTCCTATCTAATTATATTTATATCGAGAGCAACTTCACCCATGGCGCTTGACACGGCTGCAAAACGGTGACAGCATTGAATGATGTAGTAGGCCAGGGGCGTGCTACACAATTGAAGAATGAGTGACAGCGATACTTAGGGATCACGAAAGGGTATGAGAGGGACTGGAAGGAGTGGAGGGAAAGAGGGAGGGAAGAGAATGGGCGATAGAGAAAGGGCTTCGCGGTGGCAAGATGTTAACAACTTCGCCCGGTATACAGGAGGTCGTGGGTTCGATCCTGACTTTGATTCGAGTTTGCGTGTTCTCCCGTGGTCGCGTGGATTTTGTTATCCGGTCCTCCGATTGTTCCCTCCGCATTCAGAGACACGCGTTCGGAGTATTTGGTTGCTAAAAATGTCCACGTGATACGCCACTTCGTTGGCTATCATTTGTGGCCAGGTGGCTTCTGAAAATAGNTCTACATAGCTCAGTGGGCTTACCCGGTAAAATAAAAAAAAGTTTAGTTCGTAGCTAGGTCATCTTTAAGATAGGACGAAGGAATGTGGAATTTCCATCACCAGCTCGGGGCGGTGAAGGAGCGATAAGCATTGCCTCTTGCGCTCATCTGTGGAGGACGAAATCACTTCTAGACGCGCCGCTCTCACAGTGCTCTGCCGTTCACACAGAGAGAGAGAACGTCCCGATGCGTTCACGACGACTCGCTCCACCGCGTCTCCCTCGAGTCTCGCCAGGTGCCTCCTGGCGTCACCGCTTTCGCCGCTCGTGAATAATTCACAAGCCGCCCGGGGAGAGATCTCCCCGGGCCGCCTGGACCCAGGCACGTGCCCCTCGACCACGAGACGTATGCGCCCCAGCGGGGCGATGCGTCGTAAATACGTTTCAAATAAATTCAATAATTTACTAACCCCAACGGGCGCGCGACGCGCCACGTGTCACCCTCATTCATTTGCGCCGGTTGTCTGCCCCCTACCGGTCCCTCCCTCCCTCCACCCCCACCCCCTCCTTCGCCTCTANCCCCCCCCCTGTTCTCCACTCCCGCCCCTCCCTCCCCTCCTTCGCCTCTACCCCCCCCCCCCTGTCCTCCACCTCTATGTTTTTTCTACACAGCCAGATAATACGATAAATCGCTAACCTTATACACCCGGTCGTTCATAAAAGTTGAAGGCGGTATAGTACTATAGTAATAGAGCAAGTGCAGAATCACTGAACCGGAAATGATAGATTGAAAGCATTTAAGGCGGAAGATTTGCACGGTCCTAAGCAAGCAAGCGAACTTAATTTAAAGGATTTAAAAATATATTCGCCTGTGGAGGACGCGGGATCGATCCCGCGACCTTTGGCATGGGAAGCGAGGGCGCTACCAACTACGCTACTCACCACGGCCTGTGGAGGGTTCTTACACTCTGACGTTCAGCCAAAGCGATGAATGCGTTCTATTTGAATATATGTAAAATATTTTTTTTTTGCCTAAAAAGTGTCAAATTTTGGGAATTTTTTTCACGAACAATAATTTTCTGGCACAACGAGTCTGTGTGGAAAATGTCAGCTCGATTGGATCACGGGAAGTGGGTTAAAAAACGACCGAAAGATTTGCACGGTCCTAAGCAAGCAAGCAAGCACGCAAGCAAGCAAGCAAGCACGAAAGCACAAGCAAGCAAGCAAGCACGCGAACTTAACATAAAGGATTTAAAAAGAAACACCACTCGCTTTGAGTTCATCGCGCTAAAAAACTAAAATCGCGAAACCGCTGCGCCTCCGCTCCAAACCCATAACTAAAGTACTCCATTATTAATACAGAGTAACCCATAGCAACACTGCCCAATCTTCCCTCCCACGCGAGAGGACATCAATTTGCCACCACACCAGAACGGTGTCACGGCAAAAACATTTCTTTTTAATAAAAAAAATTCGACGCCGACCGGCTGTCCCAGCAAATCGGGAAGACCCATTAGACCCGGCCACGATGTGTCCGCCTCCACAACCAGGACCGCGTGCACCGGCTTATTAGACGCCTGCAACTAAAGCGGCGTCGCCCGGTGATGAGGAATGGACAAAGAAAAGGCTGCCCCACCACCACCACCACCACCCACGCCACCATTTACCTCGTGCGCGGCGGGCGACTCTTAATGGGGTTGGCCAATCAGCCCGACTGGGCGCGCGCTCACGTGCCGCATGTTCCCATGAATCAAAGTGGCGGCTGCCCCCTCCCCACCAGCCCCCTCAAGTGGAGAGAGACAGAGAGAGCGAGCGAGCGCGCGAGCGCGGTGCAAGCATCGCCAGGGAGATAGTGCGGCGTGATTTGACCCCGCACCGGACATCGATCATTCCTGGACGCTCGTCCGATTTGAAACGTGCCCTCCATTCTCTCCACTCCCCTCTAACCCATACTCCCTCCCTAGNCCCCCCCCCTCACCTCCTTTCTTCCTCCACCCCCACCGTGACCAGCGATGGCTACATACGGTGCGAAAGAAGTTAACGTACATACATGTCGCCACCGTCTCGCCTCCGTGTGCTGAATCGTATTTGTCGCGTGCAATGATTGCTCCTCGCTTCCCCGCTATTCGATGATGAATTGTAGACATTTATTAGGGGATGGGGGGGAAGTAACGATTTGATAAAATAATGGATGCTTATTTATACGACACAACGCAGCAATTTGCATCGGTATGTCTTCTTAACGCTGGGGCTTCACATCTTTTACTCGATATTTGTTTCTCGCGAGTCACTGTTCAAAGAGACCGGAGCGCAAGGCGACTCCGTGTCTGGTCAGTAGCCACGGGCATACAGAGAGAGAGAGAGGAATGGTGTTGGGCCGTCTTGCTGACCTACAGGGCACTGAACGGGTTAGCCCCAGCAATATTTGCAGGAACTGATCCATCTTTATACCCCGACGAGGTGTCAAGAGATTTCCGAATCGCCGTCTTCCAAGGACTCAGAGGTCAAGCAAGCCTCTGCTCCTGTGGAGTGATCGAGATTTGCCAGTGAAGCTCCCAAACTTTGGAACAGCGCTTTGCATTTTGCTAATAAGACAATCGGAGTCGTTAGATATCGTTAAGTATGTCTTGTGGGTGGGTGATCGGGCTTTTTCCGGTGCAGCTCCGAGGCTTTGGAACACCGCTGTGCCTTTCGCTAATAAGCCAGAGTCGTTAGGGAGAGTTAAGTCTGTCTTGAAAGCTCACTTCTCTAACCAGGCCATTACCCCCTGCTGCCTAGCAAAGACCGTGTACCCTGCAATTCTGATCATTTCCTGGCTCCCCATACACAAATGTGCATCATTATAATAACAACAACATTGTTATTAAATGCGACTGCATGTCAAGACGCCGCACGGAAACGGTGGCGATGTTTGCTTCGCAACGGGTGCGTGTGTATGTGCGTCGAAATTCTTTCGCACCGTCAGTCAGTCATTCATCTGTCATCTCAGACAGTCGACCTCGTGGCACCTGGGTCTGCCCTGTGACCTCCTGCCGGCGGGCGTTCGACACTTCACGTGGCCTCAACGTGCACATAGCCTGGCACAAGCGTCGTGGTGACATCACCGCCACTTAGTGGCGAATGACGGTTGTTGTTGTGTTGTTTCGCACCGTACGTAGCCCAAACGTGCCGATTGGAGGTGCAATAAGAAGAAAATTTAGTGAAAAGTTTTCAGGTTAAAGTTTGTGGAAGACAATTTTTTCACGGACCGGGGGTNGGGGGGGGGGTTCATCATTGGATCTTTCCCCCTTTTCAAAGAAGCTCGCCAGCGACGTTTGTTTTTTACTCATTTTGGCTAGGGGTTAGCAGCTTGTGGGCTTACCAAAACTGTGACTGCTTAGACAAGTGCGCAGTGCGGGAAAGAGGCGCGGACGGAAGTAGCTCTCCTCCTGCTGTGCGGTTCCTAACAGGTCACGGACCGGTACCAGTCTGCGGCCCGGGATTGGGACCCCTGGTTTAGATGACGGGTGATCTTAATTATTGAACGTGTACACAGGAAAAAAACATATACATATGTAATGACATAGTGACATCTACTGGTTGGAAAAGAGAAGCGCGGGTACAGGCACCACTATAAACATCATCCAATCACAAAAGGAGAGGTATCTGGCCCAAAGGTAAAGGGCGGGCTGGCCGAGATACTCCAGGAACCCGCTAGAAGGTTCCACGAGAGGACGTGGCCGAGGCGGAGCCTAGCCGCGCCTGCGGCTATATAAGCGTAGGCGGAGGTGGACTCGTGGTCGTGTGGGGAGCCTTGGGTCCGTCATCTCTCCCCGTCGTTCGGCCACGTGGCGGATCTCCAGCCGAGATCCACCGCCCTCGCCTGCACGCCGTCAACCGGCGGCGAGGCCGGGAGTGGGCGGACGGAACCATGCTGTGGGATCGACCGCGTGTAGCCTGTAGGGATGCTAATATCTACGTGTGTACTCGGAGAAGGAAGAGGATAAGGTTGGCCTGTGGTGTGCCCGAATGTAAATAAAGGAAAGAGTACCCTCTCTTTGGTTCTTTCGGTAAAGTCACGTTGGTAGACAATAATAGATCACGACGTTTCAATCGCAACACAAGCAATCGTCATCAGGTGGGACAACCACAGCAAGAAAAAACTGCCTACTTAGCATGCTTCAAATTGCTTTAAACTATTGTCATTGTAGTGCGTATTTAACGTGGCACTGCGCTCTGATGTTGTAGGAAAAAACATTTTTTCTTGCTGTGGTTGTCCACCTAATGACCATTGCTTGTATTGCGATTGGAACGTCGTGATCTATTATTTGTCTACCTACGTGACTTTACCGAAAGAACCAAAGAGTATGGATCCCTGCGGTCTCGAAAGCTTCAAATCAAGAGAATACCCTCGACACAACGTGTCGCGGAAGTCGCTCATTACACACATATATAAAGGGCCGTCCATAAATGACGTCACGCACCTAGGGGGGAGGGGGGTCAGACATTTGTGACGATGTGTGACGAGAGGGGGGTTGAGAAATGTGACGTCACATCAAAATGCGCAACTTTAAATAAATATAGACAACACGTTCTACTTAATTNAATAGACTTTTTAATAAATGTTTTCTCCTACAACATCAGAGTGCAGCGCCACGTTTAGTACGCACTACAATGACAATAGTTTAAAGAGATTTGAAGCATGTTTAATATTTTTTGGGGAGGGGGGGGGCAAGCTTTGTGACGTCATATTTGAGGGGTGTCTGACTTTTTTTGACGCCGTGTGACGAAGGTGATGATATTCGACTGCGGCGTCCATAGAGGTACAAGCTATTCATTCAAGACATTTGATTTCTAGTCGTGTGAATTACACGGTTGAAACGTAATATTCCTTTGCATCACAATCATCATCTGTGATCGATCCAGTACTGAATAAAAGCCTCCTCCGCAGTCTGTGTTAATTCCGTGGTCATACGACGCAACTATCGATCCAGCTCCGACACCCACAAGCCGGTCCCGTCTCAACGGTGTGGACATAACTTGTATTCTCAGTGAGATATATGCGCGTGCGTTGGACTTCTTTCGCATCGCACGAAGCCAACCGCGCTAATCGGAGTGCGGGCGAAGGGCAACAAACTGAGCACAAAGGCAGTTCTAAAGAAGTGAGTCTGTCAATCTTGATGTTAATAGTGCACAGCTCCCAGTGGCTTCTTGGTATCGGAAGAAGAGCGTTCCAGACGGCCGCGAAGCGCATCTGAAGCGCGCGATGTTGCGCCTTTGCCTGCGATGCAGTCCCCAGGCTCGTCCGTTGGCCCTTGTGTCTTGCTTGCAGAGTCCAGCCTGCTTTTCGTAACTAAACAAACGACTCAACTCAAGTAACTCTAAACTAAAATTAACTCAACAAACAACCGTGTTTTTCATAGCTAAACACACGATGTGCTGCTGCTGCTGCTGCGTTGGCAGTGGTACAGAAGCACAATAAACAAACACAAACTCCACATTTGTAAACAACACCAAGGTCTTAAAAAGAAAACAACACTAGACGATTGTTTTCTGTACATAAGTAAATGGCCCTTTCTTCAAAGCACGCGGAATGAGTCACTCGCGAACAATGAGATTCTCTTCAATAAGATGGCACACTGTCACGTGGTGTGGCCTTCACAGAAATCATAATCGGCGACGTTTCGGGCAATGACCTTCTTCACAGCACCAGGGCTATTGCTATGAAGAAGGGCCATATACTGTATGCATTCTTTCAAGGCCACACATGGTGCTGTTGACGAACGTTTAGAGTTGCATGTACCCTACGCTGAACTTCGTTCGCACCGTACGTATCCAACCGTGCTCACCGGGCCGCTTCGAACGTCAATTTCGGCGAGCCCTTTATTTTTTGTGTGGCGCCAAGTGGATTCGCACATCGCGGACACGTCCATCCAGCCGCGTCGATTGACCACGGCCGACAACGGTGACCCGCACCAATTTTAACGGTCATGCCACCGTCGGAATGATTGAAAATTTATTTGCGGAAGAAATTTACCACAACCACAACAGTAGCAGCAGCAGCAGCAACACCCGCGCCGGCGAAATGTATACGCCGTCGCATGTTTATTAATTCGTTTGTCACGCCGCATTGCTGGCGCATCGTGTTTATATGCAAGCTCTGCAGCACGGCTCGCCACGAGGCAGATGTTCTCAAACTGCCTTTATTAAATGTTGCAGTTTTTTTTGTTGCATTTTCTGGGGTTTTATTTATGCTCCACTATGCTCGTCCACCCACTCACATTGCACGCCCCCCGCAGCCCCACCCACCCGCCCTGGCACCCCACCGCCAAATAACAGAAACAATAAAAATTCTCAATTTTGAAAATTTGCATCCGCCCCTGCAGCTTACAGCCCCGACAATATTGAGTCTCTGCGTGGGGCTGTGTCTGATGAAATTGCATTTGTGGGTGGGCATGCAACTCAATTAGCGTCAGGATGGGTTTTAGCGCTGACTGTGTGTGTGTGCACGTGTGTTCTTCCGTCTGTCCACAACAGAAGCGTCTTTACACTTTGCATCGCTGGCCATGGAGCAAAGGCGGTCAACCGGCATCGCACGCTTTCAGAGACACTTTTGCGGCCGTCTGGAACGCTCTTTTTCGATATTAAGAAGCCACTGGAGCTATGCACTTTGAAATCATCTCGATTGAAAACTCGTTTCTTTAGAACTGTTTTTTGTGTTCAGTTCGTTGTCTTCCCCCCGCCCGCACTTCGGATTAGCGTGATTGGCTACGTACGGTGCGAAAGAAGTTGAACATCCAAAACAACTTCTTGGTTCTTTCGGTAAAGTCACGTCGAAGGGAAGTAATAAAACAATAAAGATCAAACATAACAAAATAATTCTCATGACGTTTCAGACGCTGTCGCCTCGACAGACCTGGTTTTCACCTGAGGACGGCTGCTTGCGTTGTGGCCGAAATGTCGTGAGAATTCTTTTGTTATGTTTATTTGTATTATTTTATTACTTCCCTTCTACGCGACTTTACCGAAAGAACCAAGAAAATGAATCCCTGCAGTCACGAAAGCTTTAAATCGAAATCCAAAACAACATTCAGACTTTCTGTTGTTTTTATGTGTTCTTTCTCCAAATTACATGGCAAGAGTTTATAACATAAAAATCCACGCGGATCTCTCGGCAGCTAGCGGAGAACTACCTTGTGTCACAAACGCCCAGAAGACGACGTTAGGGCCGTCCATAAATGACGTCACGCGATTTTTACGATTTTTGACCCCCCCCCCTCGTCACACGGCGTCACAAAAAGTCAGACCCCCCTCAAATATGACGTCACAAAACTCTGCCTCCCTCCCCCCAAAAAAAAACATGCTTCAAATCGCTTTAAACTATTGTCATTGTAGTGCGTATTTAATGTGGCGCTGCACTCTGATGTTGTACGAGAAAACATTTATTAAAAAGTCCATTCAATTAAGTAGAACGTGTTTTCGATATTTATTTAAAGTTGCGCATTTTGATGTGAAGTCACTTTCTCAACCCCCCCCCCCTAGTCACACATCGTCACAAATGTCTGACCCCCCCCCCCCCAGGTGCGTGACGTCATTTAATAGACGGCCCCTTACCAATATATATTTCTGAATTCCCATCACCGCATTCCTCCGGATTTGCTGGAGAGGTTCAGGGTTTGAATTCCAGCGACTGCCCTGATTATTCCTGCGCGTGCAGTGACCATTGTCATACTACGTGGCGTAGTGTGCTGGCGTTAGGGTCCACAAGTTTTAAAATTACTCGATTGGGATTACACACAGCCGGACAGTTAGAGCCCCCAAACCGTTTCTGGTGTCAATAAAGTTATGAAAATCTGTTCGCATGCAACTAAAAAATCACGAAGAACTCCCATATAGTCTCAACATACTGTTGGGGTATTAATTTAGATTTGAACTTTCGTGACTGCAAGGATTCATACTCTTAGGCTTTTTCGGTAAAGTCACGTAGGTAAAAATAAAAAAAAAATTAATAGAAGTAATAATAAAATAAATAATAAAATAATGGCAGTTGTGTTCGAAACGTCGTGATTTATTTATTTCTATTATTATTTCTATTANTTTTATTTTTTACCTACGTGACTTTACCGAAAAAGCTCAAGAGTATCTGTTCAGTGATGTTCGTCAGCACCTATGAAGGCCGCCTTTGTCTCCCAGTGGTGATGTTTACACAACGCACCAGGTACTCATTTGAGGCTGAACCGACCTAGGGGAGGCCCGGGACCGGTTCAGATAATCGTCACTGGTGTCGACTCTGAGCGGGCAATCGAACCCGGATTGCCGGATTCGCAGCACAGCGTGTTAACCTGCTGCACGAACGTCTCACACGAGCGCTTACGCATGAGACGCGCCCCAAACATCTTGCTCTAAAGACGCAGGGAGAGGAAGTGCATCATAATCCGCAGGGTACGACTATAGCTCTCGTCTGTAATGAAGGGCACAACTTCGCCAAGTCTTATAAGTGGCGTTCGCTGCATGGCAATCTAACCACGTTTAACACGTAGGGCTTTCGCGACCAATATTATTCATAATCAACGTTTTTGGGTAAGATCGCGTTATTTATGAATGTGTTGTAACCCTCCGCCAGAATTGCCGGTGGGCTAAAGCAGTGAACTATTTGTCTTTTGTCAACGTGACACTTTTTTGCTGATTGGCCGTGTCGGGTGGTGGAGGGTTACGACACATTTATAAATAACGCGATCTAACTCAAAAACGTTGATTATGAATCTAACCACGTGTTTAATTCTCGGGCCCATGGAACGTCCTGAATTAAGTGAACATTTTGAATAAAAAAAAAAATCATTGGGTTTCTCGTTGGCGAGCAGGGGCTGAGACCATCAACTCAAGCCACGTGAGAATCCAGCTTTTATACTCTTAGGTTTTATCGTAAAGTCACGTAGGTAAAAAATAAAAAAATAGGAAAAAATATTATAGAAATTAAATAATAAATCACGACGTTTCAGAGGCAACACAAGCTTCCGTCTTTTTTCTATTATTTATTATTCTAAATTCTCATTATTTATTTATTTACCTACGTGACTTACCGAAAAAACCTAAGAGTATGAATTCTTGCGGTCACGAAAGCTTCAAATCTAGAATCGAGCTTTTATTTAAGTCCACGGTTGGGTGGCTAATACCTGCATTTGAGCCCAGGCTCTCAGCGCTACTTGCTCATCGCAACGACGCTGCCACGGCGAGAGAAGCCCCCCCCTCCGGAGTGCAATAGGCCAGCCGAGCCAACGCACACGTCTCGCGTTCCAATGCTCGTTGAGCTGAATAACAAAGCGGCGCTGAATTTTTGAGTTACGCAACACCAGGGCCGCTGTGACCCAGTTGCAGGTAAGGGGACTCGTCGACAGACTCAGTTTTGTTTCCACCAAGTAAATTTTCGTTTTAGTTATTATTATATATATTTTAAAAATGTGTTCCCAGCTAGGCAAACGTGAATTCATTTGCTCAAGGCTTCTGCCAGAGTCACGCCGTCAAGTCCAATGCAGAGATATCCCAGCGCCAATGAACGAGAGAGATGGGGACCGTCTCCTAGCAGGCAACCTTCGAGCACGTGTGTGTGCGTGTGCGCGCACTGAAAATAATGCTACTAATAAGAAGAAGAATAACAAGCGATATTAATATTTATACATTTGCACTGTCTGTCGTGTGAATCGGAGATGAAGTGTGCACCCGAGTTTGCAAACGCAAACTGCGCCTGACGCTTGTATTTCTCTTTCCTCTTGCGGAAAAAAAGGAAAAAATGCGGAATGGAAATAAATAAATAATCCGTGGGGGTCAGCTACGAAGAGCGCCGAGCCCACATCACCGATAGCTTGGGTTCAAATCCAGGTTTCGGCCGTCTTGATCAATAAACCGGGTTAGTAGCGATTTGATGGCCACAGCCCAACGACTAGTGACTTACGTGGAGACCCAATGAATTGCATCGAGACCCAATGAATTGCATAGAGACCCATAGACTCACATAGACTCACATAGGCTCAGTTGTGATTCAACTGATCTCTCAAGTGTAATGAGTTGATGGTCTTAGTCCGGCTACTAATGACTTACATAGAAACCCAATTAATTGCTTAGAGACCCATCGACTCACGTGGACTCGGTTATGATTCAACTGGTTTCTCAAGAGCAATGAGTTGATGGTCTGAGCTCGGTCAGTCACCAATGACTGCTCCAATAACAAAACAATGATATTGGTATATTAGTTTTTTTGCACTTAGATTTGGATAAGGTTCAACGTTCAAATGTAAAATTATCGGTGTGTCACGTGACAATCTCGTATGCGAGCGTATGGGAGAGTGCGCTCCAAACTGCGTCGACTGCGTAGGGGATAAGCCGGCAACTTGAGGGAATTTGTCCATGGAATCCTCGTCACATATCTCTTCTGCAGCCATTCGTATGTATGTACTGTATGTTGAACTTCTTTCGCACTGTAAGTAGCCCACCCTGATTATTCGGCGGTGCGGGGGAACGACAATAAACTAAACACAAAGAAGCTGTTCGAAATTTTTTTTTTAAATCCAGATGATGATTTAAAAGTGCACAGGTACAGTGGCGTCCTAATATCGGACGGAAGAGCGTTCCAGACGGCCGTAGAAGCGCATCTGAAACGCCACGCGATGCCGGTGACCGCCGTCTGTGTCGACAGCTAAAACCAAAAGCAGCCACGCCGCCGCGAGGACGACGGGAGATCAGGCGACGATGGTGACACGATCAGCGGCATTGTGGGTGGTTCATTTGTGGCCAAGCGTTGTGTGTGTGCAATGATTGTGACCGATGACGCATGCCACCTTGCGAGATTAAAAAAAACATATATATAAATATGTCGTTCCCTCGACGATGACAACCCTGGAGCATAAACGCCACAATTTCGAGACGAAAAAAAGCAAAGTGAGCCCTTAAACATTTTTTTACAAAAAAAAAATCTTTTAAAAAATTTTAAATATATTTTTGTAGAATTTTTTTTTTGGGGGGGGGGAATAAATACATAAATTTCAGAGACAAACCCAGCCCGAGGCCACATCGAACCCCGCCGCGCCACTCTGGCCACCTCCCTGTTTCAGACCTTAATTAGCTGCGGCCCGTGCGCTGTCCGCAATCAGCACGATGCGTCTCTGCGGGCAGCCGCGCCACCGCCGATATTGTGAAGCCAGCATGCGGGTGGCGTGCGCCAAGGCGTTATTTCAGTGCCGGATAATTGTCCTAGAAGCAAAAGTAGCCACATATGTAGTAGCTACGGGCCCAGCACTTTCAAGGGCCCGTGCTAAATGATTTCAAGCTATCAATTCCGTGCAGTGATTCTGCACTTGCTCTATTATTATAGTACTATACCGCCTTCAACTTTTATGAACGACCGGTGTTTAAGGTTATCGAATTGTCGTATTATCTGGCTGTATAGCAAATGAAAAAATGCAATTACCTTACTCTGGAAGTAAAAAATGTATGTTTTAATATTTACGTGTTTATTTATTTATTTAGGGCCCCTTCATAACACATGCTACAGGCCCCACACCTGCATAATCCGGCACTGGTTATTTCGTGTTCTCTTCCGCCTGGTTACGATTTGTGGAACGTGTCGTTCTCTCTCTCTCGAAGGAGGAGGAGGAGGTCATTTCTCCGTCCTCACACTTGCACCGGCAATTGTCGAGAGTAATTTTTTTAAAGTCAATCTTTGACTCGTCAACCTGTTAAATCTCATTGGAGGCTTCGTTTGTAGATTTATTTTTGTTATTGATACCTGGCACATCCTCAGGGTCCGAGATCGAACCCACGATTCCCTGCGTACCAGGCGAGGGAGATGACTTTTCTGGCCTCCTTGATGGTCGGATATGCAACGTTGTACCGCATAGCTGCGTAGAGGTTTATTCAAAACTCGGTGCGTTGCACCGGCNAAAATAAAAACAATGAGAATGACCCGTGCCTTTGCGGCAGTAATTTATCGAGATGCGACGGCCAGTGCATGGTGGCCTCTGATGAGTGAGCCGTATATTTTTTGGTATTATTATTCAGAGGCTCACAACCCTCCGTGGGAAATGGAGATGACGATGGCGGTGGCTGCGGATTTGGCAGGGGCGATATAATGACGCAATAAATTTAACAACTACGAGAATGTATAATGTTGTGTATGTATAATCACATGCACGCAGTGTATGTCCTCTCCAGGCGTGTGCGTGTAGATAATAAAAATGATGATCATTTTCAGCCCTTCGTAAGTACACTGATATGACGGCCTTCCCATGCACCATGTCGGTTCTTATTCTGCGTCCGGGACTCGTTTGGATAGGGATGGCCAAAAAGTAACGATACACCAGGAACATAAGCCAAATTACATGACATATTTCAGCTTTCTATTTTTGGTGTGGAACATACAAAGGAACCGCCTTCTGCAAGGTCCCTCTCCAACCGTCGGTGGAAGGCGTAAGGTAAGTTTAAAGTAAACATTCTGCAGGTAAACCAAGCTTGCTCTTGGTTGAGTGTTGACCCAGCTGTAACAGCCTTGCGCCTTTGTATATTTTTCGATAATATAGATCATTCCATTTGTCGAAATTTCCGACTTAAGATTGCGGTTGAGTGTTGATCTTCTGACAGAAGCCTTGGGCCATTGTGTATTTTATAAAACAGGATGTCATTATTTTTCAAAAGATAAATCATCCAAAGTAACGCAAGTTTGTTTTAGGTATTGACCCTGCAACAACAGCCTTCTTTGTGCCATCTTGTACCTGCCGATTATTATTTACAATGTAATGACTAAGTATGTATTATTTTTTGATATTATAAACATTGCATTTGAATATTTCCATTACTCTTTCCTTTAAATAGTAAAACAAACCGTTGAAAACATCAATGCAATCTGTTAATGTAAATCGATCTGTTAATGTTCTATTAATGTTAATTAATGTTCTATTAATGTTCTGTTAATGTAAACTGATGTTTTATTCAAAGATATTGAGTGGTCGATGTTTTATTTCTGTCCCATCCCTACCCAGGATTTGTCCAGATGTCACGCACCACTGATGTTAACCATGCCTGGCAATCCAGACTCGTGAAAACGCACGTGAATAGTAGCTAGCAAGAGATACAGTAGTTTCAAAAGATCGTTGTCTGATTGTTCACTGGAGTCTTCGTTTCTCCACGAGTATTTTCCGAACCACTGGTAGACTGGAATTGGTGGCACGCGACTAGTAGCAGCAACCATCTCGCGAGAAGCATTCCTGATGCGGTATTCCGAATTCGTAAATAATTTCTGGGGTCACCAACCGGATTAAATCTGCCTGAAACTAAGCCCCTGCTTATTTCTGCTTTGTCTTCCCAAACCCAACGCAACTGTTATTAGCCGGGGGAAATACAAGCTGTGGGTGGCTGACCTTTGAGCAATCGACAGGGGTCCAGAGCATAGCCTTCAGGCCACAGCAGGGATCAGTGCCAGATTTCAGGGTTGCTGCAGGGTTTGAGACATGATTTAGAGATACAATGCAATAACCGCGTGTGGTGGTGCATTCTTGAAATGCAGCAGCTTGGTTTATTTATTTAACCATGGGTATTATGATGTCAAGGTGATGTACCGTATTTCAGATGAGTCCTCGCTATTTAGGGGTTGTAAACAGTCAAAACTTCCTGCAGAGTTGCCTTACATTTTTTTCGGTTCAGGGTCAATATTTGATTGAGTAACGAGGCCAGATGTTAACTGGTATTAAGGAGGTCGTGGGTTCGATCCCGACATTGACGCTTGCATATTTGGAGTGTGCGTGTCTCTCGCCCCGTAGTCACGTGGATTTTTCTCCGGGTCCTCCGGTTTTCCCCTCCACATTTAGAATCTTGCGTTTAGAGTATTTGGCTGCTATAACATTTCCACATGATAAGCCACTTCGCTGAGCTATCATTTGTTGCCAGGTCGCTTCTGAAAAAAAAACTTCATAGCTCAGTGGGCCTGTACTGGTAAGATAAAAGTTTAGTTTAGATTCGTTTTTAAAAGTGAATGTGACGGCCTCTCGCGGTTGCAGGGTTAACTTAAGTCCGTGGCATACAACATACTGCAGATGAATTGATGGGTTCATATCACTACCCTGCGCTATGAACCCAGCAACCTGAGTTCGATTCCGGGACACGGCTAACACCAGTGCCGCATCGTGTCTAAACTTTTTTAAGGGCCACGATCCACCCCGTCCAGCAATCCGCAGTTACTAGCGTCGTGAAGTATGGTCAAACAACCTCCAATAAAATAACGGTGGTGGGGAGGCCCTCATCTAGCAGTGGATTGACATATCCATTGTTACGTGTAATGACACCCACGCTGTAGTACATGTTGTTTATGTATTTATTGTGAAAATTCCGTCACAGTTCCTATGATCACTGTTCATTGCTTTCATGGCTTTATTTGAGTGATTTCGAAAAGTTTATTGGTTTGGCCATGTTTGTTTGTTGTAGTACGGAGTAAGACTGATGGCCTTAATCTAAGTTGTCTTGTTGTTGTTTGACTTGCATCCCACTGGGATTTTTGCACACAGCGTTGGTGTACGGTGTTTTTCTGCAATATTTTGCTGTCTTTTCTTGGATTTTCTGTTTGCACTTAGTCACATATTCACTTTAAGATGTTTTCTTGTTCATGTAATTTTTTGCGGTTGCACCCGATTCAAGAGCCGAATGGCTCACAGGGCTATACCTAATACATGAACTTGAATTGATTTGATCAGCCACCGAGCCAACACGTGCCGTGTCAACACGTGGCAAAGGTTGCCGCGGTCCCTTTAAACCGAACGCGGAAGTGGCGCGCGTCTTGGCGCCACTTTCAAAGCCGACGCGGGAACTTGACGCTCGGCTCTGTTACAAAGTTTAACGAAACGCAACTGAAGACAGACATCATCGTAATGTTCGCCAATTGTTGACGTCCTCACGAAAAATGCCGTTCGCAAAGGGCATCGTAGCTAGCTTTGGCTTCGTCCTCAACTTTCAATCGGAGGCCTAGCACGACTCCGCGGAGTTTGTTGAAGCCTCGGCGTTGCTTGGATCGCCTACCCCGGGAAGGATTGCTCGGGCCCCGGGTAAGTGAAATGCCGCTTTGACAACGAATAAATAAATCGTGATTCACCCTCATTCTCCCCGTGGTGTGTTGCGTTCTCAGCTTCGAGGGATCACAACTGTATCCAGGGATAGTCTCGTCACGCTCTTGTTCGATCTATTGCGACTTGTGACAATTCGGAGTCGTACAGCGTTCGATAAGGCGACCTCGTGGAGATGGAGCAATGAAATCGGCACGCGTTCAGCTCCTCGGTGGATTGTTACATCGCTACGGCTTGGAGAACGTTCATCAGCAGCGGATATGTCTTGGCCGGCGATGATAGCGTATCGATACCTACGTAATCTCAAGGTGATGTAGAGCAACGCGTGCCTTGTACATCATGCACACGGTTGATATACTGCACTGCACAGTTTAACACGGAGGCTTTCGCGACCAATATCCATATTAACAACTATTTGGGCGAGATCGCGTAAATATAAATGTGTCGTTAAAGCCACCAACACACCTGGTGTGCTGTACTAGTAACGAATTGGCATGCTCTGTTTAAGTGCAAACTTACTAATGGCTTGTTGGGTGGTGGCGGGTTTAACGACACATTTACGTGATCTAACCCCCCCCCCCCAAAAAAAAACTATTATGGATACTGCACATCGTTTTATTCTAGAAGAGACTCTCGAGCAGATGGAAGTCTTGGAGCCTGAACTTATCGACCCCGAAAGGATGATTGTCCGAGTCAAATCCCATGACCAGGATTTGAACTCGCAACCTTCTAATTGTGAGCCCGCTCTCTTAAAGACTGAGCCAGCTCGTACTATATCTCCTGCTGCGTTTGTGTGTTGTTGTTGCTGGTATAAGGCGGTTTTAATGACACACGAGTTGATCTAATCTTGATTTGAAGCTTTCGTGACTGCAGGAATCCATAGTGACTTTACCGAAAAAACAAAGAGTACGAGTTGAATTTTGATTTAAAGCTTTCACAAGCAATCATCATCAGGTACACCTGATGATGATTGCTTGTGTTGCAGTCGAAACGTCGTGAGAATTTTTATTGTTTTATATTATTTTCTGATTTCCCTTCTACGTGACTTTACCGAAAAAACAAAGAGTAGTTGATCTTTCAGATTTCTGCAAGCTTCATGAGCGGGCACATTGTTGGTGACGGACTCTTAATGCTTTAGCGATTCGTGTAATGTAACATCAATGGGTGACCCATAGTGGGTAAGGGCCATCCGCTGTGACCCCAAACTGAGCGAAGTTCTGACCCGGGGAGGGGGCCTTGGGAAGCGTTGGCTGCTAGACGGTTCTTATAACCAGACAGGGTTTGCTACAGGCTGGAGAAAACCTCTTTTGTCCGTGCTGTGCGAAAACCTCCAGATTGTTGCGATCAAATGTCTCTTGCCGAGGCCTTGATAAGCAGAGGCAACCCTAAGCGGCGTTTTGGCTTCCAGGTCACTCGCAATGACCGGCGTGGTTCGGAGAGGTGGAATCCAAGTTGCAAGGTTTTTTCTTTTGTGCCCACTTATACGCGACTGGTAAATATCGCTTGAGAGAAGGCCCCTTTGCGCTTGGTGACATTGAAGGGTAGGAAACCTCCTGGTTACACCAGCCCACAGGGATTATTGTGTCCGTCCGTCGTGCAGGGAGGGGCTGGGTGGGAGGGTGGGGAGGGGCTGGGTGGGGGGCTGGGTGGGAGGGCTGGGTGGGAGGGCTGGGTGCGGAGGGGCTGGGTGAGGAGGGTGGGGCTGGGTGAGGAGGGTGGGGCTGGGTGGGGAGGGCTGGTCACCCGTGGTGCCCTTATAAAACTCAACGTTTAACCTACTCACGCCGGCTTGTGCCTGACCTCACAGTCAGGCATATTTGCGGAATACACCATGCCGCCGTTGACCCTGGCCATTGACCGAGCAACCCAACGTTCCTACCAGCTCCCTCCGCAGGAATGTGTTTTTGCGGTGATCCAGCCGCTGCTTTGGAGGTTTGTGGGGTTCAGAGATCCGGGTAGTTTGTATCTTTTGCAACTCGCAAATATTCTGGACTGCGAAATGGCAGCTTGCGCGAACCCTTAAGGCGTTTTTATGTTGTCTTGTGTGGTGGATTAGATGCATCACCGCATAGCAACCGCTGTGGATAGCCAAACAACCCCCGATACAAGAATCCTCCTGTAAGAAAGGGACACTTTTGTGACTTGACAAGAAACCTCCCAGGGGTTATTTGGTCATACTTTAGCGCGCTTGTCACCGTGGGTTGGCGAAGGTTGGAATTAATACACGAGAGCGTGGAAGTCCAGTATTTTTTTCCTGCACTGCCCAGCAATGTAGTGGTTGTAGTTTAACACGGCTTTCGCGACCAATATTCATAATAAAGATTTTGGGTTAGATCGCGTAAGTATAAATGTGTCGAAACCCTCCACCACCCGACAGGCGAGTAAGGTTTGTCACGTAAACAACGCGCCAATTAGTTTACTACTTTAGCCCGCCGGTGTGTTGGAAAGTAAATCCACAACATTCACAATTTGAGTAGTACGACGTTTCGCTGGTAATTATCCAGTCATCGGGCGATTTGCCAGATATTGAAGCCATCCACCTGTTCCGTCTTAAATAAGCAGCAGGGTGACGTTAGGAGGAGTGGTTGTAGCCTTTCTGAGGTTTGATCAACGCAGGCGTGTTACAGAGGATCTGGTCATGTGTTTCTCTTGAACATGTAGGATAACCCTATATTCTGTTTGTCTCGGCTTATTTTGCTTAGTTGGTACGATCGTATAATTTTTATGCGCTGAATTACATTTGTGTTCTACAGTCGGTTACCTGCGTTGCACCCCAGGTCTACTTTACAGAAGAGATTTATCTCAATGGGGCTCCCGCCTGGACGTAATTAAGTTGAATAATGTAACATTCAGGGGGTGAGGCGGGGCCGCATTGATATGAGCCTGGAACACCTCTTTCGATTCTTGAACCATTACGTAGCGAGTGATATTTGAATCTGTAATGGAAGGCACCCCTTGCCAACCTACACTGCCGGCGTGGTGAAGCACGGTCAAACACACGCCCACACAACCCGGACAGAGTAGGGAGGCTCTCATTCAGCTGTGGATTAAACATATGGGCTGCACTCTTTGGTTCTTTCGTAAAGTCACGTATAAAGAGAAAATAATAATAAATAATAGCATGCGACGTTTCGATTGCAACACATGCAATCATCAGGTATAAATGAAATAGAAAACAAACTAGTAAACTTAGAAATATAATGCAATACAACAGAGAGTCGCTAACAACAGTCAACACCCTACCTGGTTGATTACGTTCTTCCAGAGAATGCTAAATTTGAGAGAGATAAACACAGAACCGGAGACATATAGACAGAGAGATAACACAGATATACATAGAGAGATAGACACATATATAGGCACACAGAGAAACCACTCCTCTGTGTCGAGGCCTTATGGGCTGCACACACATCCACGTGCGTTAAAAAAATACCCTTGGGGCTGTGAACAGCTTGACATCTTAGCTGACATGCTTTAATTGTGTAACGAATGGGCCACGTTAGTGTAATACTGACATTAGTGAACATTACACGGACACGGTATATGTGACATGGTAATGGGAATGCCTCTACTGACAGATGTTGTGAATCCAATAATGCATTGCGGTGGTTATGAGTCCTATGATCAATGCGAACGTTACAGAGAATGGTTCACCTTTATGATGTGTATATATTTTCAGAATTTATTGCTGGAGTCATTACAATCTCCTGCATTAATAATTTGTTCTTTAAAGTACGTGTCTTTCAGGATTGTTGCAGTTTAAAATTTCCTTGAAAATGTATTGTTTCCCAATGGGTTATTTTCCTTTGTAAATGAATTAAATGATTTAATTTTATTTAATTATGAGCCAACATCTTCCTACATAATAGTCTTTTTTATTTCCTGATTCTTTGACGTCGTTTGGAAAAAGCCAATATGGATTTTTATATATTTTTCCCCCCCATCATCTACTTAACTTGCACGTTGTGTCTGTCGGTACCAACCTATTTGTATGTCATTGAAAGATCCCAGTTGTTTCGCTATTGTTGTAAGACACGCGTGCGTGCTCTATCGGAGAGTTTTCTGACGATGCTAATGGCGATGTCGACTTTTCGCGATAAACTACGAAGCCAACCAATCCTGGATGTCATATTGTGCGTCGCTTTGTGTCTATGTGCAGGAACTCCGCTCGAGGAATCTATCGGGATGCTCTAAAATTAAAAAGGTCTTGTCGCCCCAAGGGAAATGAGAAAAAAATATAAGTCCCACGATGGATACCGATCCTTCTGAAGAGCTCTGCCTGATTGATAAACGGATAACAAGGTGAGTGCGGGAATGGTGCCTGCTGTGGCTTCGACTAAAAAATACAATCATCTTATCTTAGAATTCAAAAGTACACAATGTGCACTATCTCAGTTCATTACGTTTCCATTGTGGGACAACATTTAAGGGGCGATAATGCCACAGAAAACGTTATTAAAGTCATAACTTTAATTTAATGGGGTTTCCGCCACGTTATAGTTTTATGATACTTGGAAGAAAAAAATGGATGAATAGCTCAGATTAAAATCTGTCGTACAAAATAATACGTGATAGCGGGAGTAAAATAAAAAGATTATATAAAATGTCATTATGACCTGTGCTGACACTCGCTTTATGAGGTTTTCTGTACATGGTAATATTTTTATGGATGGCCACGGTGATTTATGGAAGCCTTGTCATACTCAATTATAGATGTCGCCTTATCAGAAAACGCAGTCCTCGGAGATAATAATGATTAATGGAGCCCTAACACAGTGTGTGCTACTGCCCGGAGTGAATATTTCAGTTTTATGAAGTCCCCACCACCACCATCTTCATGCATCAACTTTTTCACTCCCCTTTTGAAATTGCACATCCCTGTCTCCTCCCTCCCTCCTCCGAAAAAATATTCTAAACAGTATGCCAATTCTCCCCGCCCCACGCCCCACCATCGCCTCCACAGATTTGACATAGCCCAATTAACTTTAATTATCCTTGATGGTGCATTCATTTAGCAAATCCCCTGACGTGAAGGCGTACCGCTGGTATCGCGAGGCAACGTTGTTTGATCAATCTCTGAATGAGCGTTGGAGACAAGGCCGAACGAAAGTCACGGATGCAATTAATGCCATTGAGGGTTTTGTTTTTGAGAAAATAGCTAATTTCGTTGTTTCGTAAACATTCAATGGTAGGTTGTTAACATGCACGCGCTAAATACACTTTTTAAAGATTTGCATAAACGCCCAGTCCGTTTCAAACTGTAATACTTGAGCGGCTCCGTGTATAAAAATGCGGGAATTACTTTTCAAAATGTATACGTTGACGATAGCCCGTGATGGATGATTCCGCAGATTTCCACCGGTTCCACACATTGGATGTTCAGTGGAATCTACGGCAGGCACACGGCGAGACATGCACAGAGGAAACACTCCCAGAAGACGGGCTATGAATTTCAAACAAGCACAGACAATAAAAACGTAGCAATTTGGTAATGCGATGCCAGTGAATGTCTGCTAATTAACAATATTAACTATTCGGGGTCCTTATTTTATCCTTTTCACTATTACATTAATTAGTGTTTGGTATGTGGCAATTATGTAAAACATTTTCTGAATCAAGAGATTTATAAACAATGCAGACGTTGCTAACAGGATGTTTTTTACTCTTAAATGCAACTTTGGAAAAGCACAGGAATAAATAATGAGTGCATTCATTTCCCCATCCTCACTTGGTGTGGAAGTTCTTGTACCGAAGTGGGGAGCAGCTAGCAATGCAACGAAGTAGCCTTCCCCGCAACAACTAAATACATTTTCACGATTCCGGATTAAGATTGTATTACAGATTCGATCGCTATTTTCCGTTGTGTGTATCACCCCGGTCGCACTGTATTATTGTGTTACCTTCCTAGTTCATAACAATTCTTATCAAACATATAATTTTTGTGTTCGCCCACGTAATGATCTGGCCAAATGTGTCTCATTAAAGACCCCCCGCGTCATCTGACGCAACCAAACGCATTGTTACGTGTGCAAGCATTCGACGCGGCAATTTCTTTCATTTCGGCAAAATGGCGAGTTGAAGGACGAATTCTCTCAACCAGAGCTCGTAATTGGATGTGACGTTTCGTTTTAAACCACGTCAAAACATAATCGGGACAAGATCCCCAGGTCGTAGTAAAAATCCAGGAAATCAAGTTGTATAGTACATTTAAGCAAAAGCGTAACAGCATATAATTTCCATTTAATTTTGCTAAATCATAAATAATTCATTCTCACGGATAGTGCACGTGAGAGTCGAGTTTATTTGACGAATCAATACATCATTAGATGCTTAGTTTTGGCACACCCAGTGGAAAAACAGACAACGCTCTGTCACGCTTAATTGTTATTTTTTCCCAATTTTGTCCAAATTGCACTATCAACGCAATGTCATGAAGAAGAAGTATCCATTTAGATCTCTCCCAGAGCAGCCCACGGAAGCCGATAATCACAGAACTACTCCTGAGATCCCTTCAAGTGACCTCTGGGCAACGAATTTGAGGGCTGCACATTCCCAACGTCTCTGCCATGTGAGAGTAATTCTAGATTTGAAGCTTTCGTGACTGCAAGGATTCATATTCTTAGGTTTTTTTGGTAAAGTCACGTAGGTAAAAAATTAAAATTAATAAAAGTAAAATAAAATAAAATCACGACGTTTCGGAGGCAACACAAGCTTCCGTCTTCAGGTAAAAAAAAAAAACGTCACAGCAAGCGTGCTGTGACGGTTCCACCTGAAGACGGAAGCTTGTGTTGCCTCCGAAACGTCATGATTTTAATTTTATTTTAATTTTACTTTTATTAATTTTCATTTTTTACCTACGTGACTTTACCGAAAAAACCTAAGAATATGTGAGAGTAATGTTTGCCGCATGATCGTACAACATTTTTAATTGTCAGGGCTGGAAATTGGCTAAATTAAGTGTGCAAACAAATCTTATTGATTTGTTTTTGTGTATTTGCATCAATTGGTGACTGGGCTGACATCATCAACTCACTAAATCTAGATTGAAAAACCATTTCTTTAGAACTGATTTTCGTGTTTAGTTTATTGTCCTTCCCCCCCCCCTCCGATTAGCACGGTTGTCTACGTACGGCGTGAAATAAGTTCATCATACATACACCTGAGAACCCGATTATAGGAACAAATGGCTGCCTGGAATCAAACCGATGATCTCGGACGTGCCAGTACAGCGCACCTCCGATTAGCCTATGCACGGTGCGAAAGAAGTTCTACATACATACATACAGCGCCGAGACCTTGAGCCACACCAGACTCGCTCTCAAACAACGTGACCCTCCCTCCTTCCCCTTCGCAGCCTTCGCGACGTGCCGTTGCACTCTCGGCTGCGCTCTCTCAACCTTCACTGCAACCAGATCGCACGGCTGGAGGGCCTGGCGCGGCTCCCTCAGCTTGCGCACCTGGACCTGTCATCGAATCGCCTCGAGAGAATCGAGGGGCTGGCCTCCCTGCCGTGCCTACGAACCCTGAACCTCTCCTGCAATCACCTTACTTCTGTCCAGGGTACGGTCGCTTTTGCGTCGTTGGTGATCGCATTTGAAAGAAAAAAAAGGATGAATAAAAGCAATTATCGGATTGACAGCCTTTACTGAACAATACAGAAATTGATTGCTGCACCGTATTTCTGTTCCTATGGCTAGGCTTCCTGCCTTCAGCCAAGCAGCACTAAGTTTGATTGTTATAGCAGCCAAATCTAAACCCGTGTTTCTAAATATGGAGGGAAAAACCAGAGGACCCGTAAAAAATTTCACGTGACTCCACAAGCGCTACACGGTGTGCTACCGAGTAGGTTTTCCCGAATGTGCTCGACCGTCATCCCGTGCATTTGTGTGTCGTGCGCGAAATGTCGGACATCGTGCCGAGTAGCACAGCGGTTGCGGTTTGCAAACGAAGTCGGAGAGATAGCCCTGAGGTATTGTGAGTTGCATTTTATCTGCGTTGCTGCAGTTAAGTTTTCACTGTTTCACTTCTGCTGCTCATCTCGTCCGAGACATGCGGTTTTCTCACGGGTTACTTTGTTTCTTTCAGACCTCTTGGCGTGTAATTTATCGATGCAGCAGGTTGCATGCGACTTCAAAGTTGAAGGTGGCGCTCGCCTTAGAAATATATTCAGAATTACAACGCGGTGCTTTGAGAGTGCGAATCCGTTTTTTATGCTACGCTAAATTATTCAACGGTTTGGAGCGAAGAGCCAGGATTAATTGGTGCGGCGACACCTGTGCGTGGCGAAAATTGTGCTTTATGCCCCCCCCCCATCCTCCATCCGTCCCCGCGCTGACGACTAGCAACGAGCGATAACGGTGAACGACCGCGTTGGAGTTGGCAGGCTGCGCTCCGCTCGCGGAAGACGTTAGCGGAGTAGGCGTATCTCGTAAACGCGGGGCACGCCAGTAACGTATCGCGTCTGGCACCGCTGCGGATGTTTGAGGCTATCGACGGCTGTAAATGAAATAGAATTTTCTTTTTTTTTGGCAAAGGAAGCACTTTTATAGTTTGCTTCACGAGATTTTGTCATTTTAAAGTTGTGCCCAGGTTAAAGTGTTTGTGGCTCTGATTTCTTTTTATCCGTTTATTTGTTTACCAATATGCTAAAAGACAGATCCTCTCTGAGCTGTATAAGTAGGTAAGTGCTGTTGGCGAGCACCTATTAAGGCTGGCATGGCGAACAAATAGAGTAGCTGTGGCCCACAACACCAATGTTTAATTCACACGTGGCATCCAATACCCTTTTAAGGCTGAGATAATGAGGATGGCCCCAGAATAGTTTCGGTACCTGAGTCTACTGATGTTATCTGTGACCGGTAATTGAACCCAAGTCACCGAAATGGTAGCCCCGTGTGTTACCACGACACCATGCTCCCAAAGTATTTATACAAAGATCCCCACGTGTAGCCTCAACAGACTATTGGGGCAAGTGCTGTTAGCGAGCACCTGTGAAGGGCCGGCACTGTAGCACACGAAGGGGTGGGTGGCTAGCACCATGCCCCGACCGCCTTTGTCTCCCCAGTGGTGATGTTTACATGCCTCCGCCAGGTACTTGTTTTAGGCTGAGTTGACCTAGGGGAGGCCTAAAACCGGTTCAGATAATAGTCTCCGGTATTGGTGGCCATGAGCGGGTATCGGATTCATAGTGCAGCGTGTTAACTACTGCACTACCGCTGCCCACTGTACATGTGTAGTGGTGTTTATTGGGTCACTACGGCGTTTAGCGCCAGCTACTGATGGAAGAGTGTAACTGTGCGTGTTAGAGCCTCTCTCTGACACCAGCGTATGTTATGGGGCATGGTACTGGTGGCTGTCAGAGAGAGGGCAGTTGAGGACGTGACAGTCTGGTTGAAGCCGAGAGGGCACGTGACCAGGACAGAGTAAGAATGTGGGCCGAAGGGGGCGAGAGGGACACGTGGTGTATGGCCCAGAACCTTCTAGGAGGATCCAGAAGGGGGCTTGGCCGAGGGCGGAGCCAGGCCACGCTCAGGGACATAAAAGTGAGGTCCCGAGAGCCGATTGCTGCCGTCTTTTGGAATGGAACCCGCCGTGCTACGTCTCTTCAATCTTCGGTCTTCGCTCGACATCGTGGGTCAGTCAGAATGTTACTGACTGACCCGCTTATGTAGTTACCCTGTAGTAGTGTTGTTACCCTGTTGGGGGTCTCGTTAGCATGTGCACTTTTATGTAGTTAGCCCTGTTGGGGCTGTGAAATAAACGTGATGCCTCCAAGCCAAGTGTGTGCCTCCGTGTTTAACACTACACACACTACACCCACACACTCTCTTAAGCATTTTCTATAGATAGGAAGGATATACAACACCTGGCTTCCTGGTTCAGACAATTCCATTTTTCCATATCAATTGCATCTTTCTCCATGTCAGCCAGGCGGCAGAAGTGTACGAAGCTCATCATCCAGTTTACTGTGCTAGTCGATAAGATTATGTTGACGCAAAGCAAAGAGGGAGTGACCTGCCCACCGATATGTAATATGTATTTGCAATATATTACTGTCGTTTTTACTTAAATAATACCCCTACATACATGCATGACCGATGCATAAACATTTTAACACTCTGTATACATTTAAATTGCGTGTCGTCTTCTTGTACGTAGGGTGGATGTGGTAATTTATCACCCCCCCCCTCCCCGCTGAAAATTCTGTTCACGTCACGCGCACTTCGTTTGGAGATGCGAGACATGTCTGGCGACGAGGGAGGAGACCTTTAGCAAAAGGACATTTTTGTATTTTCTTGGTATTCGCAATGGCATTGGTCAAAAAAAAGTTCACCAAAATATAACAAAGCGGTCTCGGCTGCAGTGTTATTTTCAGTTTTATCGGTTAAAACTGAAATCCCCTACCTACACTCCTTGACAGTTTTTTTTTGCTCATCCAGCAAGCATGGCATATGGTCGATTCAACACGGGGAGCTTAACTCTTAAGCCTACGATTCCTCAAACACACGGGTGAAACGGCACGACAAGGTAGCTTTGCATCCTCCTCTTCCCTCGGCGTTATTGACGCAGTCGGCCCTCGCAAACCCGCCAACGAATTGTTGAAAAGGCTTGCGTTGACACTGCCCCCGTTATTCTACCACGCCGGGCTTGCCCGCAAGTCGTTGTCTAAGCAATGTTTGCGTTTATCATTGCAGGATTGCAGGGCTTGGTCTGCATGCACTGGCTCAATGTCTCCTACAACCGCATCACCGACCTCATGGGTAAGAGACGGTCCACACTGCCCGGCGTTGCTTGTTTCTTTGCGCTTGAACTTGCGGGGCCCATAGGTCACTCACGTCTGTGCCTGGGAAATGTAATATCATCCCGCTGTCTGCTCAAGGACGCTGTCGCATGTTATTCATGAAAAACACAATACCTCTAAACCAATTGCTATGGAACGTTTTATTTTATGTTTTCCCACAATTGGATCGCTGCTGTGCCATGAGCGTCGCGTGTAACGAGACGGAGCATGCATTTGTAGCTTCATGAGAGAAGTGCAAAAGCCATCACTTTTTAGAGAATTGACCGTGGAAGTGGATTTCACAGAGCTATCGTTTAAAATCCCTTCCAAGTGACCTCTGGCCACAGAGTAGGGAGCATCACCTCCCCACCTGCGCTTCCTCTCATAATTGCATGCTTTGGTGCACGATTTAGCCAACATTTAATGATGGGGTTTCATTTTGTGCCCATAATAGGTGAGACTGACAACACCTACACTCGAGAATCCGGCTTGATCACGGGCAGCTCAAACCTGGATTCAAGCTCACGATCTCAGTGGTCTGACCTCTGAACCACCTTGAGTGAAACTTACCACACAGCTTGCCAATTCACCTTTTCCCGATGTTTATGGTTCGTAGGCAAAATTGGCCACATTACACTTTCCAAAAAAAGCATTCATATATCAATGAAAAAACGTTTTTATTCATCAGCATCATCAGGGTGCCCCGTGCATTTAACCTGTGCACCCGTTGCATGTTCATTTGTGTATTTCCGTGCACACCTTTCTTTGTACATCAGATCTCCCACAAATATGGATGTTCCCTTAATATACCGGCTTTGTCAACTTGCTAGAAATATCCGTTGTGTCCACTGTCGATGAGCTGTAAGCCTCGGTAGCAGTGTGGGACCACCTTTTCCAATTATTGGAATCCCCTTGAGCTTACGTCGGGGAATATATTCGGCGTGCGAGCAACTACAGATTAAGACCCGCAGGATCCTTTTTTCTGTCGCATGGGTCATTTAGCCTCCACTCCAAATAGTTTTTTTTTTGCAGGTGACACTCAAACTTAACGGGGGATTTTTTTTCCTTCCACCTGTCCTCTTTAACCTGTTTCTTTCAGAAGTGTCGGGCGCAAGCAGCAATTTTTGCAATGGGATTTTTTTTTTTGTCGCACACACGCGCGGCAATATATTGCCGTGACACCGGCGAGTCAATCGCCGCGTTTCACCACGAGGGATTCCCCACCTCGTTTTCACCCGTCCCGACTCAAGCACTCGGCTCCACAGCCTTATAAGAGGTTGTGCTTGGGATGCGTTGGTCAGAAGCGCTTCACGCGCGGTTTGAATATTGCGAGTTCAAATCGCGGCCGTGTGGGCAGTTAACAGTGCCCGGACGTAATTCTTCCTTCGCCGCTGGTAAAAGTTAGTATCGCCTTGTGGGAAATCCATAGTGCTTATTCTATGGGAGACGGAAAGGTTTAAAACGGACATTGAATGCCGCCCTGGTGCTTGTTTGAGCAGGGAAGCACTTTGATTGAATAATTGAGGAAGTCGGTTGTTGTGGAATGATTTATTAAATAAGTTTCAGGTTATATAGTGGCACATTGGTTTGTGCAGTATGCTACGAACCAGATAACCTGAGATTCGATTTATTTGATTGTGTGTATGTTGAACTTCTGTCGCACCGTGCGTAGCCAACCGTGCTAATCGGAGGTGCGGTGGAAGGGCAATACATTTAACACAAAAAGCAGTTCTAAGGAAGGGAGTTTTCACTCTAGATAAGTATAACCAATAAAAACAAAGTTTTCACTATAAATCCTTTATATGCGTGGCGGCTAGAGTCCTCTCGTCCTCTGGCTTGAGATGGCTGCCACCTATGGGTCAGATGATTGCATTGCACCATTAAGCAATTGGTAATTAAATATAATATTTTTGTCCTAAAAAGTGTAAAATTTTGAAAAAAATTTCACGAACATTAATTGTCACGCACAACGAGTCTGTGTGGAAAATGTCAGCTCGATTGGATCACGGGAAGTGGTTAAAAACGACCGAAAGATTTGCACGGTCCTAAGCAAGCAAGCGAACAATATAAAGGATTTAATAAAGGATTTNAAAATATANTCGCCTGTGAGGACGCGGGGATCGACCCGCGACCTTTCATAAGCGAGGGCGCTAAACTGCGCTACTCCGCGGGCCTGTGGAGGTGTCACNCTCTGGGTCACATGATTGCAAGCCATGAATGAGNTANATTTGTAATNTAAAATAATTTTTTTTTCCTAAAAAGTGTAAAATTTTGGAAAAAAATTTTCACGAACATTAATTGTCTCGCACAACCAGTCTGTGTGCAAAATGTCAGCTCGATTGGATCACGGGAAGTGGGTTAAAAAACGACCGAAAGATTTGCACGGACCTAAGCAAGCAAGCGAACTTAATATAAAGGATTTACAAATTATAATGACGTTTTTTGGGCCGTTATATAAATGTGTCGTCCCTCCCCACCCGACACGCCAATCGTAAAAAAAGATCACGTTGAAAGCGTGTCTTTGCAACGTGACACTTTTTACTGATTGGCCAAGTCGGGTGGTGGAGGGTTACGAACATTTAAATAACCAATCTAAACCCAAAAACGTGATATGATTAATATAAAGGTTTTAAAAACACAGACCATCAGTGGTTAGTGCTATTTGAACCAGTCAAGGGCTGTTGCTTGACCAACCCACACTGACAAGCATGGTGAAGTATGGTCAAACAACATTCATTCGTGAGGCATGGGAAGGCATTAATCCAGAGTAGATTGACACAGGGTTATAACTTTTAAACTTTTTTTTATATTGCTTATCCACCTACCGTAGCATTCTTTAACAAACCAAATATAAGAGCACACACAATTTTGCCTGTTTACATTGATAGAAACAATCGCCGTTTGGAGTGAGAGCATTTGCATTGCGCTAATGTAGCACATTCACATTTAATTGGCCACAGTTATTGCATTGAGAGATGGCAGATGCCCTCCGGCTGTACGCCAATATATATTTCTTTCACCCGTGCTTTGTTTATGTAAAATTTAGTGGCTATAAAAATCACCTTTTAACATTCACACGCCAACGGTGAGGAGTAGATGTTAAAAGGTTGTCTGCTCCTATTTTTTTAAATGTCTGACATTTTAGCGTTTGTGTCAAAGCAACTAATGCCTCCAGCCCCAACAATTATTTGTAAACCTGAGTTCGATTCCAGGCCAAGATTAACCGACACAGTATGGGAAGGCCTTCATCCAGCAGTGGATTGAAAAAAGAGCTGTAGAATACGGTAATTTGTGCAGGTGACAGGAATAACAGCTGAAACCCTAAAGGTTATCTTGTTTAGCATGGACAGTTAGCAGTTGCTAGATAGATAGATAGATCGTTTATTGTCATTGTCACCAGTACAACGAAATTTAAAATGCTCACCAGTCAGGCATCATTCATAAATTTAAATAAAACAAGAAATAAAAATAAAATTAAATGAAAGATAATCAATTAACTATATATAAAAACAGCTCAAGTATACCCACATACCCACATAAGGTTACATTTTGTCATTGCACATCTCTATTTCACAATCAATTGTAAACACTATTACTTAATAATTAATTAGCATTATTGAGTGTGGTGATCGCTGTAGGATAAAAGCTCTGTTTGAATCTGTTTGTCCTTGTTTTGACTGATCTGAATCGTCTGCCTGATGGCAACAGCTCAAACATCTGAGTTTGATTGCTGGTAATGGCTACCATCGGTGGTGGTTGATATCTGAACCGGGCCTGAGCACCCACACACCCCTCCCCCTTCACCAACCAGCAATGACCAGCGTCATGAAGTATGGCCAAACAACAAAATGATGGACGCGACGTTGGGAAGCCGTCATCCGGTAGTGGATTGACAAAGGGTTGCTCATGATTATTTAAAATTATGGCTTTGTAAGGATAATGTACTCCCTGATGGCAAGCTGGAATTGCCTCGTTAACATTTTTGCTCACCAGTACATTGTTTTTTTGTAATCTCCCTGCTGGATACCCCCTTCATATCCATCCTTCACTTCCCCTACGTCGTACCATCTCTAAACAATAAACAGGCTTAAAATAATGCTGTTTAATCAACCGTAATTTTATTTGAGGCTGGAGCGCATTAAATTCTGTCACGGAATTCTTTCTTCAGGGATTAATGCGGGGTTTTTTCCACACCTCCCCCATCCACCTTACCGCTACCCTGGGTTTAACGTTTCGCTAATCCAAATTGTTTAAATAATAATAAATAATCTGATAAATTATCTCCGTGTGTTGCCCGTGTTTGGAACGGTTAACTCATCGGGCACAGAGAGGCGCTCGGAGGAGGGAGCTCTCCCCGCCACCGTATCGCCAAATAAATCAATGCCGAGCCCACGCTTGTTCAAGTTCAAGTTCATTTATTAGGTATAGCCCTGTGAGCCATTCGGCTCTTGAATCGGGTGCAACCGCAACAAACAAAAAACAAAAACATGAACAAGAATACATCTTATAGTGACTATGTGCAAGCAGAAAATCCAAGAAAAGACAGCAAAATATTACAGAAAAATCACCGTACACCAACACTGTGTGCAAAAATCCCAGTGGGATGCAAGTCAAACAACAACAACAACCACAAGACAACTTAGATTAAGGCCATCAGTCTAACTCTGTACTACAACAAACAAACATGGCCAAACCAAGAAACTTTTCGAAAATCACCAAAATAAAGCCATAAAAGCAATGAAACAGTGGTCATAGGAACTGTGACCGAATTTTCACAATAAATGACGTAAACAAACATGTACTACCAAACTCTGCAGCCATAGCTGGCTGCATGAGTCGCTCCACAACAGTAGGAGCATCAGTCGGAGTATTTTTCAATGCACCTTTAAGATCAGCACACTCACTCCCTGCTCCCGGGGAAGTTAAGCCGTGCGGCTGCCCGACTCCTTTGCCGCGGTCGGAGCCGAATTATGCAGACGTGGTTGGAAATCTGCAGCGCTGCGAGCCAATTTCGTGGCTGAAGTAACCAATTTAAATTAATACGCATTAATAATTTACTTTTACCCAGGCAGGATAGCCGCCGCAGTATTGGCGGCTTGGCGTCTGGGTCATCCCCCGTGACAGGCGGGTGCGTTATGCGACGCACGTGAATGAGTAAGATAAGGTGCTTAGGATTTCGTTTCGGTTCTCGAGGCTCAGGGTGGCGTCGAAGGCATCCCCCTCCCCCGCCAGTCAAAATTGCGTACGGGGACATCCGTGTGTGAACAAATTTAAAACGTTTAATGATGTTTTTTTTTTTGATGATTGTAAACTCGCATTAATTCCATTTTTTGTTACACGTGCAGTGGGTTCTACGGAGGCACACACTTGAACTTGGAGGCAACACGTTTATTACACGGCCCCAACAGGGCTCCTACTTCAACGTTACAGCGATCACAGTTAACTAGACCACAACGGGGTAACTACGTAACCGGGTCAGTCAGCTAACACACTGCCTGACCCACGGGTTGATTCCAGAAGACAGCCCGGATCGGGGCTCGGGTCCCTACATCACGTGTCCCTCTCCCCTCCTTTTGGGCCTCCCTTGCCACCTCGTCTGGTCACGTGCCCTCTCGGGGTCACCCAGACTGTCACGTCCTCACCCGACCTCTCTCTCTCACTGTCACCAGGACTAAGCCCCTAGGGCCCACTTCTATGGCATGCTGCACCCACGCTGGTGCCAGAGAGTTGCCCAACACGCACAGCTCCACTCTTGTGAGGGTGGCTGGCGCTAAACGCCATAGTGACTGCATTTACGTCACTACACACGTATATTAATTACGGTTATAAATAGGAGTGATGTTTTTTCCACACCTGAAGCTACTTCTAATCCATGTTGACATTTATTTTTTATTTAGTCAATAGCAGTTAAAGTGGTGCAGGTCTTTTTTAAGCTTCAGTAATTTCATTGAACTTTGTGGGTTTCTTTTTTAGTAAAACGTTCTAAATCGCATTAATTAATCTAAAATGCATTTGACCCTGAGGCTGGCGTTTACGTGCAAGCCTCACGCAAAGGGGCCTTAACCCTGTGTTCAACGTTCGGCTGCTTGCCGTTTGAGTGACTTGGTTGGGATTTTGGTAACCGTCTCCAGTTAGCAAAAGCAACTCCCAGAGCTCTACCCGGCGGCATACAATTTTGTCAACTCTCACTCGCTCGTACTCACGAGAGCCTATTTACGCAGCCTTTTCCTTTGAATCTCTCTCTCGCTGCTGCTGCTCCTCTTCTACTTCAACGACGGCGTCATCGTGTTTTGCTCTGCGCCGTCGCCAGGACGTCGCGAGTGGGGTTGCGCACGTTACGATTTGAACGATTGAACGGTGGCGCTCTGCGAAACTTTGCACGCGAAATTAACAATAGCAGGTGCCCCCCCCCTTGTCCATCCGTTGTCTGCCCCACGCCGTGCCGATTATGGGAGTGTTTGACACTGCTTTGACCTTGACAGTGGGTGCGGGTCGGCGAAGGCGATTGGTGGTGGGGGTGGGGGCTAAGATGAATGAGTGTTTCAATTGTCACTGCCTACTAATGTCGGCTGTGTCTCAGGAATCAAAACTCAGATCGTTGGAGTTATAATTCCGTCCGCCAGCCTCTGCCCCCACTGTACGCAAATTACGAATTTGTTCAAGAGTAACCTTTTTTAGTTAAGACCAGATGGATGGTGGGCTACGGTTAGGGCAAGTCTTTTACTGTATGTATGTTGAACTTCTTTCGCACCGTACTAGCCAGNCAATCGAGGTGGGGAGCAGTTGCCACAAACTAAACACAAAAAGCAGTTCTAAAGAAATACGTTTTTAATCTCGATGATTTAAAAGTGCATAGCTCCAGTGGCTTCCTAATATCGTAAGGAAGAGCATTCCAGACGGGCTGCGCAAGCGCATCTAGAAGCGTGCGATGCGGTGACCCTCTTTGTTCGATGGCCACTGTTCAGCAGATGGCGGGATCTGGCGGAGGAGCGTAGAAAGGAATCGGCGAGCTGTGGTGGCTTCAGTGGCTTTGAGCATGATGACATCTCGACGTTTCATTCAAGAGCGCCTGATCAAGTTGGTGTAGCAAGATGCCCACAGCAGGAGTTGGGATAAATACGGGGATAGAGGTGAAAACACATTCCTGCGGAGGGAGCTGGTAGGAACGTTGGGTTGCTCGGTCAATGGCCAGGGTCAACGGCGGCGTGGTGTATTCCGCAAATATGGCCGACTGTAAGGGCGGGCACAAGCCGGCGTGAGTAGGTTGAACGTTGAGTTTTATAAGGGCACCACGGGGTGACCAGCCCCTGCCCACCCAGCCCCACCCACCCCCACCCACCCCACCCTCCCACCCAGCCCCCCACCCAGCCCCTCCCTCCCACCCTCCCCTCCCCACCCAGCCCTTCCCTGCACGATTGACGGACGGACACAATAATCCCCTGTGGGTTGGTGTAACCAGGAGGTTCCTACCAGTATAAAGGAGTCAAGACAGGGTCCCAGGATTGATGGTGTTTGTAACTAATGGAGTCGGGTCGTGGTGGAGGAGGTTTG
This sequence comes from Lethenteron camtschaticum, assembly GCA_018977245.1. Lineage (NCBI taxonomy): Eukaryota > Metazoa > Chordata > Hyperoartia > Petromyzontiformes > Petromyzontidae > Lethenteron > Lethenteron camtschaticum. The sequence continues at coordinate 8,233,564 of MU249602.1, forward strand.
GTGGGTGGCAAGGCAGTTGAGGCTCGATGCTCGTGTAGTCCACGTGATGACGATGATGAATTTATTGAGACCCAATGCCGGTGAGCTTTTCTTGGTGCCCAGTTGGCGTGTGACAACCCTTCTATTCTTCACTCGCAAAAAAGTCTCATACAAATGTTGTGCATTGTAGTGTTTTTGATCTTATTGTAAGAAAATTACATGCAAACACTACGCCATTATCATGTTTCAGCTAATTGGGGTGAACAAAACTGTGCAAAAAGAAGTGAGAAACGGTGCAAACGAGAGAGGGTAGATCCGAGGACGAAGAGATTATTGATTCTTGAATCAAATTGTTCCAAATCGTTGAGTGGTGGGGAGTGAGTGAATTATTGAATGGCAAGCGCTAGCACCGAGTCCTTGATAAAACAATGGGAGGTAGGAGTGGTGGGAATTTGCAACGGGGAGGGGGAGAGGTCATAACATTGGAAATAAGACCTTTAATGTGTAGTTTACGTGAGTGGATTAGGATCAGGTGAAAGTTATAGGCTGGGCAAGCGGTACATTCTAAGCACACGGATCTGCCGCAACCAAAGGGGAGAGATGAGGAACAGGCCAAAGGCACAGCCGAATGAAGTGGTCATCTTCATAAGGCGCTGTTGATAAGCACGGTTGGCTATGTGCGGTGCGAAAGAAGTTCTACGTACGTACACACACACACATCAATTGCCCCAGCCCCCGAGCCCTGCCTGGCCCAGAGTCGGCTTCAGATGTCTCGTGTCCCGAGTCCCGATCCGGGCTGTCTTCTGGAATCAACCCGTGGGTCAGGCAGTGTTAGCTGACTGACCCGGTTATGTAGTTACCCCGTTGTGGTCTAGTTAACTGTGATCGCTGTAACGTTGAAGTAGGAGCCCTGTTGGGGCCGTGTAATTAACGTGTTGCCTCCAAGTTCAAGTGCGTGCCTCCGTAGAACCCACTGCACGTGTAACAAAAAATGGAATTAATACGAGTTTATGTTCATCAAAAAAAAAACCCATCGGCACAGCAATCAGCCAGTGGAAAAACGCCCCGAAACTTGTCAGGTCCCCAGGATGTCTCGACTCCAGCGTTGTGCGGTTACCCACGTGCGCCCTCGTTGAGTATTTCTCTCTCCACTGTCTGTTGACGGCTCAGGCCTGCGGGATCTGCACGGGCCAGACTACCAGCTGAGCCACCTGGAGGCACACGGCAATCGACTGGCCGACGTGGATGCGCTGGTGGCGGCGCTGGGAGGCCTGCACTGCCTCTCCACGCTGGTGCTGCGCAAGGACGGGCAGGCCAACCCGGTGTGTCGCGTCACGGGTGAGCCGCTTGGATTGTCGTCTGCCGGTCGGCCGGGCGTAAGTGCAGCGCTCTTTGGCTGGGCCGTCGGAACAAAAGGCGGTCACCGCATCGCGCGCTTTCGGTTGCGCTTCTGATGCCGTCTAAAACGCCCTTCTGATATTAGTGTAATACAGGTCGTTGAGGCGACTTCTGGAATCCGGTCTTTTATTCACTTTTCATTACAGCTCTCCTTCACGCTGCTGACAGGCAGCGTGAGAGGGATAGAGAGAGAGACGCACTGCCACGTGGCAGCCTGGACCACGTGGCAACTTGAAGCCCCGCTCTCGCGTGGCCTCTACCTCCGTTCGTTCCAGCTCTGGCCACGTGTTGTTCGTCTCCACCCCTATTTAATACCCGGGTCACGTGGTACCTTTCCACCAATCCTGGTTAGCCTCTATGGAATCTCCAGACTCCCTCGTAGGCTCCCGGGACCACGCCCCTGACTCATCTCCCCATTGGCTGTGGCCAAAGCCAGCAGAACCAATCCCCTACTTACAGATGTCACCTTCCCATTACGTCAGGGCCACGCCCTAGGCTTCCCCCCCATTGGCTATGGACCAGGACCGGCAGAGCCAATCATCGTGACGAGTTGTGATACGTCAGTGAGCCGGGATATATCCTCGCATCACATTAGGAAGCCACTGGAGCTATGCACTTTTACATTATCTCGATTGAAAACTCATTTCCTTGGAACTGATTTTTGTGTTTTGTTTGTCCTTCCCCCGGCACCTCCGCTTAGCCACGTACGGCACGAAAGAAGTTCAACATGCATACATACTCTTAGGTTTTTTCGGTAAAGTCACGTAGGTAAAAAATAATAATAAAATAGAATAATAATAATAAATCACGACGTTTCAGAGGCAACACAAGTCTCCGTCTTCAGGTGGGACCATCACAGCCAAATCTACTTGATACACTGAATACAGTAAATTTGGCTGTGACGGTCCCACCTGAAGACGGAGACTTGTGTTGCCTCCGAAACGTCGTGATTTATTATTATTTTATTATTTTTTACCTACGTGACTTTACCGAAAAAAACCTAAGAGGTATGAATCCTTGCAGTCACGAAAGCTTCAAATCTAGAAAGACTGCATACATACCTCTGATATTCGAGCGAGAAAGACCTTTTAGACCTTTGTCCTTCCCGTGCTGTACAGCATTATCCGGCCTCTCGGAAATGTCCGCTGTTCAGCCAGCTGTATCACTCCACCCCATAATATTCCGGTGACCTTGAAAACATTGTTGTGTTCCTTTGTTCATTTTTTTTGTTTTATTCCGGACTTGACAGATCAAATACAACACAGGGGGGCCTGATTCGTATTTCGTGTAATTGCGGTCAGATTTGCCGCTATTTTCCGCGCATTTGTCCATTGTGCTCTGTTGGAAAAATAATTGGCCAACGTTTTCTCGACAGTGCGCGAATCGGGCTCTGATTTTGTGAACTTTCTTTTCTTCTTGCAACTGGCAAGCAGCTGACGAGCGATAAGCGCTTGGAATGTTTTGCTTAAATACAAAACCCGCGGCGAGAAATATCGCAGCTCCTTGACATTTGGGTTCATTTACAGCATCTTGACATTCTGTATCGCGTTTAGACGCCATACGTACAATTGGTGTTGTATTTTTTTAATGATGACAATGGGGACATCAGTAAATTAATAATGGAGCTGGATGCAACAAACACAGCCTATTAAGCATCAAGAATGTTGAAAATTACACGTAATCGTGTGTGACGTGCCTTCTGTGTGCCCGATGTAAGATAATAGCGGTGATGTTAATGTGGTTATAGTTTTTGTCGTATTTGCCCATTTGTGTCGCTCGGTAAGCAGAACGTTTTTATTGCGTCGTGATTTTTTTGCCCCATTAAGGGGGCCTCGTGTAATTTGTAAATCTACAATTGAAGCCTGTTTATCGGGCACTCCAGTTTTTAATAGCTCGGTCAGGCAAAGAACTTTCTAATGATGAAACAGCCCTAATAGTTTTTTTTGGGGTTAGATTGCGTAAATATAAATGTGCCATTAAACCCCCACCACCCGATACAGCCAATTAATAGGTTTGTCATGTAAACAGAACGTGCCAATTCACTAGTACAGCACACCGGTGTGTTGGAGAGCAAATCCACAACATTTACAATCTGAGTGCGACGTTTCGTCAGTAATTACAACCAGCTTTATCAGGCGACAGCCAGATTGGTGGAAAATCCTCCTTTTTCGTTCCTTTAATAGAGGGATCGATGTGGTGACGTCACTTGTGAGCCCTTCACGTGCTGAAGGGGGATTAATGAATGTCATTTATATATATATATATGGCAAACCCATATTAGTTTCTCAAACCAAGAGACGCGCCTAGATCGTGTTACGTTACTTGTGCAGACCTTGGCGACTGGACAGAGACCATCAACTCACCGCACTCGAGAACCAAGTTTAGTCACCGGCAGCTAAAAGCCTGGAATCGTACCTCGTCTTTCGGGGGGCGGTGGTGGCGACAGCGCTCAGACCTCGGTAGCCACTCGGCTTCCTTCGGAGGAATTGCAGGACGCATGGGAAGAGTGGCGTCTCCGGCGGGCGTGGTGTGCTCCCCGCAGGCTACAGGGAGCGTGTGTTTGAGGCTGTCCTTTCGCTGCAAAGTCTGGACGGCCGCGACCCTGGGCACTGAGCTGAGCAGCTCTCGGGAGGGACCGAGGCTGGCGGAGCTCCGGGATTTGGAGGACTTCCTGGACGTCCTTGACCATTGTGACGACGACCGCATCGTCGAGCGGGTGAGGCGGCGCGTGCGTCTCACTGTTTATTGCCAGAGCTATAATTGTCGTCGTTATGTTTGCGTGTACGTATATGGAACTTCTTTCGCACTGCACGTAGGCAACCGTGCTAATCGGAGGTGCGGGGGAAGGACAGCAAACCACACACAAAGGCAGCTCTAAAGAAATGAGTTTTCAATGTAGATTTAAAAGTGCACAGATCCAGGTGTTGAGATGTTAAAACACCAAACTGCAACCTTTTACAAGGAATCATGTCTGATATTATATGCATTGTCTTGAAACTGATTGGTCTACACCAGAGACAGCTTTCTTTAGAGCCTCGTCTCAAACGGTGTCCTATGGTCTAACACCGTTTTGAGCTAGGCTCGAAAGAAAGCTATCTCTGGTGTGGATCAATCAGTTTCAAAGACAATGCATATATTATCAGAGTGTTTTTTTGTTTGCTTTCTGACCACAAGTATTGTGGTTAATGCAGACATGATTCCTTGTAAAAGGTTTCAGTTTGGTGTTTGAACATCTCAACACCTGTTTTATTGCGTAAAAAGGGGAAAACTATTCTCATATTTTGGTACTGGCAAAGGAGGTCACATGATGCACAGCTCCATTGGCCTGCCAATATCGGAAGGGGAAGAGAGTTTCAGACGGCCGCAGAAGCGCATCTGAAAGTGCAGGATGCAGTGACCGTGTTTAGCCAAACCAAGAAAAGGATCAAATCATCTTTGTAATTACTCATTAGATCGTTATGCAATTGTCTGCCATTATAAATGTGTTCATGTTAATCATCGTTATTGGAGTCGTCAACTTTATCATCACGAAGCAGATGATGATCATTATCATCATAATTTTCACGGCTCTCAAACAATGTGGCCATCATTGCAAGCATCCTGGGTGCACTAATCGGATACGAGAAGTGTTTCTTTTTTAACCTGGCACCGCTGTTTTTAATTTTAGCATGCTCGATCACTTCTGTTACTACATTCGCCTCTGCTATAACAGAAGTGACCGAGATCTGTTTGTGTTAACGTGGGGAGCGTTAGTGTAGCGATTAGCACGCGCTCTACGAACCTGACGACCCACCACCACACCGTGACAATAGGGACAAAGGCGGCCGGTGTGGTGCTGGCCACCCACCCCCTCGTGTGCCATGCCGGCCTTCATAGGTGCGCTCGCAACAGCACTTGCCCAACAGTCTGTTAAAGGTTATGCAGGGGACCTTTGTCTTTGTCTAATGCTCGCCAACAGTATATGAAAGTCGTTTTCGCCCCTCTGGAAGGAATAAGTCCCGCACCCCATGCTAAAGTGGCTTTACAGTGGTCTCGAAACAGCCACCATCCGTTATATACAACATGAAGCTGTAGCGATACCAAACCAGGTGTGAAGAGTTGCAGGCATTGCGGCTGGCAGCAAGTCTGCACTCTGGGGTCGAGGGAAAGTAAATTGATCTGGTTGTTTTCACATGGCGAAAGGTGAGCCAGACCTTTACAACAAACGCATTTGCTATCAACTTCGCGTTTCAATCGTGGACCATTTTTTTTTCCATTTACGAAAGGGGGTGGGGGAAACGTAGAAAAAATAAATCCCTTGTCCAAACCAGAGAGGTCGTAAGGAGAAATTCTGGGTGAAACTTTTGGAGCTTGCGGTTGGATAGGCAGTACCGCATGAGTGTGGTGGGTAGGGGATAAAGGATAGAAGTCTATTTTTCTCTAAGTTGAAGGTGACGGCGGTGACGAATGTCATACGTTCGTACGTATCTTGAACTTCTTTCACACCCGTACGTAGCCAACCGTGCTGTTTTGTGGTTAACACAATGTATAACGTGCGCATATTTTGTGAATCACGCCTGATTCTGAGAGATGGGGTTGCTTTGACAGGGCCCCGGCGGTCGCTCGTTCGGCCTTTGTTGCGGACGTCCACGGCACAAATCCATCGGCCGCGCTGATGATTATTATTATGATTACCGCGGCCGTATCAACCTTAAGTAAACTATTACGCTCCGTCCACTTCCGAGCATACATTGAAGGTCCCCTGACATTCGCAAGGGCAGGCCAATGTGTGCCGGCGTCGGAGGGGATCCATATTTCGCCCCCTGCTGCGAAAAGCTTTGACTGGACCCTTCTGAATGAGAGACGTGACACTTTCTTTTCCTGGGTGAACGAAATAAATCATGTGGGAATGACGTGCTGCGGGAGGGAGTCGTAGAGCCTCTGCGAGGTTGATGGATTCCCCCCCCCTCCCCCCGGCGGGTTCTCAGGGTGCATCGCTGAGCACGGAGGGGCCGACGGCACCGTGCTACCGACAGCACCGCGCCACCGGGCAGGGAGACGCGGCGAACGGGAGTGAGGCAGAACCAGGGACGGGTGGGGGAGCGAGCGAGCGGCGAATCGAGAAATTGGAAGAGCAGATCTCAACCCTGCTACGGCAGGTAGGGTGGTTCCTCACCGGCACATCAACCACCTAGCTTCCTCCTCTTGCCGCAGTGGTGAGATGTTAACTCCCTCGCCTGGTATGCAGGAGGTCGTGGGTTTGATCCCAACCCTGACGGCTTCTCTCACTTGATGCAGCAAATCTAGCGTGACGGTCCCACCTGATGACGGAGACTTGTGTTGCCTCCGAAACGTCGTGATTTTATTATTATTTTATTTCTATTATTACTTTTATTAATTTAATTTATATTTTTCACCTATGTGACTTTACCGAAAAACTAAGAGTATGAATCCTTGTAGTAACGAAAGCTTCAAATCTAGAATGAATTTCCCAAACATGTCAATGCAGATCCCTTGAAAAAAAAAAAGTCTAGAGATTCATGAACGCCTTGCTGAATAAATACATTCATATGCTCATTAGGGGTCGAGTGCGTGACTGCTGTGCCGTCAGCAGAGCGCGATGTGTAGCGGGGCATGCGTGGGGCCTCGTTCTGCTGTGGTTTGGGCTTCGCCCGCGCATTGTTAATTTTAAGGGGTCCTCTCAATGTATAAAATATTAATGACTCTGCTGCCAGTGGTGTACAAGCACACATCAAAAAAAAAACCTCACCACATCCGTCATGAACATTCTCTCATTCCAATAAAGTATATAATAGACAAACTTTTTGGGCACTGGGCCCCCCCCCCCTCCCTCACTTTACATTTGGGAGAAACGTCCCCCAAACCCCTCCCTCCGATTACGATTCCGTGAATTGTCACGATTCAAGGTCATGATTCAATACCTGCATCGATTTTTCTTTTTTTTTACACTCTTTTCCCCTGTAATTTGTTGAATATTTTGCCCCACCCATCCCCCCACGGTAATTTCTTCTAACTGCTATCGGCATCATGATGAGAGATAAAAATCAATTTGGAATTCTCATGGAGCATTGTGCAACGCGCGTTAGAGAACGATCCACGGAAGGGATTTATTCTTTTGTTCACAGCATTTCTCCCAAATAACCCTTCAGTGTGGGGGGGGGGGGCTTTGTACCCTTTACAGATTAAGGAGGACACTTTTGCAAAGTCTGCCAAAGGGATTATTTGCCATTCTCGTGGCCAGAATTCAACCGATTGAAGTGCAAAACATGATAATTGTTTTTTTACCCTTCTATCTGGCAACAAAACTGACACCTTTTTACAAGGAGTCATGTTTGCATAGACCGCAATACCTGCAGTCATAATACAAACAAAAAACATAACTGATAATGTGCACTCTCCTTGAAGTTGATTGGTCCACACCCGAGACAGCTTTCCTTAGAGCCTAGTCTATGGGTTGNACCAGATGCGCCAAAAGGGCAACTAGACAAACTCATATGAGACTAAGCTCTAAGGAAAGCTGTATTGTTTTTTACCCTTCATCTGCAACAAAACTGACACCTTTTTACAAGGAGTCAGTTTGCATAGACCACAATACTGCAGTCTATGTANAGTCCAAATGTGAGACTAGGCTCTAAGGAAAGGTTCGTGTGGACCAAAACCACATTATCAGATGTTTTTTTTCATTATACTGCAGGTATTGTGTCTATGCAAACATCTCCTTGTAAAAAAGTGTCAGTTTGTGCCAGATAGAAGGGAAAAACAATTATATTAAATGCAGGATATTTACTGTGTTGGCTCAGTGCTCTGATCTCGGAATCAGAATCTGTATTTAGACTGGAGGAATCCAATGAGCTATAAGCTCTTTTCAGAGATGTCCAGCAGGCAGGTCAGCAAGCTATATATGGGGTGGGTTGCAAAGATCATGTGATGATAATTGTGTTTTGATGTGGCGCCCTACTATACGCCGTGGCCTCTTGGGGCATCTTATCTCACGTGTTTTAAAGGGCACCCCAGCAGCAGCTGTCCCTCTTGGTATCAAGGTGATCCGGCACCTGGCCTGCAAACCGGCATTTGTCTGCCAATGTGAGGCGATGATTGCTGCGCATAATCCCAGCTTAAATTGTTTGAACCTTTTTACGTGCAACACATACCAATTGTAAACCACTGATTCGTCCACATGTAATTCCATCTAATTATCTTGCTCTTATGAATAAATATTAATTGATGTATCATTGTAAGGCTACTTAATAATGGTTAGCTCACATATATTTTTTTAAGTTTTGAAGCCATTCCTTATAATGCTAGCCTTCTACTTATAAGGCAGTGCCTACTGCCAAAAGCGGAATGCACCAGATCTTGTCATGGTTTCGTTCGCTAAGCTGCGTGGAGCTTGTTTCGTGACCACCGAAGCTCAGAGTCGCAAACGGGTTTTGATTCCTTACCCGTACCCGGCCGCACCAGGGTCGCAAATGGGTACCCGTACCCGGCCGGGTACGGATACCTGTTCCCTACCCGTACCCTACCTGAAATGATTCACAAACGGTTACTCACTAGTGACTCACGGTCTACCCGTACCCGGCCGCACCAGGGTCGCAAACGGGTATCGGGGACGGGTATCGGGTATCCGGTTGCGACCTCTGCCGAAGCTTGCCAGGTGCTGACGGCATGGTGCTGCAAAGCGCCAGTGTCAGGAGATGGCAGTCATGAGGGTCACCTCTTGTGCGTGGCTTTTCCCTGGGGTACTCCGGTTTCTTCCCACGCGTCAAGCACTTCAGGACATTTGTGGAAAAAGAGCTGCATAGCTCATCGGATTCCTCCAGTCTAAATCAAGATTCTGATCCCAATGCAGGACCCCCCCCCCCGCACCCCCTGCACCCCCTGCAAGCACCTGGCTGGATGTTTGCCGTCGGTTGTTTTAACGACGGAAGTCGTGGCGGCTGCTCATTCCATTGGTTTTCCGAGTGCCGTTTTCATTAGGAGGCAAAGCAGCTGTTTCTAGATTTGAAGCTTTCGTGACTGCAAGGATTCATACTCTCAGGTTTTTTTGGTAAAGTCATGTGGGTAAAAAATAAAATTAGAAGTTAATAAAAGTAATAATGTAAATAAAATAATAATCACGACGTTTCGGAGGCAACACAAGTCTCCGTCATCAGGTGGGACCGTCACAGCTAAAATCTTGATGCAGTAAATTTAGCTGTGACGGTCCCACCTGATGACGGAGACTTGTGTTGCCTCCGAAACGTCGTGATTTATTATTTTATTTTATTTCCACTATTACTTTTATTAACTTCTAATTTTATTTTTACCTACGTGACTTTACCGAAAAAACCTGAGAGTTTGCAGCTGTTTGCCTGCTCGGCCACGGCGCGCAAAGCCATTATTATTAATAAAGCTGGCACTTTCGTTACGGACGTTCGACCGTGAGGAGCGAAAAAGGCCGCGGTTTTCTCAGTCCGTTCTCTTTGCGGTCGTTTTCTCCTCGCGCGTTTTTTGTTTCGTTTCTTTCAACCAGTCTTCTTCGTTTCTCGTTCCCAACGAAACAAGCAGGGCGCTTGAAGCAGAGACTCCTATTGATCGAAGCGATTGTGCGGGTCTCCAGCGGCGAGATGAGCTGTCGTTGGAACAGCAACAACAAAAGTTATTTTATACTCCGGTTTCTTTTTTAAAGACATTATTAACACAATAGGAATCCACTCGGAACCGTTTAGAGCAGTCCAATTGCGTTAATTTCTTTTTTTCGCTCTCTTTTTAAAGTAGTTTATTTGTTTATTTTCCGAGCGCCGCTTTACGCTGCAAGAGATTCATAACTTGGAAGCGTTTAGTGTGTTCAACTTTTGCGAATTTCAAATTGGAGAAGCATATTTGCTTCATTAAAGCATAAGAAAACCCTATTATTTCCATTCCACACATATATTTTTTATATTACCAGTTAATACCCAAGTTATATTGTTATATAATACATATACCAAGAATGAAATGCACTATGTACGAATTATTTTAATTATTTTTTCGAGTCACTGAATTTTCATATGCGTGATGTTCCTATATAATAAATGGTTGGTAATAATTAAATAGCTTACGCAATACAATAGCTCGCCTGATAGTGTGCTGAACGTTTTTTCTTTCTCTATTGCCTCGCGTGCGTATGCATGCGTGGTGTACGCCGGTGTGTATCGGATTTTTTTTACGAGTCCCTTGTGTAAACGTCGCCCATGGGTGATACAAAAGGTGTTCAGGAGAAGGTTTGCCGACTGTNAAAAAAAAACACCCCCCTTGTGTGTCGCGCCAGCCTTAGCGGTGTATTCATTCAGCGCACTTGGACGAAATGGAACGATTACTCAAGGGTGTACAAAGAATCGGAAATCTTTGTTCATCCTTGAGGAATCCGATGAGATACCAACAATACAAAAAAGACGCCGTCGGTGCTCGCTAGCGGAAAGGCAAGTAGATATATAATAAAAAGTGCACAAGTGCATACATTACTGCCGATTTGTCAACACCAAATGCAAGCTTGGGGCAATGCAGCAAAACAACAATAACATTCCCAGACCACACCAAGACAGCACGCAGTCCCTCAATTGCTTTGCACGTAAAAATTGAACTATCTATACATGGGTACGATTCAAAGTTGACGGTGACCTTGTCTGCAAGTGTGTGTGTGCCAGTGGTGGTGTCGTGGTTAGCGCAGTGGTGGTTAGCGTGCCGTGCTACGAACCCGGCGACCAGAGATCGATTCCCGCTCACGGCCAACACCAGTGACGGTTATCTGAACCGGTCCTGGGCCTCACCTCGGTCGACTCGCCCTCAAATAAGTACCTGGTGCGGTGTGTAAACATCGCCACTGGACACGACATCGGTGCGTGGTGCCGGCCACCCCACACCATGTGTACTATGCCGGCCTTCATAGGTGCTCGCTTAACAGCACTTGCCCCAGCAGTCTGTTCAGGCTACACGGATGTGATGCTTTGTCTTTGTTTATGGCATTCATTAGGTTCCGAATGATGCCGCGGCTTCCTCGCGACCGCGAGCCAAGAGGGACGTGGACGACACGTCGGAGAGCGAGCGCGACGGCTCGGCGGGACCGTGCTCCGGCCCCGCGCGAAGAGGCCGCGTGCCGAGCCGCAGGAGACCGACGGAGACGCCGCGCCAGCGCACCGCCACGGCCACGGCCGGCGGTGGTGGCGGTGCGCAAAAACTAGCAAAGTCTCGCAGGTTGGTAAAAAATATATATAATATCATCAACGGAAATTTTAAGCGTGCAGCCCTTGTTTTTGACTGGGGGAGATGAGAGGCACAAGAAGAGGGAGAGTTACATTACGTGAGCAGTTTGAACAATTGTATGCGTCTGTGGGAGTAACTGATGTCGAGTTTCGGGTGAATATTGTGCGCAGAGCTAAAAGGAAGGCTATGATCGCCGGCGTCTTTGAGAAAGGATACGGCACATCGAGAGAGAGAGCAGCCATGAGGCTTGAGCAGTGAATTCTTCATGGCTGATGATGATGTAGGGCATTGAGCAGTGCATTTGTTGATGGCTGATGATGATGTAAGGCATTGGGCATTAGTAGACGGTTCATGGATATTGATGATTATGTAGGGAAGAGAACAGTGGCTTGCTCGTGGCTGATGATGACGTAGGGAATTAACCAGGTGGGGGGACTCTCCCTCGGAGTGCAGGCGGAAGGGCAGTAGCCCTGGCTCGGACGCGAGCGTCACGGCGGCGACGAGCACTCTGCCGCTGCCGCCGGCGTCGATCGTCGTGCGAACCGCGGCCGCCCGTCAATCCATCTCGATCCGGCGTCCACCGAGGAGTCCACCTACAGGGTACCGCACGCACGCACGCTCGCAAAGACAAGGGTCCCGCTTGCAAAGGCTCTTAACAGAATGCCGAGGCAAGCGGTGTTCGTGAGCGCCTGTGAAGGCCTGCATAGGCGCTCTCTACACGCCGGTCGGCATGGGTTGGTGAAGGTGGGCGAGCATGGACGCGGAGTATTGATGTTCAGGACTCTTCTGCGCGACGACCCTCTGCTGCCCACAGCTGAGCCCCCCATGTAAGCTTGTCATGCATGGTGGCCGAAGAACGCCGAGGACGCGTGGGGTGGAGTAAACGTGGGTGCTCTCCACCTCTTCCAAGACAATCTGGCCAGTGTAGGACAATAGTGATTATCTGCAGTACGGCTCCCGAGAGTTCTCTCAAGTGGAGGCCCTTCCGCTAGCAGCGTCGTGAACAAGCCGTTGCAGGGCCTCTCCTTGCCTAAACGAGGCATCGCGCTTCATGCCTTCACCTCTCCAAGGGTGCCGGTGGCGAGATGTTATCTGCCTTGCCTGGTATGCAGGAGGTCTTGGGTTCAATCTTGACCATGACGCCTGTATATTTGGACTTTGCGTGTTCTCCCCGTAGTTGCGTGGAATTTTCTCCGGGTCCACCGGTTTTTCCCATCCACATCTAGAAACATGTGTTTTGAGTAATTGGCTGCTATAAATTTCCACGTGATGAGCCACTTTATTGGGCTATCGTTTGTGCGTCTGAAAAGGACGATATAGCTCGTGGGCCTTCCCTCGTAAATAGGAAAAAATTGTTAAATAGTTACATCATTGCACAATCAAACTGGGCATCGGTAAAATAGCACACGCAACGGGTTTTTTTTCCGCCGTGCGTGTGCGCAGGCATGCAAGGCGCCTTCCCGGCTTGTCTGCGCACCAACACAAAGGCGAGATTATAGCCTCTGAGCTCAGCCCTTCTCCCAAACGTAGCTTATGAGCCGCCTCTCCCATGACCATGTAACAGATATGCTCTCTCTCCAGGCTTACCAACAGCTCTAGCCCCAACGCAGCTTCCCGCTAGAATCCTAATCCGGGCATCTGTCGCGTGTGCTTCCTTCGTTGGGGTTTTTTTAAAGTTAACAATGTTTTTTTTGTAAATGTCAAGGATAAAATTGTTTTGGCAGCTTCACTGGAGGAAGAAAAAAAACGAAAGTCACGCAGCAATAATTGTTTTTGCCAGGCAATGTTTGAAAAACCCCCAGACAAACAGATGCCGTTCGTGCGGCTGGCGTATGTCTGCCGAATTTGCCCGATAGTCTTTGCAGCTCGCTCCGGAGGCTTCTTCTGATTTCTGTTGACTCGCGGGATGCCGAGGTCTACACCGGCCGGACCTCGCGGCCGAACGCACACCCGCTAGCGCGTTGAACACCGCACGCGCCTGTTGCGCGTGCATCCACCGCGACTGAAAGAAATGTTCCCGCGACCCGCTCACTCTCTCGAGAGAGAAGCCCCTCCTCCCCCCCGAGCCCGCAAGTGTCTTGTGGCCTGTCAATATTGACGTGCGTTATATCTTTTCCGTCGCATTCAGAGCATGGTGGCAGCATTANTTTTTTTTCGTTCCCACACTTTTGCTGGAGACTTACCGTTTATTTCTTATTGACTTACTCCCACCCCCCCCACCCGCCACTTTGCAGAAGAGTATTACTATGGCCTCCTTCATCTGTCTTTGCAAAATTTGCACAGGCTGCGTTTTTCATATAACCGGCAGAAATATCCCGCATGGTTGTGCTTGCAATCCAATCGAGGTTTGAGTACAAACAAATATTAAAGTCACTCATTCAGGAATAATTATTATTTTTGGCTAACTTGGGGTATTAGAAGTCAGTCCTGCGTTCACTCGAGTGTTGGGCCTCCGTTGTTTTTCTGTCAAAAAAATACAAATGTCAAGAGGTGGTCGGGTGGCCTAGGGGTAGGGCTCCGAGCCGGCCCTGCCGAGATGCTGGGTTCAATATTCTGGGTTCAATATTCTGGGTTCAGTATTCTGAGTTCAATATTCTGGGTTCAATATTCTAGTTCAATATTCTGGTTCAATATTCTGAGTTCAATATTCTAGTTCAATATTCTGGTTCAATATTCTGGTTCAATATTCTGGTTCAATATTCTGGGTTCAATATTCTGGTTCAATATTCTGAGTTCAATATTCTGAGTTCAATATTCTGGTTCAATATTCTGGTTCAATATTCTGGNTTCAATATTCTCAGTTCAATATTCTGAGTTCAATATTCTGGTTCAATATTCTGGTTCAATATTCTGGTTCAATATTCTGGTTCAATATTCTGGTTCAATATTCTGGTTCAATATTCTGTTCAATATTCTGGTTCAGTAGTTCATATTCTGAGTTCAATATTCTGGTTCAATATTCTGAGTTCAATATTCTGAGTTCAATATTCTGAGTTCAATATTCTGGTTCAATATTCTGGTTCAATATTCTGAGTTCAATATTCTGAGTTCAATATTCTGAGTTCAATATTCTGAGTTCAATATTCTGAGTTCAATATTCTGGTTCAATATTCTGGTTCAATATTCTGGTTCAATATTCTAGTTCAATATTCTGGTTCAATATTCTGGTTCAATATTCTGGGTTCAATATTCTGGGTTCAATATTCTGAGTTCAATATTCTGAGTTCAATATTCTGGGTTCAATATTCTGGTTCAATATTCTGAGTTCAATATTCTGGTTCAATATTCTATTCTGGTTCAATATTCTGGTTCAATATTCTGGTTCAATATTCTNGTTCAGTAGTTCAATATTCTGGTTCAATATTCTGGGTTCAATATTCTGGTTCAATATTCTGGGTTAATATTCTGGGTTCAATATTCTGGGTTCAATATTCTGGGTTCAATATTCTGGGTTCAATATTCTGGGTTCCGCCATCCCTGATGAAACTGGGTTCCCAAGTGTAGTGAAATGATGGTCAAAGCCCAGTCACCAATGGCTGCACACACACACAATAAAATGACATTACATATTTGTTTTCACTTTATTTTGCGAATTCCACCACTGCAAATATTAACAAATGCTTGCCTGACTGCAATTTTTTGCACGAACATTAGTTGGCAATAGTCTGTGTGGGTAAAGTGCAACTCCCATCTTGTAGATAAATTATGATCACTTGAAGGAACTGCCGACTAACGTCAGCTTGTAAGCGTGAAGTCACCTTGTGCCATACAGGGACAGCTGATACTGGGGGGAGTGGGGGCGGGGTGAATTTCAAAGTTTGAGATGAGATGTAAGGCGCATATCTCGTATAAAGTGCTCTGAGACGCTGCCACGGTGTTAAGGTCGCTCTGTCAGAAGCAAATCGATCAATGCCAATGGGCTCGTTCCTCTAACGGATATTTTGTCTCGTTGCATGATGCCAATATCACGTGTGGAATCAAATTGGGGGAAAAAAATGGCACTCGTTTCATTTGTGTTGGCACGAAAGTGTATTTTATACAATTAGCTTTTGCAGCCTATGAGCAAAGCAAGTTCGTACGCTGCCCAATCTCATTAGATGTCAGAAGCTAAGATAGGGTTGAGCCTGGCACCGGCTTCCTCCCACACAAAGCCAAAACCAAACCTTTCATGGGATTAGCCAAACATTCACGATCATTGCCCTGTTGAAAATAAGCGAGTCTTGAAACTCTTCTGCGAGACTTTCCTGGATAAACACAATGCGGCATTATTCTTTCACCTGTAAGTATCGCTCCATTGTCAACTTGAGAAAACAAAATGTGACCAAAACCGTAACAGGATCTTTAGCAACAATGAGGTGCGCTGGCCCGTTGTGCTGTTGGGCAACAGATGGCCGCGTTCCATTACAGATCATTGATAGAAGGCAAATTTGCTGCAAGTGTGACACGATGCGGTAAATAACATACGTCAGTATGAATGGCTAATTATGCATGCAGGACGTTCGGGGCTGTTACGGGCTTGCAAGGCGGGCGCGTGTGTTTTTAAGTGCCTCGCGTAATGTGTCCGAATTGCCTCGCATTGCCAGGTAGCGGCGCGGCAATGGAATAAAATGTTAAATACGGCGCCGGCTGGTGCTCCCCGCACGCGGTTTGTTTATTTTTATTGCTTAATATACATTCGTCAAATCCTTGGTGGGCCTGCAGAGGACCGGAGAGTAGACAGCGGCGGCGGCGGCGCAGATTGCAAAGACCGTTGAGCCCCTTCTGAAACTTGGCACTACATTTATCTTTAAACTTTCAAACCGTTTTTTTCTCTTTTTCTTTTCGGTAGTTGAAAAGAAAAAGCAGGATGATAAAACAAGCTTATCTCTTCCTGGTTCTTTCGGTAAAGTCACGTAGAAGGAAAATAATAAAATAATAAAATAAAACATAATAAAATAATTCTCACGACGTTTCGGCCACAACGCAAGCAGCCGTCTTCAGGTGGAGAACAGGTCTGTCGAGAAGGCCGAAACGTCGTGAGAATTATTTTATTATGTTTTATTTTTATTATTTTCCTTCTACGTGACTTTACCGAAAGAACCAAGAAGATGAATCCCTGCAGTCACGAAAGCTTTAAATCAAGGTTTTCTCGTGAACCCGAGCCGCCAGGTTCATCTTCGCAGTTGCCGTGATCAGGGGTGACGTTGTGGAAGTAAAATCGGC
Organism: Lethenteron camtschaticum; assembly: GCA_018977245.1. Classification (NCBI taxonomy): domain Eukaryota; kingdom Metazoa; phylum Chordata; class Hyperoartia; order Petromyzontiformes; family Petromyzontidae; genus Lethenteron; species Lethenteron camtschaticum. Next base: position 8,250,364 of record MU249602.1, read on the forward strand.
ATGTGCGCATTCAACGGACAAGAAAAATACTCATGACACGTGCTGAATAGAAATTGCAATGTAAGATATGAGAATAGGTTTTCCCCTTTTTTCTGGCAACAAAACAGGTGTTGAGATGTTAAAACACCAAACTGAAACCTTTTACAATGAATCATGTCTGCATTGACCACAATACTTGTGGTCAGAATGCAAACAAAAAACATCCTCTGACAATATTTGCATTGTCTTTGAAACTGATTGGTCCACACCAGAGACAGCTTTCTTTTGAGCCTACTCCAAACATGTCCTCTGGTCCTAACACCGTTTGTTAAAGGTTTCAGTTTGGTGTTTTAACATCTCAACACCCGTTTTGTTGCCAGAAAAAAGGGGGAGAACCTATTCTCATATTTTAGTACTGGCCAAGGAGGTCTCATGATGCCAGGTGGCTCAGCGGTAGAGCAAGCGGCTAGCAATTGAGAGATTGCAAATTTAAATGCCGGTTGAGGAATCATTCGGCCCATCATCCTCCAGTGTTGATAAAATTAGTACCACTTTGTATGGAAGTAAAGCGTTCTTGTCCTATGGATATACTCCCGACATAGGTATGTGGAATTTTTCACCACTGGCTGTGGGCGGTGACTTTTATTTTCGACTTTTAAATTCCAGTTTCATCAACGTGTGTGCGCACGTGTCGCGAGCCCGTATTGTGCGGGATGCGCAGCGTCGCTTGCCCATTTCACCAGAGCCAAGTCTCGTTTAGGTGAGAAATCGGTAATGTGAGAACTTTGTAAGAAAGTCCACTCACTCGATCGCACTTGAATTTGTTGATGTGCAAATCGTGTCGTGCAGCGTGTGAGACTTTTATCGCCAAAAACCAGACAGTCGCCCGGTCGGTGAATGGCTGTGCTTATTTGAGGCTTATTCCTTCGCCAATGGGTTTTTGCGGTATATTTTTGCGCGTGTCTGTTTTGATCAGCATGCGAGCCGAGTGTCATCAGCCATTCCCACATGGGGGGGGGGTGCGGGTGGTGAGGGGTTGGTTGGTGGGGGGCTGTGTAGGGGATGGAGGTGGGGGCCTGTATAACGGGCGGGTATTCTACGCACGGCATGTGTCCCCATGCAAGCGGGCAAGGGGAGAGGTCACCCAAGCAGACTGGGGCATCGACGGGAGATTAAAAAATAAATATTTCAGTGACTACGGGGAGAGCGCGCGACTATGGAATGAGAACGTATGAAATTTTCAGAAAGTGTAAAATGGAATGCGAGCTTGGGTTTGCTAAATAAGGTTACACAGGAACGGTGAAGTTGTAAGGAAGTCAAATCTCGTTTTCGCCACAGATGATTGCTTACTTAAAGTTTCCATTTATAAGGGAGATTAAATTATAGTTGGTTGCAGACGCTGCGCCCCCCCCCCCCACTTCCCCATCAAGATAAAAGCGTCAATGAAACCTGGCAAAGCGAAATGAGAGTTTGCAATAGACAGGCTTCTGCGAGTGATTTTTCGAATTCGCTGGTTTTTCCCTAGCATAGTCGAGTGGTGAATGAAATGACGTGTCATGCGGATTCTCAAGTGCACTTTGACGTGACGCGTCTACGAGTGAGGCAGGGGAAAACTAAAACCTCGTCTGTCATCGTCATCATCATCAGCAGCAGCAGCAGCTGTGGCCTAGCCACTGCAGGATAAAGGCCACCCGTGTTGTTGCCATCCCCGCACAGTCCCGTTTTAGGTGTTGTTAATCATGATTGTGCGGTGTTAGGGTGACCAGCGTTGAAGGGAAATTGAGACGGAGCCAGGTACGTCGGGCTCAATTTTGTCTGAAATGACCTGGGGAGTGTGGGAATTATGCTGGAGGACGCCCTTGGCTTGGCGTTGAATGAGAAAGATTGGGACGAACTTCATCAGTGATCGGTTAAAATATGAAAGACTGCACCGTTATAGCAAACGCTGCATTTGAGCCGGCCCACTCAGGCGGGGAGGAACGACGCTCGCCATACAATTACTGCCGCGCTGCTGAAGAGCGTGTTTCGTCTTTGACGATAACGAATCGATTATAAATACGCGAGTGCCATCGCTAATTCGCGGGCGCATATCCCGCTCGCCCTCTCAACCTTGTCACCTCTCTCGCCCTCCTCCGCCCCTGCCCCCTTCCTCCTCTTCCTCGCACGCACGCAGGCGCTCGTGCGGGAGCTGGACCTGGAGAGGGAACGGCGCTGGAAGGCGGAACAGGCGACCCGCGAGCTGGCGGAACGCCTGCGAGGTCTGCAAGCGCAGGCCGGGCAGGAGCGGGAGCTGCATGGAACGGCGCTACACGTCACCAACAGGTAAAAGCAGCTGCCCGAGTCGCTGGGAGAGGACAGGAGCGCAGGGCGCGCGGGGGAAGGAGCGGATGCTTTGAAGATGCAGGTAGAGGTGGCGAGCGCAGGGAGGGGAGGCAGCAACAGCAGCAGCTGCAGAAGCAGCTNGGGGGGGGAGGGTCAAGGGTGAACGGCGGAGTCTCGGTTTGCATTACAACACGGGTTCTCAACCCGGGTCCTCGGGGATCCACGCTGTCGATCCTCCCTGCGTGTCGGCCAGCGTTCTCAATTGATGTGTAAATAAGATGTCTTTTCACTTGCGCAAGTTGAGCGGCGGCGTGCGCGGGCGTTCCGCCGGGCGAATGGGGAACGGTGAGGGTGGGGGGGGCTCGTGCCGTCCCCGAAGATTGAGGGACGCACGTTCTCGTGTTGGTTAATGTGGAACGGCTGTTGTTCCGCAGCGCGCTTGATGTCTTGCCCCGTTTATTTTTATTTCCCCTGCAAATTGAATTGCCTCCCCGTTCGCAATTGAGGTGCTGTGTCACCGTCGACGTGGCTGATGATTAAGGGCCAACAATTCACTCTGGGACATCAGAGCTGATGGGGGGGGGGGGGGGGATACAGAAGAAACATTACACGAGAGCATATTCGGCCGAATATTGAGTTGTGTTTTTCATGAATATCGCCGAGTTTGACTGGTACAGAAAACTCCCAGGTCGGTGCTACCCTCGTGCGTCACGGCCGCGCGGATTTTCGCGGTCGTGCCGTACAGCTCTCCGACGGCGTTTTCGGGTTGTGCCCGCGTTTTGTTTGCTACGATGCGACTCCACCTGTCACTCCACGTGCCCGAATAAATTTCCCCGAAAGACGCCGTGGCACGCGTAAGCTTAAACATCGGACGCCGCGCCCCAACACCGCGCGGTGCGGTCAGAAAAAGAAAAAAAACACCATAGAGCCACTTGCTGACACCGCTGTTGCGTTGCTGGCGTGCGTTGGTAGACTCCAGCAGGGCTTGCTGAAGGAGCGCGAGGAGAAGGAGAAACTGCGAGCCTCGCTGGCGGAGCTGCAGGAAGAGCGGAGAGCTCGGCGCAGGAGGCGGCCGCTGCCCGGCAGGTTGACGAGCGTCAACAGAAGCGGCTCCGCTCGCTCGAGCAGAACCTGGAGGGGCTGCAGGCCAGAGGCTTCAGCAGCAGACGGCCGAGGTGCGGGAGCGAGAGAGCGCTTTGGTGCCGGCCCGCGTCGTGTTTTTAGAGTTTATTTTCTTGAACCGGATGACAACGCCAGAGACCAGGGGATAAAGTGTCATCTCGCAAGAGGGACCCTGGGTCACCAAAATTAGAAATTAAATTAATAAAGTACAGCGCTGGCGTCAAACAGAAATCTGAGTGAAAACACTGCCGCTTGAGGAATCGACAATATTGCCCAACGCATACATCAATGTTAAAACAAAGCAAATTTTTAATTCCCTGCAGCCTGTTTAGCGTTGCAGATGATAATGCACAGAATGGCCCAGCTGTGCTGTTTTCCACAGGCCACCTCAAAGCACTGTTTGTTTGTGAAGCTGTAAAAATGAGTCAACACTCCACTTGCTCCACTGCCTCCGACAGGCTATCTCGTAGCTTTATGGAATTCCAGCGAGGGACAGGAAAAGGAACGCGTGGATTAGAGAACGCACACAAGTCAGAGACGTTGCAATGACCGTTACAAAAAGCTAACCTGACTTGGGCATGATGCTTTGCCGGAAAGGCACGGTGACCGGTGGACGAGACTAATGACGAGTGGCAGCCAAAGGCGGCAATGCGCCATGAAATTACGTCGTGTGCTCCGGAGCCAAATCGACTGTTGTGTCGCGAGACTGCGAAGAACGTCGGCGGTTCGGGAGTTGTTTTGATCCACCGGTAAGACAGGTCATGGATGTCGATGAGGACGATGATGACGACGACTAGAGACGATGAAGCCCCCCCCCCCCCCCCCCGCAGCTGAAGAAGACGCAGGCGGCGGAGATGCGGGCGCTGGCGGTGCAGAGGGAGGCGGAGCTGCTGCGCGCGTCGCAGCGCCAGCAGCAGGACAAGGTGCAGCAGCTGCAGGAGCTTCTGGCGGCGCGCGAGCAAGACCACCGGTTAGTGGCTCCGGGGGGGGGGCACGCTGCGGCGCGGGTTTGACGCAGGATGCTGGCATTTGGGGGCGGAAAGAATGCGGCACAGGGTGTGTGGCACGGGAGCGGCACACGAGGGGGGGGGAGCGACATGGTTATAGCACAGGAGGGGTGGCAAGGGGGGCGGCAAAGAGGGTGGCACGGGGTGCAGCACGGGGGGGGGGGGGCGGTACACGGGGGGGATACAGGGGAGTGGCACNGGGGGGGGGTGGGGGTGGTACACGGTGGGAACANGGGGGACAGGGGAGCGCCACGGGAGCAAACTCGCCATCACACCCACCACAATAATCTTGATTGGCAGTGCTGTCCTATGCAGTTTTGGTTATTGCTACATTCACAAGATACATTTTAAATGACAACGGCGAGACAAAGGAGGAGATGGGAGCGATGCGAGCTCGTTAACCCTTTCCCACTCCAACGTCGCACGTGTAAGTCATCTGTCCTTATAAAATAAAATAACTTTATCGGTACATCTTCAGGCCGGGAGACGAACTGAGGCTCCCACAAGGCCATGCGAGAGGCGTGTGGCACACTTTGGCGCTAGCTTTCATAGAGCGGTCGTGTCGCTGCAGTTCTCTGCGGTGAGTACATAGTCTTTAAAAACAAACGGCGCTACGCATCTCTAAATAAATTTACAAACGGCGTTGAACGGGAACCCACCCTGCAACTTTCAGACGTCTCGAACGGGAAAGGGTTAAGTGCATTGTATGCCGTGGCGCGGTTGTGTGCATGGAATAACTATGCAACGCATTTCTTTCACGATAAGACGAAAGATAAACTTAATTAGGAGAATAGATGCAAGGCCATTAGTCTAGTCTTGCAGACTAATGGACAAAGTCAGCTGTGCGCAGATAGGCAGGGGTGGGGTGTTCCAGACTGCATGGCAAAGGAGCGACCTGCCATGATCAAATCACCCGAATGCGCCCACCCAATCTCAACGGATCTCGGACGCCAAGCAGAATATTTGATTCGTGCTTGGATTGGATTGGTGGCCCCCATACGTAGGGGCGCCGTGGTGGCGAGAAGTTAACTACCTCCCTGGTGTACAGGTTCGACCCTGACGCTGACGCATGTTCTCCCCGTGGTTGCGTGAACATTTTCTCCGGGTCCTCTGGTTTTTACTGTTTTTTCCGGCCAAGTTTAGAAACATGAGTTTAGAGTATTCGGCTGCTCTCGGTTTCCACGAGATGAGTCACTTTGTTGAGCTATCATTTGTGGCCAGGTGGCTTCTGAAAATGAGCTTCATAGCTCAGTGGGCCCTACCTGGTAAAATCAACATTTTCGTTGACATATTCTTGGTTCTTTCGGTAAAGTCACGTAGAAGGGAAATAATAAAATAATAAAAATAAAACATATAAAAAATTCTCACGACGTTTCGGCCACAATGCAAGCAGCCGTCCTCAGGTGAAGACAGAGCTGTCGGAAAGACAGCATCCTAAATTAGGACGCTAATTTATTTTATTATTTCCCTTCTACGTGACTTTACCGAAAGAACCAATAATACGAATCCCTGCAGTCACGAAAGCTTAAATAAAAATTTCCGTTTACGTTATAAAGTAGCGTTGCAGGCTGCTGCTGAGGTACGTTGTGAGCAGAGGGCAGTTCAGCAAAATTAATAATTGTACATTACTCGCTTGCTCCCACGTCTACGCTCCCCACCTTCGCCAACCTGCACTGAGCAGCATGGTGCAGGATGGTTAAACGTCCTACACTGACCGCACGGCGTGGTTCGGCCCTCATCCGGCAGCGGATCGACAAACCGTGCGCCCGCGTGCACGCGGTCACCATTGTTGGGAGACGCAAGCAACGGGGTACCTCGCACGGAACGAGCCCATTGTCATGGCACGGCTCGGTGGTCGTGCAATTTCTCGCGAGGAAATTCCACATGTATGAGCTGACGGCCTCTTAACCCTTTCCCGTGCCGATGATGTACATGTAACCCACTCTGTCATCAATTTAGATTTGAAGTTTTCATGACTGCAGGGATCCATACTCTTCGGTTCTTTCGGTAAAGTCACGTAGGTATAACAAGTGGGCCCACTTTAGCAATTGTTTCTTGCTGTGGTTGTCCCACCTGATGACGGATGCTTGTGTAGCGCCGAAACGTCGTGATTTATTTATACCTACGTGACTTTACCGAAAGAACCAAAGAGTACACTCCGTCATCGTTGACGGGAAAGGGGATCATAGAGTTGCGGTCGTATCGCTACGGTTCTCTGCGGCGAGAGTACAATGTCTTCNAAAACAACGGCGCTACGTCTCTCTGAATAAAATTAGTGCTGAGCCGCTCGTGCGTTCCGAGATTCAGCAGCGAACGGGGAACTGCAACTTGCAGGCGATCTCGGAAACGGGGAAAGGTTTAAGAATACTGCTGGGANCCCCCCCCCCAACTCGTGAACGTGGATGGCATGGTGAAAGCGCCGAGTCGTGATTCAAGTGCCTCCTGCCCGACCCCGCTTCCATTTCTCCGGCTGATTTTCAGTCACTGTCTGGAGATACCTATTAAAATATCAGTGAAAAAAATTATCGTAATTTTGCGACTGCTCGCTTATTCAATAAGAATGAAAAATGCTTTTGCCGATGCTAAAATGTCATTGGGAGCGTGCGCGAATGCGATGTGGCCTGTGCAAAGAAAGAATAAATAAATCACGAAATCTAGCAACTACAATGGCAGCTTTATTCTGTTCCTTTTTGCCCCCTGATAACGCTGCTGAAATCATCGTGCTCCGCTGTTTTCAATTTAAAACCCAATATCGGCAGCAGCGGCCCTGCATGGAGAGTGGCCCAGAGCTTGTCCGTGCGATATTGCACATCCCAAGGTGCCTGCATAAACTTGCAGGATAACACACGCTTCTTTGCAGCGGGGCGTACATTCCCTATCTTGTTCGAGCCCGTGAGCCCATGTGAATGGGTGGATGTCACATCCTGCTGGTGCAATTAAAATGATGACCCTGCCGGCAGTTCGAGTGTGCATTCAACTTCAGACTTAACCGTTATAGACGCCGTCGCCCTTGTTGCTGCTGTCACGCTCTGTCTCAGCTCACCGTATCGCTGGTAACCACCAGCGCTGTCTTGTAACCACATCTCCAGATGTGGCCAGCTGGCTCGGAGGTCAGTGGTTGGTTGCTTGACATTTTGTCCGTGCGAACTTGGGGGAATTTCTTACGCAGTTGCCCACAGAACACACCGAGCGGCCAACGGCGCTGAGATCCTGGCGTCGAATTCAGGATTCGGCCAACCGCGATTTTAAACTGGATTCTCAAAGTCGCAAGACGGTAGCTCGGGGTCATTCATCAATGACTGTTCACGAAAACATAATCGATTTTGCGAAATAATAGTTCTGCAATGAAAATATCATTCGAGCCTCATGTGACAATCTATTGGCAGGGTTTTGCAAAGCGTATGTCTTTACCGTGCAAATGATAAAATGGCAAATTGGGATTTTCAGAAGTCCGTTTAAATATCTCTTCAGTAGTCGTTGATCGTCCCACTAAATCTGCGTGAAATAATCCCGATGGTATTAAATTGAGTTTTCATTTAATGTTGAAAAAATCTAACTCTGGGTATTTAAAATAAAATCGAGGCTTCACTTCCGTGCAATACACATCGCTGCAGCAGGGCGCGTGAGAATGTGCAGCACTTGGACGATAATTCTAGATTTGAAGCTTTCGTGACTGCAAGGATTCATACTCAGCAAATCTTGATGCAGCAAATCTGGCTGTGACGGTCCCACCTGATGACGGAGACTTGTGTTGCCTCCGAAACGTCGTGATTTTTATATTTTATTTTTTATTAATTTTAATTTCATTTTTTACCTACGTGACTTTACCGAAAAATACTTGGACAATAGGCCACTTAAAGGGATCTCAGGAATTGTTCCGTGATATCGCCCTCTGCGGGCAATTTCTCTAACACAGAGTGATGGCTCACAGTCTGCAAGAGTTACAAATGCGCATGTAGCCTTGTTGCATGTTGACATGGCACGTCATCATCGGCAGGCATGATCTGTCCACCGATTAGAATCAGAATCGGAATATATATTGAAATGGAGGAATTCGATGACCTATAAGGTATGTCCAGTCGTTTCACAGATGTCCAGTATCACAGAGTGAAGACAGCCGTCCCACGCCGTTGCCATCTCACGTTCTGGCCGACATCTCACCGCCACTTCGTCTGCCGCCCTTCAGAAAAGCGATAGAGAGCCGCGTGCCACTCGACGGCCCGGAGTTCAAGCAGGCGTTGGACCGCGAGCGGGCCCGTGCGGAGGAGCAGCACGCGGAGACACTGCGTGTCCACCAGGACAGAGTGGAGGCCTCACGCTGCAGTACGCCCATCTGGAGGATGAGTTTCGGGCAGCCTTGTCAATCGAGGCTACGCGCTATCAGGAGGTGCGTGTGTGTTCGCACGTGTGTGTGCGTGCGTACGTGGGCATGACAGGTGAGCGGTAGTGTAGCGGTTAGCGTTCTGTGATATGAACCCAGGGACCCGAGTTCGATTCCCACTCATGGACCCCAGTGACGATTATATCTGAACCAGTCTAGGCCTCCCCGAGGTCGACTCGGCCTCAAATAAGTACCTAGTACGGTGTGTAAACGTCGCCGCTCAAGAGATAACGGAGGGCTGGCATGGTGCTGGCCACCCATCCCCTGTGTGCCTAGCCGGCATTTTCGGTGCTCGCTAACAGCACTTGCCCCAACAGTCTGTAAGGCTTTACGAGGGATTTAGTTGGCAGTGACACAGTCGAGTTATGGGAGCCACCACGATGGCATGTGCTTGAGATCCAGCACTTACGGATGCTCTGTTAGCCTAAACGGGATATTAACATAACATTTTCACATAATTTACATACATTGTAGAGTCATGCACACACAGTTTGCTGTATGCTTATGAACAAATTACCCATAATGCAGGTGATTTTGTTGAATCGGAAGCTAAGCAGGCTTTGAGCCTGGATAGTGCCTTGAATGGATGCCCGCCATGCATGAAACAGGTGCTGTACGCTGCTACAGGGCTGCATTTCTAGCAATGCGCAGTGTGGCAATAACCATGTGATAGCGTAATGTGCTCCAGTCCAATGTTTACGTTCCCACCTTCATCGACCCGCACTGACCAGTGTGGTGAAGTATGTCCAAGTCACCCCGTGGCGATGGGCTCTCACAGTGGATTGACAAAGAGCTGTAGGTGTTAGTGTTTTTTTTATTTTCCCAAGTCAGGCCCACTGAGCTACGTAGCTCTATTTAAGAAAATACCTGTCCACAAATGACAGCTCAAAAAGTGGCTTATTACGTGAAAATTGATTGCAGCCTATTACTATTTTTAACGCACGTTTCTAAATGGTGAGGGAAAAACCGGAGGTCCCGGAGAAAATCCAAACGATCACGTGAGAGAGGCACGCACACTCCAAATATAAAGGCGTCTCAGGGTCGGGATCGAACCTGCAACCTCCTGTATACCGGGAGAGGTCGTGAACATCTCGCCACCGTGGCACCCAGGTGTACTGCAAGCATAAGCGTGGATCTTTATCGATGACCGTGCCTGGCAGCTAACCCTAACGTGCGTGTGCTTCACTGGCCTGGGCACGTTAATTAGCGAAGAGAATCGAGGTGACGCGGCCAACGTGACTCTGGGCGGCAGGTGAGGCTGGCGTTCGATCGCGCGGCCGAGGAGCTGGCGCAGCAGACGGCGGAGCTGGCGGCGACGCGCGACAAGGAGCGGCGTTCCGCCACGCTCGTGCGGGAGCTCACGGTCATGGTGAAGGAGCAGAAGGGGCGCTGTCGGAGCTCGCCAGGGCAAGGCAGGAGGCGGGTGCGCTCATCAAGGTGCGTGAGCGAAGGGATCGTGATGACGCGCACCCACCACGGGTTGGTCCGCGGAACGCTTGCGCCGGCGCGCGCACAGTAAGTGGTGCGTCCGTAGTGCACGGTGCGTTCATTGTTGGATACACCAGAAGGCTTCATTGTGTGAGGAATTCAGAACCTGAATATTTATTTGTGCTGGAGGAAGCTGATGAGCAGTTCCACCGCTCGGTGGCGGACGGAGACCCGGGCGTTGTTCTTGTTGTTTTGGGTTGGTTGTGTGCCGATTTGCTGGATGCTCGGCAGAAAATTTGGGGGAGGTGGGCCCCTTTTGCGGTGTTTTTATTGATGCGAGAAAACATTGAGAGAGCGATCGCGTTCCTCGCACCATTCACCGTTTAATTCTTCAGCTTGTGCGTTGTACATTGTGAAGTGTGCATTTGTACAGGGTGGTGAAAGTGTTTGTGATCCCCATTTAATTCTCTAAAACTTAATATTGTTTTAAGTAAGGTTGAGTTAAAACAGAAATTAATATGAAAAGGAAATAAATGCTCGGGTCAATTCAAACCCGGGTCACCGGTTCATAGCACAATGCGCTAACCGCTTAACTACAGCTTCCCACGCTCACAGACATGCACAGACACAGACACCGACACACACACAACACCGACACACACAGACACCGACACACACATACACCCACACACACATACGCCGACACACACACACACACATACACCGACACACACACAACACCGACACACACACACACACACACACATACACCGACACACACACACACCGACACACACACACACACACATACACCGACACACACACAAACACCGACACACACACACAGACACACACACAACAACAACAACCGCCATTCGCCACTAAGTGGCGGTGACATCACCACGACGCTTGTGCCAGGCCATGTGCACCTTGAGGCCACGTGAAGTGTCGAACGCCCGCTGGCAGGAGGTCACGGGGCAGACCCAGGTGCCACGGGTCGCTGACCGACACACCACAAACACCCACACACACATACACCACACACACAACACACATACACCGACACACACAAACACCACACACNCACACCGACACACACAACACACACACATACACCGACACACACACAACACACACACACACAGACACACACACACACCGACAACACACATACACACACACACACTGACACACACCGGCTGGCGCACTCAGCGAGGGGCTCACCATGAAGCCACCACCATCCCCGGTCAATCGGCGCAAAGAGAAGCAGCCACGCGTCTTTGCAGCGAGCAGGCAGAAGTGCAGCCGATGGGCGACGATGCGCATTGGAAAACGATAAATCATTCTGTAAAGCGTTGGGGGGGCGTTCTTGGTGTGGGTGCTGGCAAACGCGAGTGCTGGATGATTTCGCTAATGGAAGTGGATTTTTAGTTTTCTATTGTTTTCTTTCATTTTTTTTATTTTCGCCTTCGTTTTGAAATTACGCGTCACCTTTGCTTACGGGCGTCGTGTCACGAAGGAAAGAAAAAATTCCACTCGCGACCCGCGCAGGTAGCAGCACGTACACACCTTGTGCGAGATAATGGCTCCGGACGATGACAGATCTATTACTGTTGGTGCCCTGTCAATTGGCAATAATCCGCACTCACTTGCCGTGATTTTGAGCTGTTTCTCTCATTCCAATCAGACTGAGCTGTGGCCGTCCATTCATTGCACAATCAGTTGCCGAGTTTTCATTCGCAGGCTCCCGGCGGTGCCGACTCGGCGCACTGAGACACTCGGAAGTGAAATCTTTAAATTCTACTGCATTGCTCGGTAGACTGCTGTGACTACCCAGACTTTTGTTAAGACCAGCAGTATTTTTTAAAACTCTTTTATTCTTCCCTCCTCCCCTCACCCTTAAACATTTAATAGGTCAACAGACTGGGCAATTTTCATTTATCGCATTGATGCAAACAGCACGTAGCCCCGCGCCTGGGTGATAGCCAACGATTTTTTTCTTTAAATTGCGGAGGTTGTAAAATACCGCGTACGATGTCTCTGTTTGCGTGCGCAGCCCGTTCGTGTCCCAGTTGACAAAAGTACAGGAATGGGAAGGGAAAAAAAGAACACCAAATTTCGGTGAGCGTGCGCACGTGCGCACACCTGTAATCTGCAGCCGGTGAAATTGGATCCCCACCCACTCCCCCCGCGGCTTGCGATCAGCGCCGCGCTCCGCGACCCGCAGGTCACGCGTTCAAATCGCCGGCTCGCACGTCCTCTGTTGATGTTGTTAGCGTAATTACATTGTTTTTTTTATTTACCCGGCTAGCCGCAGCAATAGTCGGTGGGAGGAGGAGGGGGAACCCTGGTCTATTTCATAGCTGAAAGTCTGGAAAGCTGCAAAATGCGTTACAAATATACGTATGAAAAAAATAAGTCATCCTTTGTTGCGTGCATATACATAATGTATTACCGTGTGTAGTATACTGTGTATATATTTTATTATACGGACCAACCAAAACTAAAATCACTAACTCTACATATTTCGTGTTGTGTGCACTGTGTTGTAGTTATATTTGTCGTCAGTCCGATGGGTTGCCTCGATGGTACATCAGCTCCCCCATCCCCCGCCATGTAGTACTACCCCGCTACGGACGGAGCGTCAACTCGACCCTTTCAACCTTTAGCCCGGAAACTTTTCAAATTCTCACCCAATCAATCGCGGCTTGCGTCTCCCGACTTTCAATCTGCCCGCCACGGTCACTCTGGCCGTGCCGTGCGTCACGCAGCGGCAGCGCAGGCGCTGGACGGGGCGGCGGAGGAGGACAAGCGGAGGACGGTGCAGCTGGAGTTGCTACGCAAGGAGAAGTCGCACCTCGTGTCACAACTCAAGGCGCTGGAGTCCGTGGCGGACGGACTGCGGAGCGAGCGCACGCCTGGGGTCATGAGCTGGCAGCAAGGTTCGGGCCGTGTGAAACTCTAAACTAAACTATTAAATTTCGATTTAAAGCTTTCGTGACTGCAGGATTCATCTTCTTGGTTCTTTCGGTAAAGTCACGTAGAAGGGAAATAATAAAATAATAAAATAATCAAAATAAAACATAATAAAATAATTCTCACGACGTTTCGGCCACAACGCAAGCAGCCGTCCTCAGGTGAAGAACAGGTCTGTCGGGGAGACAGCGTCTTCACCTGAGGACGGCTGCTTGTGTTGTGGCCGAAACGTCCTGAGAATTATTTTGTTATGTTTTGTTTTATTATTTTATTACTTCCATTATACGTGACTTTACCGAAAGAACCAAGAAGATGAAAATATCTAATTTCGATTTCTTTTCACAGATATTGCGATTTGATTTGCGATTACATTTTTTAAAATCAAGCTTCAGGTCAATATTCACTGTGTAATAGATTTAAAACATGTGATGGAGCATTACCACATGATACCATCAAACTATGAACTGCTCATATATTCTAATGCAAGGATGAGAGCTTTCAAGATATGAATTGCTTCCAACATATATTTATTAAAATGTTTTAATTGAAATAGAACAATCACACACAACAATTGTTAAGTTAAATAAATAAAGTTACAATAACACAAAATAAACAATTCCAATAAGAAAGTAATTGGACTTTTCAAATCGCAAAAAATCGCAGCCATCACGATTAGCTAATCGCATTGTTTCAAATTGCGATTTCGATTTGAAATCGATTCATCGTTCAGCCCTGCTTCATAGGCGCGCACTAACAGCACGTGCCCCAACAGCCTGCAAGGCAAGCTTTCGTGACTGCAGGGATTCGTCTTCTTGGTTCTTTCGGTAAAGTCACGTAGAAGGGAAATAATAAATGACATTTTTTATTTTATTATGTTTTTTTTTATTATTTATTATTTCCCTTCTATGTGACTTTACCGAAAGAACCAAGAAGATAAACTATTAAACTGAACTATTTCAGGTAAGGCCCACTGAGCCTATACAGCCCATTTTCAGAAGTGACCTGGCTACAAAATGATAGCTCAACAATGTGGCCCATTGTGTGGAAAATTAGACTCTAAACGCATGTTTAAAATGTGGAGCGAAAAAACCGGAGGACCTGGAGATAAATACACACAATCACGGGGAGAACATCCCAACTCCAATATACAGCAGGCATCGGGTCGGGATCAAACCCACGACCTCCTGTATACCAGGCGAGGTGGTTAACATCTCGTCGCCACGTTGACGCCGCTTGCCAAGCCCCCCGGTGCCGATCGGCTGTGTGGAAACGGCAGATGCGTCTTGTCATCTGGCAAGCCCAGCAGCGTTTGTTAACATGCCTCATGTCTGCTGATGAGGCTCTGAAACTCGCTTTGTTTTGAAAAATTATTCAGTGGGCTTTGGGTAGGATGCGTCGCTGTAAGGGTTTGGCGGCTGGTGGTCGAGACTTAACGTGAGCGATGATGAAATCGGCACGTGTACAAATCGCTGTATGGACTACCGCACCGCGAGACCTTGGAGAACTGGCGACGGCTTGGGGGGGGGGCGGGACACCTTCAACCAGAACTCAGTCGATCAAAGCTGATGCTGACGACGACGACGACGATGATGATTACATTGACCACGTCTGTTTGTTGTTGTTGAATGTTCCAGGAGCGGCGCTCTCCCAGGACCGCGGGCGGATGGAGGCGAGGATTGAGTCGCTCCAGGCCGAGGCGGATTCTCTGCGCAAGCAAGCGGAGCGCGACGCGGACGCCCTCAAGATTAAGACCAAGATCCTGGACGACCAGACGGAGACGATCCGCAAGCTCAAGGAGGCAAGGCCCCCCCCCACCCAAATCTGAGCCGCTAGCGGTCGTCGTTCCGTCGCGCGTGCTGGCAGCGGTGGTGCTGGCACTTTGGAGTGCCCTGCCCCCTCCCACCTTCCCCACCTCTCCCCACCTCCCCCTATAACACTTATATGGGACTATCGTTTTTAATGGCAAAAGAACGGATAATAACACGCTGTAACATGATAACAAATGTAACGTTAATAGCTTCAAAAAGAGTCTCTACTTGTTCGCCATCGTTGTCAACGCGTGCCTGGAATCTTCTCCAGGTGGTCTCCAGAGCCCGGACGGTTCATTTCTCGTGGCATTGTTGCAAATTCTCGAAGTGTTCACATTTTTTTGAAGCGCCCCCTGTATAAGCTGCTACATGAGATGACGGAAGAGAGTTTGATGAGAGAAGATAGCGGTGAGAGATATTAATGTGTTTATGTTAATCAACTCTTTTTTTTTTCTGTTGTCATATGTATTCAAGCTGATATTTAGTTCACCTGNTTTTTTTTCATTTCGTGAATCGTGGAGACGCCTTGAGCCGCTTGGGGGGGGGGGCCCTAAGGCTTCGATTAGCACCCCCACCACTGGATGTTAGTCGCAGCCTTTTGTCAAATTTAGTGCAGATTTCAATTACTGTAATTGTAGCGGGGTGTGCATGACGTATTGGGGTCTAAAACACTCTTTGCGGCCCAATGAAAGCCGGTTTTAATTTATCTGTAATTTATCTCCTAATCCTGTGTGCCGGCAGTGCCAATTGCAGAGACGCTGCTCGGTATTTTATCAGAACTGACACCTTATATGTAGATAATTATTTCATGGTGAAAAAGACTACGTGTGTGCACGTGTGTGCACGTGTGGCAGGGTAGCGGTTAGCGCGCTGCGCTACGAACCCGGCGACCCGGGTTCGATTCCCACTCACAGCCAACACCAGTGACGATTATCTGAACCGGTCCTGGGCTTCCGCTTGGTCGACTCATCCTCAAATGAGTACCTAGTGCGGTGTGTAGACATCACCACTGGATAGACAAAGGCGGCCGGGTGTGGTGTTGGCTGCTTACCCCCTCGTGTGCTGTGCCGGCCTTCATAGGTGCTCACAACAGCACTTGCTTGTTACAGGCTATACGTGGGATCTTTGTTTTTGTGCGATCGCTAGAATCACCGCTCTTCATTTTATTCCCATTTTATTAAAACACCCTCATGATCTAAACGGGCCTGGGTAACGTATTGGCTGGTGTCAGGCGGTGTATAAATAAAGGTTCATTTAACCCTTTCCTGTTCCGATGATATATGTGTACGTCATTGAACGTAATCCAAAAAAATCTCTAGCATTATTGGTACCNCANCTCCCACAAGGCCATGCGGGAGGCGTGTGGCACAGTTTGGCTCCAGCTATCATACAATGCAGTCGTGCCGCTACGGTTCTCTGCGGTGAGTGCAGTGTCTTCAAAAACATCGGCGCTACGCCTCTAAATAACACGTTCCTTTGGAGTGGGCAGGTAGGAACTTGGTTGGACAGCGCATTCGTGCACGACAGAAAGCTCGCGGTCACGTGACGCACTTCAACCAATCCGGGCGTACTACATGTTTGGGAGGGGCTATGCACGACAGCAAATAATCCCTGGTGGGCAGTGTGAACTGTTGTTCTACTGTAAAATTAACGTTGAAACGCTCACGCGTTGCGATTCAGTGAACAGGACCCACGCTGCAATCTTGCAGACATCTCGGAAAGGGTTAATTTCTCCTCGCATTGCGCTGTCTCGGGAAAATATGAGCGCAGGCTTTTGATGGCATCATTCGTCATTAGGCGCCGTGTTTCCTGAAGCACAAGGTTAAACGTTTTATCGCAGCTTCGTTAATTTTAAACTGTACACTCGCATCCATACCTGCCAGTTGTACTGCTTTGCATTTGAAACAATGCACTACAATGTGTCTGTTATTTAAGATATATATGGTCGTGAATTTATACAGTGCTGACAGAAGGCCCTCTGTTCGAGAAAACTCTGGGGGGGAGCCCCTTTTTAGGGGGATTTTTTTAATTTTGTTTTATTATTTATTCTGCATTGGCCAGACTTTGAGTCGAGTTGGAGTAACCACACGCAGCCTTATAATAGATAAACTGTGGTGTTACCATTTATACTGCTGGGTGAACAGAGGTGAGGGGTGATTAAATGAACCTGTTCTTGGTTCTTTCGCTAAAGTCACGTAGAAGGGAAATAATAAATAAAATAAACATATAAAATATTTCACGACGTTTCGGCCACAACGCAAGCAGCCGTCCTCAGGTGAAGAACAGGTCTGTCGGGAAGACAGCGTCTGAATGAAATCGTGAGAATTATTTAATTGTTTTATTTTTATTATTTTATTATTTCCCTTCTACGTGACTTTACCGAAAGAACCAAGAAGATGAATCCCTGCAGTCACGAAAGCTTTAAATCGAAATTTAAATGAACCTGCACCACTATTTTGGAAGTCGATCCGGCAAACCTCTGGATCGCAAGCAGTGCGCTACCATTTCACCTGTGGCAGCATGATCACAAACTGCGATAATCAGTCGGCAGTAATCGTCTGTCGTTGTGATAGCAATGCGTGGATAAACAACGTTGAAAAACGCTTTCATGCTTTCTAAAGCCTTCGCTCAAATGAAAAACCAAGTGACTTTTCTGAAACTGGAATACCAGATTTAAAATAGAAGGCAAAATGTAGAACGCGCGATTGCCTCGGCTAGAGCTGATCCCTCGTCGCTTCAGCCGCGTGCCGTGACGGGCACTGCAAGATCGACCGTGTCTGTCCAGTGCTCGCCAAGCTGCGTTGGCTGCTGAACGAACACGTGAGAAGGCCGCGCTCGTTGCACACAAATTGCTCGCCGCAAATGAGCCACAACGCCTCGCTGATCTCGTCACGGAGCGTAAACCACCACGCTAACTACGCTCATCCTCGCAGCAGCGGATTTTGACTGGCCATCGAACAGACGGCACCGCATCGCGGCGCTTCGGATGCGCTTCTGCGGCCGTCTGGAAGCTCTTCCTTCTGATATTAGGAAGCCACTGCAGCTGTGCACTTTGATATCATCGAGCTTGACAAACTGCATTTTTGTGTTCAGTTTGTTGTTCTTCCCCCGCACCTCCGATTGGCACGGTTGGTACATACGCTGCGAAAGAAGTTCAACACACGTGCATACATACACACATCCGTACATACGTTGCGACAGCCTCTGGGTCTCTCTCTGCTCGGCGCGCCGCCCTGCGACAGCCGCGACGCTGCACTCGTCGTGAGCATGAAAGACACGGCATCTGGTGCGTAATGGTGGCGCGGCGCGTACCAGGAGATAAAAGCAGCCCCCCCCCACTCCACTCGAACCTGGTGGGAGCTCATCATCCCCTCCCGGTGCCCAGTTGTCTTTCTGCTGTGCTAATTCGTTTGGAATTGCATGACAGTGAAACGTGATATTTTTTTAATTCTCAGAGCTGGGATTTTATCTATATTAATTGCAAAGAGAAATTGCATGTGAAGGCGAGGGGGGGGGGGGAGTTTTATCGTGCAGTCATTAGTGATGTGCCTGACGTCGTTAGCTCACTGCACTTGAGAGCCTGGTTAATCACCGGTGGCTGAAAACGTGGAATCGTACACAGGATCTTAGCGATGCCAACTCAGCATTGTGACCTCTGAGCCACCAGGCCTACGCCATGTCGCTTTAATTAGTAGGGGTAACAGCTCGGGGAGGCCTTCTGCAGCAGTCAGCTGATCGTGGCTGATGACTGATGTTCACAAAACCCATATTTGCCACCCGGCCACGAACAACATTGATGTTTCCTGTCAAACTGCCTGTCACATAAACCAAGCGCCAGGTCCGCCNAAACCTTCAGAACTCTCAGCGGTTCCAGCTGAGCCCTCGGACCTCTTGAGCCACCTGGCCACACTCGCAACATCGACTTCCCGTCCAGATAGTGTCCTACCAGCCTGAAGAAAGGTCACCCATCGGTCGTCCGTTTTCCTCTCCCTCCGCCCTGCCCAACGCCGGCAGGGCCTGCAGGAGCGGGACGAGACGGTGCGGCGCGCGCGGGACGAGAGTCTGGCCGCCCGGCGGGAGATGGAGTCGCGTCTGGCGGAGCAGACGGCCGCCGGCCGGGAGCTGCAGGAGCGCGCGAGCGCCTGGACGACCGCAAGGAGCAGCTGGAGCTGGAACTGGAGGAGGCGCGCGACCGGCTGGGACGGGCCACGCTTGAGCATGAGTGAGTGAGCTGGCGAGCGCGCGGGCGGCGGGCAGGCGGACGAGCAGGCGGGCAAGGGGCGAGCAAGCCATCACGCGGGGCGGTGATGCATGTCGGAACACCCACCCCCCTTTCCCCCCCATCGACTGGCACGCAACCCACCAGGGACCCCATTCAAGCACAACTTCCCACCGCCCCCCCCCCACCCCCGTTCCCACACACCCCCTTCATCAACCCTCCATGCCCCTAACAATAATTAGAGGAATTGTTCGAACACGCCATTCAGAACCCTCCTGAAGTCGCCTTGAGAATCATTGAGGATTTTACTTGGGTTAGATGGGGGCGTTGTTGCTCCTGCTGTTATTACAATTGTTACACAAGCGCTTGTGTGGCGGGTAGCTTTGTGACGCAAGGGATTCCTCACTCGGAAAGATGAAGAAATGACGATCTCGAGGCCTTGGAGTTGAAAGTACCCTCCTCTGCATTGCCGAGGTTCTCTGGAGAGCCCCGCGCCGACAAGCGAATCAATTTCTGATGAAACGAGGTTCCTTGAGTCGATCAAGAAGAGAGAGATGATATCTCCTGGGACACGTTTTGCGGAAACGCGGAGGCTGCAGGGCAGAGAAAGATGGTAACTTAAAACTAAGCTATAAACTCAACTATTTTTCAGAAGCGACCTGCCAATCACAAATGATAACGACGAAGTGGGCTTATCACGTGGAAATTTCGAGCAGCCAAATCCTCTCTGAGCGCGTGACGTTGATTCTAAATGTGGGGGGAAAAAAACGGAGGACCCGGAGAAAAATCCACGCGGTCACGGGAAGACACGCAAACTCCAAATTTCCAGGCGTCAGGGCCGGATCAACCCGCGACCTCCTGTATACCAGCGAGGTAGTTCACATCTCGCCACCGTGGCGCCCTCAATGCTCTGCAGAGGTCACAAACGGGTTTTATTCCTTACCCGTACCCGGCCGCACGTGTCGCAAACGGGTACCCGTACCCNGCCGTACCCTACCCGTACCCGTACGGGTATGGGTAGGTATGGGTACGGGTACCCGATTGCGACCTCTGGGATGAAGCCATGTTGCAGGCGCGGTGGGTTGATTCTAGGAACTTGAATTGTGAGAAGAGAAAGACGTTGGGAAATGAGTGACAAACGGTTACTCACCAGTGACTCACGACCTACCCGTACCCGTACCCGGCCGCACCAGGGTCGCAAACGGGTACCCGGATAAGTAGCCGGGTATCGGGTAGGTACGGGTATCGGGTACCCGATTGCGACCTCTGACTCTCGTAGCCGGGAGAGCGAGGCTGACCCAGGGGAGCTTGGATTGACAGTGCCGTTGCGTAGACAAGGGCTGCATGCCGGACAACTTGCAAGTGCAGGTTTTTCCATCGAAGGATGCGTTCCGGAATCGAGGGAAACCTTTATTTCGACAGGAGGAGGAATCCGATTTGATCTGCGAAACTCCTCTTTTTCACGCGTCGGGAGTTTTCAGCGACTTACAGCAGCAGCGACAACGGGTAAAAGTTGAGCAGGTCACGAAAAATAAATAAAGCCTTTCAATAAATAAATTGCGCGAGTACAAATCGCACAAGTACATGCATTCCTGCCGATTTTTCCCACACATAATGCAAGCTTGGGCAAGGCAGCAACACAACAACAAGAGTCCCAGGCCACACCAAGACGACACACAGAGTCGTCCCTCGGTAACATTGCACATTAAAATGTAACTGTCGATACACGGGTAAGGATCAAAGTTGCATTTGCTAATGTGGTTGCAGTCTGCACCGTTCTGCTTTGTGCCAACAAAAGGGCACACAAATCGAAACCGCGCGAAGAGACAGCCTGCCGAGTCACGTACACACACAGCACGCACACACACATCACGCACACACAGTACACACACAGTACACACATACACACAGCACACAGTACACACACAGTACACACACAGTACACACACAGTGCACACACAGTACACACGTACTCCACACACAGTATACACACAGCACACACTACATACAGTACACACGTACTACACACACAGTGCACACAGTACACACACAGCGCACACACAGCGCACACACAGTACACACACACACAGCACACACACTACACACAGTACACACAGAGCACACGCACAGTACACACATACTACACACACAGTACACACACAGCACGCACACACACACTACACACAGTACACTCAAAATGTCGTCCCATGTCCGACCCGCATAGCTCCGTATAGAGTGAACTCAAAACGCACGATATAGCGATTTTTTGCGTAGAAATAGGTTGACCGCATAGACGCGAAATCGCACAAAGCGAACCGGCATGGGGCGAGGGAAACCTGTCCTGCTGAAGACGGAGCCCGGTGCCATAGACCAGTCCATCTGGTGGTCAACTTTCGGCTTGAGGAAGCTAAAAAGCGGAAACGGACAAGTGGTCGTTTCCCGGCGCTCCGGTTTCTCTCGCGCGTATGAGCAGTCATCAATTGGCTCAAAAAGATCTTAAAATAAAAAGCCCAGTGTCGCAGCAGGGACCCTCCTGCGACTCGGCGTGGTACTTCCGGATAAATAAATGATTATTATCAATAACAATAGAGTGCAACGATGGATGTTGGGCACACTGTGCCCGATGCTACCCACAACCTCAGCACGAAAGAAGTTCAACATACGTACGTAGCCCCGCAGATGCCTATAACAATCTACTAAATGCATGGCAGTGGGTCCCATCCAAACACTACCCAGGCTCTGTTCCTGCTTACCTTCCCAGGTCTGGCGAGATCGGGATGGGGGGTGGGGGTGGGGTGCGTGTTGCGGGTGATTTGGTCATAGCGATAGGAACGCTATCACGAGGAGGCATTTAATTCCCACAAGCAGACGGGAGGAAAATCCGCTCGGCCCCCCCCCCCCGCGCCCGCCCCGGATCGGCGCTGCCAAACGCACGTCCGTCGGAGTTCGAAGTTCGCCGCGTTCACTGCGTCTCCTCTTCCCCCCCCCCCGCCGTCGCGTCTGTGCCGCTGGTCGGCAGGGCGACCAACCGCAAGTGGAGCGAGAAGGCTCAGCTGCTGTCGCGGCTCGAGAGCCAGGTGCGGCAGATGAAGGAGGGCTTCGACGCCAAGGAGGCTCGGCTCCAGCAGGAGAGGGACCAGGCGATCAAAGCACACAAGTACGCGCGTGTGCGTATGTGCGTGCGTATGTGCGTGCATGCGTGTGCGCGTGTGCGTGCGCCTGCGTGTGTGCGAGTGTGCGCCTGCGTGTGTGCGTGAGTGTATGCGTGCGTGCGCGTGCGTGTGTGCGTGCATGTACGTGCGTGTGTGTGCGTGCCTGTGTGTGGGTTGGTACTGGGAGCGGTGGTGTCGCGGTCGGCTCGCTGCGCCACGAACCCGGCCACCCAGGTTCGATTCCCGCTCACGGCCAACACCGGTGACGATTATTTGAACCGGTCCTGGGCCTCGCCTATATTCACACGGCCTGAAATGAGTACCTGGTGCAGTAAACATCGCCACTGGGAAGACAAAGGTGGTCGGGCGTGATGCTGGCCACCCACCCCCCCTTCGTGTGCCATGCTGGCCTTGATAGGTGATACTCCCCAACAGCGTGTTAAGGCTATATGAAGGATCCTTTCTTTTTTCTGCCGTGACATAAATAATAAAAATATATACATAATTTCTTCCAGATTTATCTCGATAGTCTTTTTGGCACCATGCCATGAGATAAAATCAATGTTGGGTCTCTCACAGTGCAAGGAAAGGCGGTGCAATGAAGACCTTCAGAGCCTTTAGGGGTGGTTACGAATTTTTTGAGAGGACAAGGGAGAGTTAGGGCTTAAATAGTTTGGGCACGTGTTGACGAGAGACAAAGAGGCTTGGGGGGGGGAGAAGCCACGGGTGCAGGGCAGGAGGAGGAGAGGGAGAGATGGGAGGATGCGGTGGAGCGAGATAGAGGACGGCGGTGGACGTGACGAGAGATGATCCGCTGGATAGAAGCACATGGACGGAGGAAATCTGAGCAATCCGACCCCACACACGTGGGGGACTTGTGTCTTAGAAGAAGGAAGCAGAGCAGTGCGACCCTTTGATGGAAGTGGATATCACAGACCTACCTGTGAGATCCCGTTAAGTGACTTCCGTTCCTCACAAGTAGGGAGCAGCACTCTCCAACACGCTCTGCCACTGAGAGTCCTGTATCGTCACGTGATGGTGAAACCAATATTTTTCATTATGGAAGCGCACTTGGCCACATTAAGTGTGAAACGAAACGAATCGCGATGGGTATTTGTGCAGTCCTTGGGTGTCCAGACTGTGACCATCACCGCGCTACACTCGGGAGCCCGGTTTGATCGCAGCCTGTGTTGAACCGAGAGTATCAGCCGTGCCCCCCCATTACTCCAGGTAATTGACAGTTGACTGCACACGTGAATGTTTCTACGCGCAACTTTTCGCGGTCGCCAGGGCGGCCCTCGACAAGCTCCGTGAGGCCGATGACGCCTTCCGGCGGCAGCTGGAGAGCGCCCACGCCGCACACCAGGCCGAGCTGGCGCGTGTGTCCACAGACAGACAGCGCCAGGTGGAGGCCGCCAATCTCTCGGTACGACCGCCCCCCCTCCCCCCCATTCAGCCGCCGAGACCGCGTGTGTGTGTGTGTATATGTAAGTATGTTGAACTTCTTTCGCACGTACGTAGCCAGTTGCCGGGGAAAGACAACCAATGAGACACAAAACAAAAAAGGAGGTGGGCGATGCGCGCAGGAGGAGATGGCCGCCCTTTGCTCCGTGAGACGGCCGGCGGCGAGAAGTCCACGGAGGAGGAGGAGACACGTGGCTGCCTCCGGCCGCCTTTTTAAATCCTTTATATTAAGTTCACTTGCTTGCTTGCTTGCGCGCTTACGACCGTGCAAATTTTGGTCGTTTTTAACCCACTTCCCGTGATCCAATCGAGCTGACATTTTGTACACAGACTCGTTGTGCGTGACAATTATTTTCGTGAAATTTTTTCTAAAATTTTCACTTTTTGGAAAAAAAATATTTGATATTTAATTTAAAATACCAATGTGATAAAAATGAAACTCTTACTCAAGAAAAACAGAAATGAATAATAAATAAAACCGATGCCACGCATATAAAGGATTTATAGTGAAAAACTTTGTTTTTACGGGTTAATTTTTTTATCTCCGAGTGGAACTTTGGGCCAGCACATGAATCGAGAACCACGATCCACCAATCCCGACCTCCACCCCGATGCATTGCGCAGGCATCCGACGCAAGATGCGTAATGCGCGTGTGAGGAACGCCTTTGACTCGCCGCCTCCTACGTTGGGGACAGCCGCGGCGATTCAAGCCAACAGCTGCCACCGCCGTCACACCTCCGTGCCGTCTCCGCGTGTTGGGAATTGTGTTGGGAATTTTTTTTTTACGCTTTCCAACTTCGGTTGAATGCGTTGATGCATGAGACCTGTCCGTCCGTCTGTCTGTAGCGGTGGGTCACGATAACCAGTGTTCGTTACCATTAGGAAACTTTGCCTGTGTAAAACTGGCCGAATGGATCAAGAGGTTGCCCAAAACTTGCCGATTAAAAAACACTAGCTCGAAAAGAACTCTCCTTTTCTGCAAAGGCAATGATTTCACGCGCCAGGCCACCCCTTGACCTCGATACTTGTGACCTCCAAATTCGCCCAACTCGAAAATGAACTGTGAATTGCTCAATTGGGACTGTACATCGCAATCGTCGCCCCCTCCTGGCAGACGAATGCCCGATTGCAGGCCAGGGGTCACCCTGTTGCTCACAGAGAGAGAGCTGCCACTGGGTGAAGCGCCCTTTCAAATGTTGAAGATGAAATGTGATGTAAATTGCTCTGAGATACCCTGGTGTACAGGATCCCTATATCAAAAACAAACCGTCATCAATCCTGTTTCATCTATGACGTCACACGTCATGTGACTTTATTTCGTTGTGCGGCACGGAACGTCACGGTAATATCGCTGAACGCTTCCGTGGGCAAATGCGTGTTGGTGATCGTTGCAGAATTTCATCCTATGTAGATTTATATAATGCCTCCCTCCAAGGCAGCAATTATACAATTGTACTTTAGATGACGGTGGTTGAGATAACGAGTTAGATTTCGATTTAAAGCTTTCGTGACTGCAGGGATTCAAATTATTGGTTCTTTCGGTGAAGTCACGTAGAAGAGAAATAGTAAAATAATAATTTTTCTTATTATTAAGTCACGTAGAAGGGAAATAAACATTTTTTTTTATTTCCCTTCTACGTGACTTTACCGAAAGAACCAGGAATATAACGAGTTAGGTTAATAAAAGTGGCGCTGTACAGTTATGGTAGTGGTGGCGTAATTACGGTACCATGATTTGTCATCCCTGTGTTTTTTGGGGGGTGTTTCCCCCCCTCTCTCTCACAGGTCCAGAGGGTGGAGGAGGAGATGCGCGCTTTGCTGCGCGAGACAGCCAGCGGCAAGAAGTCCACCGAGGAGAAGATACGGCGTCTCACGGCCGCCTTGACGGAACTGCAGCAAGAGCTGTGATGCTGTCGCGAGCACACGCACGCTCACGCGTGCCGCCAAATCCCATCACCCCCCGAGACTGGAGCTTGGTCAGAGCGATAGGACCATCGCGAATCACACCTCAGGCTTGTCATCGGGTCCAACACCGATTGGCATTCTGGCCACAATGTTTACCATTGGGACTCTGAATGGAGGGGGATGATGTGGAAAAATTGTCTTTCACTGGGTGCGTAAACTATTCAGTGTCGATTTGTCAAGATTCTGGATCGCTCTTCGATTCAAGAAACAAAGAAAGAAAACATGGTCCGTCTCTGTTGTTTCTCCATTTTGTCTTGTTTGAGCAGCCGTATTTTGTTCCGTTAGCTCAAATGTGACATTTGCATATCGTCTACATGAATTGTCATCAATCAGTTCTTACATGCGCGATTCACTTGCTGTGTTGTGAGCGAAGGAATATTTTTTAAAGATTTCCTCATTGAAATGCCTCGTCATTAGAGTTTGATAACGTTGCAGATGTTGTGTGTGTGTGTAGATGTGTGGGGAAGTGTAATGTTTTGTGCGCTGGCACTACGTTTATTGGTGACTTTGATTCGTGGCCAAACTCATCGGTGACATCCAAAACGTCTCCTAGGTCAACTTAACATGAAATGGGGACATCTAAAGTGTGCTTAGGTAAACATCAGCTCTGGGCAAACGTAGGTGGCGGGGTTTGTTACTGGCAACACCATCCCCTTGTGGACACTTAACAGCGCTTAATCCAATGGCCGTGATGTCCAAATGGGGCAGCCCTCTTTGTCGCGTCGTGGTTATCGCGTCGCGTTGTGTGTAGAGTTCAAGTCTCGGCCATGGTGATCAGAATGAGTGGCAAATGGTTGTTTGAATCTGGTTTGTCCTTCGTTAGTTCGAATTTGGCCTTAAATTTGATACGGAACGAGGCTTGTGCTGGCGTCAGTACTGAGGAAAAATGTGAATGGGCATGATTTTTTTGATGCCCACACTGTCTCTCAATGGCTTAACATTACACTCACGAACGGAATTTCCCTCCACGCTCTCTAGTACCTAACAGGGGATTTCTGTGTCTGTGTACACATGAATACATACACACTCTGGGGAGCGGAAAAGCAAAGCGTTGGCTCGCTGCGTTAAGAACCCGTTTGACGAATCAAAGTCACCAAACAACGTAGTGCCAGCGCACAAACCATTACGATTCCCCACACATCTACACACACACACACACATCTACACACACACACACACNCCACACACACATCTACACACACACACACACACATCTACGCACACACNCACACCTACACANACACACCTACACACACACACACATCTACACACACACACACATCTGCACACACACATCTACACACACACACATCTGCACACACATCTGCACACACACATCTGCACACACACACATCTACACACACACATCTGCACACACACACATCTACACACACACACACATCTACACACACATCTACACACACATCTGCACACACACATCTGCACACACATCTGCACACACACACATCTACACACACACATCTACACACACACATCTACACACACACATCTGCACACACACACATCTACACACACACACACACACATCTACACACACACATCTNCACACACACGTGAACACACACACATCTACACACACACACACACACTACACACACACACATCTGCACACACACACATCTGCACACACACATCTGNACACACACACACACATCTGCACACACACACACACACATCTCCACACACACACATCTGCACACACATCTGCACACACACATCTACACACACATACACACACACATCTACACACACACACACATCTACACACACATCTACACACACGCACACACACACACACACATCTACACACACATCTGCACACACATCTACACACACACATCTACACACACACATCTACACACACACATCTGCACACACACACATCTACACACACACACACACACATCTGCACACACACATCTACACACACACATCTACACACACACATCTGCAACACCAATGACGATTATCTGAACCAGTACTGGGCCTCCACTCGGTCGATTCGGTTTCAAGCACAAACATCGCCCACTGGGGATACAAAGGCGGTCGGGAGTGATGTCCCCCCTCACCCTCGTGTGCCATGCTGGCCTTCATAGGTGCTCGCTAACAGAACTTCCCCAAAATTATGCTAAGTTTATGCGTGGATATTTGTATACACATATGCGTGTGTTTTTTGACTGCATTAAATTATTTTTTGAGTTTTTACACTGTGATCTGTACAATTATTAGGAGTCGTTGCTCAAGTTATTCAGGACGGGGGGGGAGGGAGACTTTTTCTCCTGCTCGGCATTTTTCTTTTTCAAAGTGATGGAACTGTTAATCTTACAACCGCTGACTGTAACAATTTTATTGTCGAACAAGCGACCCGCGGCCGACCGCCAGTGCCGCCCACCAACGCACCCACCAAAAAAACCAAAAAGTTTAATTATAAGACCCGTGGGTTTTTTGCTTTTATTATTTTCTATTTTTATTTAATTTTACTATTTGTATCATGTTTTTTTGCTTTTTATTTTCAATGTANTTTTTTTTTCTATCTACGTGACTTTACCCAAAGAACCAAGAATATGTATAAGACACATTTATACGTTGTTGCCAGCTCGCGTTAATCCATCCGGCTGAGCAGAGCCGTACAGACACATCGGTGCGCTTCGGCACCCAGCTGGAAGTAACGCCCCCCCCCCTCTAAACACGATGAATAAAATCCGACAGCGTTTAAAATTTTACAACGCGGAGAAGGGTGAGAAAAGCTATGGGAGGAGCAGCACGGTTGAGCTTTCGAGCCGTAGGAAGGATGCGCAGCGTTTGCTGTGGTTTTTTTTTTATCCATTTACTTGTTTCGGATAATATCAGGCTTTCATTTTTTTTACACTCCCTTTGATCCCAACCTTTGATCCCAACGGGGGATCGTAACAGATGAGATTCGGGTTAGCTTCACCATCGGTCAAATGGAGCACGTGGTGATGATAAACACCGATTGAAAGTGTGGAGGGAGTGCCCCAGATAATCGCGGTGATGATTTTGTTTTTTTCGGGCCAGACTGCAAAATTGAGATCCATTTCATTGCTGCACGGTTCAGTTGGTCTTATTTCATTGCACAAAACAAACACAAACGTGCACTTCTGTTTTCATCAATTTGCGGTTGAACCTTGTTTTGTCGACACTTTCACACAAAATTGCTCCGGCGCGAGAGGAATTTGGATTTCTGCGGAAGTACACAGCACGACCCGCTATTGTTCCTCGTCAGCATGACTTCATGGTCAGCACAACATTCTAACAATGCTACAGAAAATGTTGTTAATCAAAGCGCCGATGATTAGGCACTACAAAGGACGTAGTCCTTTTCTAAGAGTGCTATTCAAAGACTCGGACATCAATTTTATTTTACATCCCTTTGTGCTCTTTTACACTTTTATCAATATATTCCGTCGATCACGTTTTATATGGACAGCTTTTATTTTTTCTAAAAGAGTATTTGATGCCGCCAAGACAGAGAGGGAAATCGATTGTGGAATGTTGAATGCGGTGATTTTCGAAAGAAGTTTTCTTAAAAGGGTTTCTTACCGAGCGGGGCCTGCGCCCATCGTAGCCCACAATGCCCAGCACGCTCCCCCTTTAATCTCGGAGAGTGTCCGACGGACGTCTCCGCTCCCCCGCTTGTTAACACGACGTTGACCTGGCACCGCAACCTCCCGGCAGCAGAGGTCGCAAACGGGTTTTGATCCCGTACCCGGCCGTGTACGGGTTGGGTACGGGTATCGGGTACCTGATTGCGACCTCTGGGATGAAGCCATGTTGCAGGCGCGGGTGGGTTGATTCTAGGAACTTGAATTGTGAGAAGAGACAAGAGGTTGGAAATGAGTGACAAACAGTTACTCACCAGTGACTCACGGCCTACCCGTACCCGGCCGCACCAGGGTCGCAAACGGGTACCCGTACCCGGCCGGGTACGGGTAGCCGGGTATCGGTATGGTACGGGTATCGGGTACCCGGTTGCGACCTCTGCCCGGCAGATTGTCCGCAAGCGCGCGCGATGGCGTGGATTTGAAGAAGTAACCTCAACACCGGGCTATGTCTTCATCTGTAAGCAGACGAGGGTCAACATCCGACTGCAATGTTGCTCGCCACTCTTCCGGCACTGGGAAGACATTCTCTACCCCCCACCCATGCCAACCCACCCCGTGATCAGTCCGCACCGTGACAACCCCACGTGGTTGGGTGGCGAGATGTTTACTACCTCGCCTGGTGTGCAGGAGGTCGTGGGTTCAACCCCGACCCTGACGCCTGCTGTGTATTTGGGGTTTGCAGTTCTCTCTTCCACATCTAGAAACACGCGTTTAGAGTATTTCTCTATAACGTCCACACGAAGTAAAGCCACTTGAGCGATCATTTGTGTCCAGGTTGTGTCTGAAAAAGCTGCATATCTCAGTGGGCCTTACCTGGTAAAAATTAAAATAGTTTTATGTTTAAAGTTTACTTGCTCCGTTCATCGGTGCGGTAAAAATTAAACACAACATTGCGTAACCTCTTCTCCCCTTCGCCAAGCTCACTGCTCTTCGCTTGCCTACTTTTTTTTTCCATCCAGGCAGCTGCTTTGCATTCACCAAACCCGTCGTCGCTTTTCTGTGGCTCATGCGCCTTTTCGGGAACAAATCCCCGCGAGTACAGATTGTGGGTCAGAGCTTGGAGCGACGGCAGCGGCGTGGGGGCTTTGTTAGCGCACAGCCTTGGCCACCCACACCGCCCGATAATCTTGGCAAATAACGTTGCATTAACGTTCAACCAAACTCTTCAAATGCGGACGGCTTGTCCGCATTAACGATTGCGCACGTGTATTCCATTATATTATATTATACGAGTAGGCACGGGTGTAAATGTCTTAAACTGCAATAGATTTTTTTGGGGCTGAAGCGCAAATGCTTTTTTGGTTCAAATTGGGGTCCCCATTTCATGCGTTTCGTTTTTCTTTTATGTTTTTTATCCGTCCCAACCCCTCCTGGCCTTAATCAGAGTAAAAGAGCCCTTGGCAAACAATGTATTTGGCAGCAGAATGGATCCCTGCCGCGGATCGCAGGCTTCAGAGACGATGACCTCCTCACTTTCCCTCCCCACCACCACGAGTGTTTTATTTGCGCTGGCACGCGGCACCGCTGTAATTCCACTGTTTATCGTGTGCCACAATGGGGGCTCTCTCCACGCCTCGCGGCTTCATCCTCGGATCTGAAGGGGATGGGGGGAGGACTGTCCCATGCTGTGTTCGTGACCCGAACGTTCGATTGCAGCCTTTAGGGCGTACATCTCTCGTGTTTTCAACTTGTCTCCGTCCACATCGTGATTTAGCGTGCGCCAGTCGTCCTGCAACTTGCAGCATTTGGGTTTTGATGACGACAGCAGAGCAGCTGTGGGAGGGGGGGGCGGTGTGTGGTCAGGTTGCCCCCGCTGCACTCCCTCGTCAGGTCAGGGTTGTGGTCGAGAGGACATCTCGCCCAATGCTGTTGATGACGTCACACCTCACCTTCCGCGCAATCCATCGTTGCAGAGCCGACGCGTGACTTTGCACTCGTTACGCACAAAGTGCTTGCCGCAGATGAACCACGGTACCTTCCTGGTCTCGTCAAGGAGCGTAAACCTCCATCGCGCAAACTCCGGTCGTCCTCGCAGCAGAAAGCGGATTTGGATGGCATCGAACAAAGCGGTCACCGCATCGCGTGCTTTCAGAAGCGATTCTGCGGCCGTCTGGAACGCTCTTCCGATGTTGGTGAACGCCACTGGAGTTGTGCACTTTTAAGTCTTCTAGATCGACAACTAATTTCTTTAGAACTGCTTTTTGTGTTCAGATTGTTGTCCTACCCCCCGCACCTCCATTAGCGGGGATGTGAAAGAAGTTCAACAGAGATACATCTTAGTCCACTGTCTGATTTTGGATCTTTGGTCTATGACCTCTGGGAGCCACTCCAAACCCCGTCTCGGCAGCTTTCCCCCTCCCCCGTCCAACGGGCGTGTCTCAACCATCGCAACCTCCTCTTTGCCGATTAAAATTTGCCACACTGCAGTGCGTGTATTCGTTTGCNAAAAAAAAGTGCAATTCGTAAAGCGTAGCTGCTTTAAACAAAATCGTAATTGAAGTTGAACACGACTGCCGCGAGGGAATGAAGGTGGATCATGAGACCACTCTCCATATCTCGCCTCATCTCTTTCCATGTCCCCTCCGCTCGTGCTCTGCATTCTCAATCTTTCTCTCTGTCCCTCCTCCCTATGCCCAATCTCCGTTCCTTCTCCCTCCTTGCACCACTCCACCGGAATCAACTTCCCTGTACATTGAGCAGCATGCACCATAGACTCAACATTGCACCATAGACTCAGCACTGCACCATAGACTCAACACTGCCTATAGACTCAGCACTGCCCCTTTAGATTCAGCACTGCCCCTTTAGATTCAGCACTGCCCATAGACTCAGCACTGCCCACAGACTCAACACTGCACCATAGACTCAGCACTGCACCATAGACTCAACACTGCCTATAGACTCAGCACTGCACCATAGACTCAACACTGACTATAGACTCAGCACTGCCCCTTTAGATTCAGCATGCACCATAGACTCAGCACTGCCTATAGACTCAGCACTGCACCATAGACTCAGCACTGCACCACAGACTCAACACTGCACCATAGACTCAGCACTGAGACTCAACACTGAGACTCAGCACTGCACCATAGACTCAACACTGCCTATAGACTCAGCACTGCCCCTTTAGATTCAGCACTGCACCATAGACTCAGCACTGCCTATAGACTCAGCACTGCACCACAGACTCAACACTGCACCATAGACTCAGCACTGCACCATAGACTCAACACTGCCTATAGACTCAGCACTGCACCATAGACTCAACACTGCCTATAGACTCAGCACTGCCCCTTTAGATTCAGCACTGCACCATAGACTCAGCACTGCCTATAGACTCAGCACTGCACCATAGACTCAGCACTGCACCACAGACTCAACACTGCACCATAGACTCAGCACTGCACCATAGACTCAACACTGCCTATAGACTCAGCACTGCACCATAGACTCAACACTGCCTATAGACTCAGCACTGCCCCTTTAGATTCAGCACTGCACCATAGACTCAGCACTGCACCACAGACTCAGCACTGCACCATCGACTCGGCACTGCACCATAGACTCAGCACTGCACCACAGACTCAGCACTGCACCATAGACTCAACATTGCCTATAGACTCAGCACTGCACCACAGACTCAACACTGCCTATAGACTCAGCACTGCACCACAGACTCAACACTGCCTATAGACTCAGCACTGCACCATAGACTCAACACTGCCCCTTTAGATTCAGCACTGCACCATAGACTCAGCACTGCACCAAAGACTCAGCACTGCCCCTTTAAATTCAGCAGTCCCCCTCAATCTTCCGATCCTCTGTCAGCCTCACCTCTTCTCCATTGCTCATCCTCTTCACTCTCCTTGCCCCTCCACTTCTTCCCGTCCCTTCCTGTAGCCCTTTCACGACCCCCATGTCATCTCTGTTAGGGTCACTCATTCCTCAACCCTTGCACGTCCCTGTCATAAAAATAATTCTGATCTTGAGTGAAGTAAATATCAAATAAGATACAACAGAGATCTTTATCGTGTAGGAGCCACAAATTCATAAGCACGAGCATCCAAAGTCTTCAATCGGACCCTGCGAACATCCGACCCTCGCCAGCAGAGCGGTAGGGTAATGGTCCTGCAAATGAACGGGTCCCTGATTGTCTAAGACCTTGAAGGTCGGTAAACCAACCTTCAATGTGATCCGCCACTGAAAATGTGCCACTTGAAATTCCAAGTTTCTTATCCTGCTCCTCCACGAAATCCCTTGCCTTATTTGCATTCTCACAGTCAAAGTTATGCGCCGCTTTTTGTTCCATTGCCTAGTTAAATTCCAGCTCGCAGGGCCCTGTTTAAGGCAGTTGGCCAATTACATAACACCCAAGTTTCTGCCGCAGTGGCCATTAGAAAACTATTTCAATGCGCGGTCTGCCATCCTTTCCTCGGTTAGTGCAGACGCGGGCGATTTGCAGGCGAGGCCGGACGCGTTTCCATCGCGCGGACGCGAGGCACCGATGTTGCCTCGTGTCGTCCGAGAGCCGCCCGCAACGGCCGTCGATTGCATCGCAGTGCTGTGACAGGCGAGATCCGGCGCAGCGCAACAACAAAAAAAACTAATTTCGCGATGATGGACGAGGTCTCTTAGCGACACATTGCCAGGCTTAGTGACCTCAAAGCCCCCACCCCCTCCCTCTCTCGCCACGCTCGCTACCTGATGATCACAAGCTGTGTGGTTTGCGCTGTTTCCCCGGGTGATATTTCATATGCCAAACCAACGCTGCCACCCACCGCCATAACCTGCATTTATGAAACAAGGTCACCGAGTCTGGGGACATCCTTGAATTGAGAGTGGCGTTCATGCCCAGTGGCAGGAGGGATGCTTCTGAGCAAAGAGCAGAGCTGCGGTAACTACTTTTAACCCACCCGGGTTACTCGAATACAAGTATACGTTTCGATTTAAAGCGTTCGTGACTGCAGGGATTCGTATTCTTGGATCTTTGGTAAAGTCACGGAGAAGGGAAATAATAAAAAATAAAATTCTCACGACGTTCCGGCCACAATACAAGCAGCTGTCCTCATGCCAACAAACATGCTTGTGTTGGGGCCGAAACGTCGTGAGAATTTTATTATGTTTATTTTTTCCTTCTACGTGACTTTACCGAAAGATCCAAGAATACAAGTGTCCATCTCAACCACAGCTGGTTTTGTATTTAAAGCATGCACGAGTCGGTGTTACCATTTCTGGCAATAAAACGTGTTCAGATGTTCAAACACCAAATAGAAACCTTTTGCAGGGAATCAAGTCTGCATTAACCACACGTACCTGTGGTGGACATGCAAACAAGCACGCTCTGATAAAATATGCGTTGTCTTTGAAACTGATTGGCCTCCACCAGAGACAACCTTCTTTATGGCCTCGTCTCACCAGTGTCAGAACAGAGAATGTCAAAAGGCGAACACAACAAAGACAATGCACTATCAGAGCATTTATAGCTCGGGGTGAGTAACTGTATTATGGGACCTTCAAAACACAATGCATATATTATTATTATCAGAGCATGTGTGTTTCCATGTTCCTTACAAGTGCGCGTGGTTAATGCAGACTTGATTCTTGAAAAATATATCTGTTTGATGTTTCAACATCTGAAGACCCGAAAGGGTAAAACCTATTCTTATTTGTCATGCTTTGATACTGGCAAAAAAAGTCTCATGGTTTGGTTTCGCCTGTAGAGACCGGCCAAAATGTCAGTCATGTAAACCCTGACCCCCCCAAAAAAATATGGTGGGCGAAGTTTATGAACAAGCTCACATCTGGCGGCTCGTCGACACGAACGAGCACGCGTGTTTACACGTGTGTGTGCACTTGTGCATGCGGTCTCAGGAGCTCCAGCGTTTCCCCTCGTCGTTCGCGAAACTTGGCTATCCACTGTTCTGGCTGTCTGCGAATCACATCGGCAACTCGATACTCTGCTGCATCGAGAGAGAAAAAGTGATAATTTAATTTGTAAACTATAATTTAATACTTGCACTTTTTATTAACTTAATAATAATGAATTTAATTTGTATTGTTATGATAATTAACATGTGTTTAATAGCTTATGCATTTATTTAAAGTAATTCGTTCAACAAGTAAACCCGTAAAAACAAAGTTTTTCACTCTAAATCCTTTATATGCGTGGCGGCTAGAGTCCTCTCGTCCTCTGGCTTGAGATGGCTGCAATCTATGGGTCAGATGATTGTCTGCCAGTATTAAGCAATTGGTAATTAAATATTTAATTTGTTTTCCCTAAACAGTGTAAAATTTTGGAAAAAAATTTTCACGAAAATTAATTGTCACACACAACGAGTCTGTGTGGAAAATGTCAGCTCGATTGGATCACGGGAAGTGGGTTAAAAAACGACCGAAAGATTTGCACGGTCGTAAGCAAACAAGCACGCAAGCAAGCACGCAAGCAAGTAAGCAAGCGAACTTAATATAAAGGATTTAATAAAAAAGATAGGTTTTCGTAGGCCAATTTAATTATCCGCGAAGATGTTTCTATTCACGAGCTTCTCTGGAAGGTATCCTCGCGAATAACGAGGGAACAACGCGACATTGTAACGCGTTGACTTGCAAGTGTGCGTGGGGCAGAGCCAATCCATGACATTCAGCTCGTCCGTGCTCTTGGCGAGGACATTTCCCCTTACTCGTGGAAGTATATCGGTAGGTAGATTTGAAGCTTTCGTGACTGCAAGGATTCATATTCTTAGGTTTTTTCGGTAAAGTCACGTAGGTAAAAAATTATAAAAGTAAAATAAAATAAAAAAAATCACGACGTTTCGGAGGCAACACAAGCTTCCGTCTTCAGGTGGAACCGTCACAGCCACGACAGCTGTATCAAGTAAATGAGAGATTCCAAGAGCTACCACTCCGTATATATAATGGTTGGGGGAAGGGCCAAGTACGGCACACTTTTTATTAATATGGTAAGCTGAGGCTTAAGACTAAAATAGACTGCATAACAAAAGACTGAGCCTTTGTTATGGAGAGGTGCGGTTTGTGACTAACGCCGAGCCTACATAACAAAAGTGTGAAAAAAGAAAAAACTAACCCTGGTAAAACAAAACTGGCTGTCTATCAGTAACCTGTAATAGTTGTCTGTCAAATAAGATGGTCCAAATAAGTGTAGTTACATCTTTTTGCATATATATCACTCGGTATGGGGTAGGTTGCTTCGGGCGCTGTCCGATCACTACCCAACACCCACCACCGGGTATACGCCCGATGGACCGTTGAGCATGCGCTCTGTTTACACTCACTGTAAATTCGCGTCAAAAGCTTGTGCCGCTTTAAAACACATTCCTGCGGAGGGAGCTGGTAGGAACGTTGGGTTGCTCGGTCAATGGCCAGGGTCAACGGCGGCGTGGTGTATTCCGCAAATATGCCCGACTGTGAGGGCGGGCACAAGCCGGCGTGAGTAGGTTAAACGTTGAGTTTATAAGGGCACCACGGGTGACCAGCCCTCCCCATCCAGCCCCACCCTCCCCCACCCAGCCCCTCCCACCCTNCCCACCCAGCCCTCCCCANCAGCCCTCCCCACCCAGTCCCTCCCCACCCTCCCACCCACCCTCCCACCCTCTCCACCCAGCCCCTCCCTGCAGGACGGACACAATAATCCCTGTGGGCTGGTGTAACCAGGAGGCTCCTACCAATATGAATCGGAATTACATTTAGACCGGTGGAATCTAACGAGCCTACGAATATTTTTTTTTGCACAGCTGGCCTAATGATCAAAGTCAGCTCGTCGCTGTCCGTGACACGGTCATTAAAATTGAAGCGTCGTGTTTGGTGGCATTTTCATGTTCACAACACCAGAAATGTGAAGCAAAGGCCGGCTTTACTAATTTCCTCCGAAAGACCAAAACAAACGCTTGTTCTCGACTTTAAGCTAATCATTCACGGTGACATAACCGCCGGAAACTTCGCCAGACGTTCGTCAACCGAAGTGAAAATGTGTCTAATATGACTTTGAAACCCCCCGCCCACCTCCTACTCATTCACCATGAATATGCTAAATTCCTCTTGATATGCACATTTTTTGTTAAGGCGCTCTTCTTCCACCTCCAACCCAGCTTATATATAAGCTCCAAGCTTGGCAGTGTCTCATTCTTCACCTGAAGACGGCTGCTTGCGTTGTAGCCGAAACGTCGTGAGAATTATTTTATTATGTTTTATTTTTCATTATTTTATTACTTCCCTTCTACGTGACTTTACCGAAAGAACCAAGAAGATGAATCCCTGCAGTCACGAAAGCTTTAAATCGAAAGTTAATTATTTTATTATTTTATTATTTCCCTTCTACGTGACTTTACCGAAAGAACCAAGAGATGAATCCCTGCAGTCACGAAAGCTTTAAATCGAAATTTAATGGGAGAGAGAGACACACAATAAAAGCAAGCCGCAACACACAAGTTTTGTACACAACAGTCTCTTATGACTAGATCACAAAAATGTTTGCTTGCAATGGCCGCGAAGGCTGTGGGGGAATATGTGGCGTGGGGGGGGGGGAGAAAAAAACAACCCAAAAAATGAAAGCATATATTCAAAGTAGACATGATGTGCCGTTCAGCGGCGCCTTTTCTCCCAGGGGAATGATTAGCGTCCCTCAAGACGATCACACTCCGCCATCTCTGCCGCAACGCAAACCTCCCGCGTGCACTCTATGGTGTTTGCCCCCCCCCCGCGCTCGTGAAATGCTAGTGCGACGGCGTTTGGTTTTTGTTCACCCGTAAAGTGCCGCATCATTGTCGCGGCCGATTCTCCAGAAGGAGCCGGCAGAACCGCAAGGATATATACTCTTAGTTTTTCGGTAAAGTCACGTAGGTAAAAAAAATTAAATTAATAAAAATAAAATAATAAAAATCACGACGTTTCGGAGGCAACACAAGTCTCCGTCATCAGGTGGGACCGTCACAGCCAGATTGCTGTATCAAGTGAGGCAGGGATTCCAAGATGCAAGTTCTTAAATAGAAAAAGAGAGAGGAGAGGATCTTTCTTTTTGGGTGCCTTGACCGGGTCTGTGGAGCGGGCGTCGGGAGCTGGAGGTTGCAGGCGCTGCGCTGTGCTGTCTGTGTGCTGTCTGTGTGCTGTCTGTGTGCTGTGCTGTGCAGCGTGCTGGCTGCGTGCTGTCTGTGTGTGCTGTGCAGCGTGCTGTCTGTGTGCTGTCTGTGTGCTGTCTGTGTGCTGTCAGTGAGCGTCTTGCGTGCTGTCTGTGTGGTGTCTGTGTGCTGTCTGTGTGCTGTCTGTGTGTGCTGTGCAGCGCGCTGTCTGTGTGCTGTCTGTGCGCGCTGTGCTGTCTGTGCTGTCTGTGCGTGCTGTCTGTNCGCGCTGTCTGTGTGCTGTCTGTGCGCTGTCTGTGTGCTGACTGTGCGTGCTGTGCAGCGTGCTGTCTGTGTGCTGTCTGTGCATGCTGCGCTGTGCTGTCTGTGTGCTGTCTGTGTGCTGTCTGTGCGTGCTGTCTGTGTGCTGTCTGTGTGCTGTGCAGCGTGCTGTCTGTGCTTCTGTGGCGCGTGCTGTCTGTGCTGTCTGTGCGCGCTGTGTGCTGTCTGTGCGCGCTGCGCTGTGCGGCGTGCGTCTGACGCACGGTTGCCGTGAGACAAAGCGAGACCCGTAGGAGTTCCGTGCGAATTCCTTCATACACCACATCGTCAACGACTCCATTTGTCGCCAAATTTCTGGGGGGGGGGGGGCATCGCCCCCATTCCACCACTTATCAGATTGTGTGGGGGGGGGCGAACAAGAGACGTTGGGTACCTATCCCCCCACACCCCCGTCCAATATCTATTTGCATATCAGCAGTTATTGTTGCTGATGACAGCGCATCATTGAACATGCCACAATCAGCCACAATCCTTCTCGGAGGCGTCTCGCTGTCTCCGTGGCCCCACAATCGGCCGTCTCTCCTCTCTCTGGCTGCCGCTGTCACCAGCCTCCGAGTCGTCTGCAATTGTTTTGCGTTCAAATGTCTTCTAATAAGTATAACCCGTAAAACAAAGTTTTTCACTATAAATCCTTTATATGCGTGGCGGCTAGAGTCCTCTCGTCCTCTGGCTTGAGATGGCTGCCACCTATGGGTC
Source organism: Lethenteron camtschaticum (assembly GCA_018977245.1). Taxonomy (NCBI): domain Eukaryota; kingdom Metazoa; phylum Chordata; class Hyperoartia; order Petromyzontiformes; family Petromyzontidae; genus Lethenteron; species Lethenteron camtschaticum. Next base: position 8,289,941 of record MU249602.1, read on the forward strand.
AGATGATTGCATTGCACCATTAAGCAATTGGTAATTAAATATAATATTTTTCACGAACATTAATTGTCACGCACAACGAGTCTGTGTGGAAAATGTCAGCTTGATTGGATCACGGGAAGTGGGTTAAAAACGACCGAAAGATTTGCACGGTCCTAAGCAAGCAAGCGAACTTAATATAAAGGATTTAAAAACCCGACTAGTTTTTCACTATATCCTTCGTAAGCTCCGCTTGGCTTGAGGCGCTATGAGAGATTGTGCCAATAGCGGTATAGAACAGTGTTGTTTTTTGATTGTAACGAGTCTGTGGGGAGCGGATCTTAACGACCGACGATGCGGTCCCCAAATTTAAAAACGCGCGCTTTTTAGGATTTCTTGTAAGTGCTTGCGCGATGGATCGTGCCATCGCATACAGCGTTTTTTTTATTGTTAATTACATGATACCGCCCCTCCCAATATGTACAGAGATGAGTAGTTACATTTCATGATTATAATTATGGTCTCTAACTGGGATTGAGCAAGGACCAGTTTGATTACTAGTGGAGGGTTATTTTTGTCCAGCAGTGTAGGATTGACATTGATGATTCCCCCCCGCCCCACCACTCAGACTGACCATTTCAAGGATATTTTCCCCTCTCACACTCATAACTGGCTACGATTACACTCGGCAGAAGCGTTTTTTTTGTTTTACTTCCCAGAATTCCACATTATCGAACACGTGGCTCCAGCAGGGCTATGCGGCGTTGAACCAGAGGAGTAAGAGTGATCTGCAAGGCCTCAGGACTGCGCCAGACTAATCTTGCCTAAGGCTGGAATAAATCATTGCATAGATTGTTCAGAGGAATTTGCTGAGGGTAAAATTTTCATAAAATGTGAGTGGAAAATAAGTTTTTTAAGTGGTTTACTTCCTCGGTTAATGTAATATTTCGTTGTTTCAGTAAAAAAATATACGGAAAGTCGATTTTTTTTTTAAAGCGGCGTTTCTAACACTTTAAAGAATTTTGATTTGAAGCTTTCGTGACTGCAGGGATTCATATTTTTGGTTCTTTCGGTAAAGTCACGTAGAAGGGAAATAATAAAATAATATAATATAAAAAAAAATTCTCACGACATTTCGACTGCAACACAAGCAATCGTCATCAGGTGTGAAATCCACAGCAAGAAAATTTGAAAATTTGAAATTTTCTTGCTGTGGATTGCTGTGGATTTCACGCCTGATGATATTGCTTGTGTTGCAGTCGAAACGTCGTAAGAATTTTTTTTATATTTATATAATTTTATTATTTCCCTTCTACGTGACTTTACCGAAAGAACCAAGAATACTTTAAAGAATCTTCAGCACCGCTCTCGTTTTTTATATTTTAATGCGACGATGGTGGCTTATATGCATTTTGGATGCAGATTAACAGATTAACTTTCCATCCATTTTCGTTTCCCCCACCTCCCTCCTTACCCATTTTCTCGGTCACATTATATATATTCTTTAATGAAATAATTTGGCCTGAAATGCAATTTAACGTCACGTTAATGCATTTCCTATGAGAAATGTATCACATCAAGAAGAAGATTACTTCCTCTTTAATGAAGTTATTGTGCCTGGCTCCTCCTTAACGATGCCATGATGTTCGCGTGTCACGTGTACATCTCTTTTAAAAATACATCTTTCATGCCAAACATCACTGCTAAAATACGTTATAGATGCATTTTCATTGGGTTATTTCCACCCCGCCCCCACCCCCATTTCTCCATAATGATGCCTCTCTTTAGCCAAAACTATTTTGCGTACAAATACGATCTATCACGGTGAAATTTAATTGAAAAACAATTTGTGACATCCGAACGTGGATTTTCTCGGTCTCTTAACACATTTTACATTCGAATAAATGCATGTAAAATGTATTGCAGATGCGTTTGTAATGTTATACATACATGGTGTGGAATGTTATTAGCAATACATCCCGTAGATGTTCATTGTCGTAGCAGCTAACCGCACTTTTTAGCTTACTGGACTGGTGTTAATCCCTTTTAGTCTCGCTCGCCAAGATTTTAACCGACTGAGTATTGATGTCATATTTTTGCATTAACATCTCTACACAATACACCGTTTTAAAAATTCTAAAGCCACTTAAAATGTCTCCTTTTAAAATAGATAAGACACTCATAACAATGGTTTTTGGGTTAGATCGCGTAAATATACATGTGTCGTAACCCTCCACCACCCGACACGGCCAGTAAGATTTCTCACGTAAACAACGCGCCAGTTAGTTTACCACTTCAGCACCACCGCTGTGTTGGAGAATAAATCCACGTTACAACACGGACATGAGGCCGATCAGAGAGCTTGGCTCTCATGACCATGTTTTTTTTTTTTTATAAAGACCGTGGGTAAAATACAGGCCGATGAATATATCACTGCGGACAAAAACAATTATAATCCACAAAAAACACTGGATGGCTATAAACGCTTTGTTTATTTTCTCATGGTTAAAGAAAAAGCCGTTGCACCAAAAATAACAATGACAAATCCAATGTTTTTTGCGTCTGTCCGGAATGTGTGATCCGCTTGCCCTCACGCTGCCTTTGATTTCCGGATAATGCAACGACCCATGATCATCGTGTGTCTGTGTGTGTGTGCCTTCCATATACCTCGTGGTACTGTGTGCCATCCACTACGCGGCGTCTACCGAGGTTGGGGAGGGCGTGATGAATGAACACAGCCTTGCCCGTGACCCTTCCCTGCGAAGGCTGGAATTCTGGCACTGGGCTGCCGAGTAACTCTGCAGTTGCACTGCTGCGGTGGCCCACAACACAAACTACTGCCAACTCGAGCGGTGAAATTCGGCTGCGAACTTTGTGTCAGCTGACAACCAGCTGCTTCCGCTTGGAGGAATGAGCGAGCAGAGGTTCGCCCGTGATGGGAGCGCGTGTGTGCGATGCGTTTGGCTTGGAAATGAACCCGAGCAGAAAGGGAGATAGGCAGTTAATACGCGCCCTTAATGTGTGTCCTCTGCCCTGCAGACTTTTGGGTGTGATTATCGGTCTCATTTGCAGCCTTTTGTTATGTAGGCTAGCCGTAGTCTCAAGCCGCACCTTACCATAATAATAAAAAGTGTGCCGTTCCTGGCCCTTCCCCCTCAACCATTATATATACGGAGTGGTATCTCTTGTAATCTCTCATTTACTTGATACAGCTGTCGTGCTGTGACGGTTCCACCTGAAGACGGGGGCTTGTGTTGCCTCCGAAACGTCGTGATTTTTATTTTTTTTACTTTTATTTTACCTACGTGACTTTACCGAAAAAACCTAAGAATATGAATCCTTGCAGTCACGAAGCTTCAAATCTAGAATTGATTATAATTCGGCAGCAATCGTTTCATGCAAGCGAACTGGACCAGTTTCGACATCGAAGGCTTCATCAGCAGAATCAGGCTCGCTGGAAGCAATGCTGGTGAACGTTCAGATGTAATAGGCAAACACCATCCCTTAAAATGCCGGTCCTAGTTATACAACATGTAACTCAAAATTATAATTCGCGTCGTTGTAGAGAATCTAAATAACAGTGCAGATAAGCAGACAATGTCTTCCTCGTATATTCGTGTATCCACATAAGAAAATAAGTTTTTTTTTACAAAACCATCGGCCCCACGGCCTTCTGGGAGCGCGTAATATCAGCAACATTGATTGAGAACAAGAAAACTGGACCGGTTTATATACATAGTGGCGCAAAAGTCAGGACACATGGTTCTTTAAAATATTAACACTGCCATTTACACATCTTTATTGTTTATTCTTGAAGCCGATATCTATTTTATCTTTTTTTTTTCCTTTTCATGTGAAATTAAAAATGGAAAGAAAATTGGCGAAAGACAAACGAGTTCATTTCGTCTTTTTTTACGCGAAAGACAGCAGCTGTAATCTTTGAAAAAATCCGAAATTAATTCCAAAAGATAATTCATGCGTGCATTAATATTAATAGAAGTCAATTTGAACATTTGTTAAAGTAAATTAAATAACCCTGTGTAATTCGTTAAAATGTAATAACCCTGTGTTTTGTCTTTTGGGCCACCATGCAATGTTAGCGGGGCCCTCTCCTTTAATCCATTCCCTTCCCGTGAGCGTTTCACCACCACCACCGCCACTGCCACCACCGCCACCACCACCACCACCGCCACCACTACCANCACCGCCACCGCCACCACCGCACCACCGCCACCGCCACCGCCACCACCGCCACCACCAATGCCGCCACCGCCACCAACGCCACCACCGCCACCACCGCCACTACCACCAACGCCGCCACCACCGCCGCCACCACCGCCACCACCGCCACCACCGCCACCACCGCCGCCACCACCGCCACCACCACCGCCACCACCACCTCCACCACCATCACCACCACCACCACCGCCGCCACCACCGCCACCACTACCACCACCGCTACCACTACCACCACCGCCACCACCACCAATGCCACCCACGACCCATAGAAAAACGCTGCCCGTTTCTATTTAAATTCTGTTTTTTGAAATGTGAGATACGACTCGCGAAGCTCAATCCAAAGTTTAAATGAACTGGACTGTTTAATTTCGCCACCACGGCTGGTGGTGATGCACGGGAAATGCTACGGCTTTAATTAAACATGAATCAATGCCTCTTCGTTGTGTCACAGTGCTACGGTGTTGTGGTACAACCATCCCCTATTCCTTTCCATGTATCATTATTATTCCATGTCTCCATACTCTTCCCTTCCGTTCCTTGCCCTCCCTCTATTTGTGTAGGCGACTCGATGGCGACTTGTTAACTACCTCGCCTGTTGTATATTTGGAGTTTGCGTGTCTCTCTCCCGCGGTCGCGTGGATTGTTCCTCCGGTTTTCCCCTCCACATTTAGAAACATGCGTTTAGCTTTACATGTCCACGTGATAAGCCACTTCGTTGAGCTATCATTTGTGGCCAGGTCGCTTCTGAAAAAGAGCTGTATAGCTGGTAAAATAAAAAAAATAGTTAATCGTTTTTAGTTTATTTCTAGATCACAGGGGCAAAAACAAAGATTCCCGTATAGCCTTAACAGACTGTTGGGGCCAGTGTTGTTAGCGTGCACATATAAAGGCCGGCACGGCACACGAGGGGATGGGTGGCCAGCACCACGTCTGGCCGCCTTTGTCTCCCGGTGACGATGTTTACTACACACCGCATCAGGTACTCAATTGAGGTTGAGTCGGCCTAGGGGAGGCACAGGACGGGTTCAGATAACCGTCACTGCCGGTGTTGAGCGGTAATCGAACTCGGCTCTCCAGATTCCTAACGCAGCGCGCACGCCGCTACACAGTTCTTTTGGTAAAGTCACGTAGAAGGGAAATAATAAAATAATAATAAAATTATTAAAATAAACATAATAAAATAAAAAATGTATTGTGTTTTATTTTTGTATTTTCTTATTTCCCTTCTACGTTACTTTACCGAAAGAACCAAGAAGATGAATCCCTGCAGTCACGAAAGCTTTAAATCGAAAGATCCCCCGTATAGCCTTAACAGACTGTAGGGGGGGCACCCACTGTCATACACGCGGCGTGTGTTTGTGTTGATCGTTGGGACGCAGTGCGCGCACCCCCGCCCATCCCCCACCGGTTCGTCACTTTCATGTCTAACGTCGCGTTGACAAACACATACCGATGAAAGCGAGAAGTCATTTATTTTTTTGGGGCCGCTTTACAACAAACAAACAAAAAAACATCCGACGAATTTTGGCCGCCGCCGAAAGCCCCGCGTTAATCCAGCGCCTGTGCGAGGCACGTGGTGTGGTGGTGGTGGTGGGTGGGGCCAATGGTCCTGGGCCTCCCCTAGGTTGACTCAGCCTCAAATGAGTACCTGGTGCGGTGTGTAAACATTGCCACTGGGGAGACAAAGGCGGTCGGGCGTGGTGCTGGCCACCCACCCCCCTCGTGTACCGTTGCGGCCTTCATAGGTGCTCGCTAACAGCACTTGAACCTACAGTCTGGTAAGGGGCCGTCCATAAATGACGTCACGCACCGAGGGGGATGTCATACATTTGTGATGAGGGAGGGGGGGGGTTGAGAAATATGACGTCACATCAAAATGCGCAACTTTCAATAAATATAGACAACACGTTCTACTTAATTAAATAGACTTTTTAATAAATGTTTTCTCCTACAACATGAAAGTGCATCGCCACATTAAATACGCACTACAATGACAATAGTTTGAAGCGATTTGAAGCATGTTTGATTTTGGTTGGGGGGGCAGAGCTTTGTGACGTCATATTTGAGGGGGGTCTGACTTTTTGTGAGAGGGGGGGGGGGTCAAAAATCGTCTAAAATCGCGTGACGTCATTTATGGACGGCAATGGTGAGAAACGGCAGCGGGCGAATGGAGCCAAATGCCCTCTCCGCCCCTAGTACTGCGAGCCGTCGGCTCTATCCGACGGCTCGCAGCCTCTCCTCCACGATCTGACCCCAAGTTGACCCTCGCACGCGCGCCATAAGGCAACACGAGGCTGCCCGTTCCATTCGCGCGTCCAGCACGGAATGTACAACTCACCTCGTGCAAGGACGAAGATGCCCCCCCCCTCGCCCCTATAAAGTCGCCATAATAACCAACCCCCGTGACAATGATTATCGCTGCCGCCAACCGTAACAACAACAACAATAACCACCATCACTTTTTCTAGACGGTTCCCCCGTATAAACCATATTTATTTGAAGTGTAATATCACCTCCACTCAAGGATGGTATCAAGACATTGTACACTAAAATATATGGCCCACACAAGCTACCGTGGTGGGGGGGGGGGGGGTGCTGTTAGCGAGTGCACGAGCGTGTGTTGTGGTCACACTGTGTAACAAAACATTTATATATTTTGTATTCCTGGGTAGTATGTGTTATTTTCCAATTGTTTATGCCTCAAAAGTACAAAAAATGGCTATTATTCCCCACAAACTTTTATTTTGTGACCAGGACAGTGTTATTTTGAAATGTACTGATTTTCAACGAGAAAACGTGGTGTGCATTTGTATCATTCCTTCGCATCAAGTCCTGGTCACAAAAGCCATTTTCTATAGCTTTTGAAGCATAAGCAATTATAAAATAACACTTACTACCCAGGAACAAAAGTCGTGTTACATAGTGTCATCATGACGCCCGGTCCACCTTTGTCTCTCCCCTGCTGATGCCCGGGATTTCGTGGCCGCAAATCAAACTCAGCTCACGAAGTTCGCAGCGCGGTACGCGCGAGCCACCGATCCACTACTCTCCACACACGACAAAGACCCCCCCCCTCGCATTGCCCTACAGGCTGTTGGGGCACGTGCTGTTAGTGCCGCCTATGAAGCGGGCTGAACGATGAATCGATTTCAAATCGAAATCGAAATTGAAACAATGCGGATTAGCTAATCGTGATGGCTGCGATTTTTTGCGATTTGAAAAGTCCAATTGCTTTCTTATTGGAATTGTTTTATTTTGTATTATTGTAACTTTATTTATTTAACTTAACCATTGTTCTGTGTGTGATTGTTCTATTTAAATTAAAACATTTTAATAAATATATGTTTGGAAGCAATTCATATCTTGAAAGTCTCATCCTTGCATTAGAATATATAGAGCAGTTCATATTTGATGGTATCGTGTGGTAATGCTCCATCACATGTTTTAAATCTATTACACAGTCAATATTGAACTGAAGCTTGACTTTTAAAAATAATCACAAATCAAATCGCAAGATCTGTGAAAAAATCGAAATTAGATATTTTCATCTTCTTGGTTCTTTCGGTAAAGTCACGTAGAAGGGAAGTAATAAAATACTAAAAATAAAACCTAATAAAATCATTCTTACGACGTTTCGGCCACAACGCAAGCAGCCGTCCTCAGGTGAAGACCAGGTCTGTCGGGGAGACAGCGTCTGAATGAAACACCACCACGCTTGGAGCGTATATTTAAGCTGGGTTGGAAGGGGGAAGTGCGCCTTGACAAAATAATTTGTATATCAAGAGGAATTTAGCATATTTATGGGAAATGCAGGTATGTGATTAGTACTACTTGTGAAATGCGTAGGAGGTGGGCGGGGGTTTCAAAGTCATATTATGCCCGTGCATTATGCAGGATTAGCAGCATCAACATTATTTTATTACTTCCCTTCTACGTGACTTTACCGAAAGAACCAAGAAGATGAATCCCCGCAGTCACGAAAGCTTTAAATCAAAATGTAGATATTTTCCCCAAATCGTTCAGCCTACTATGAAGGCCGGCACCACACGAGGCCGTCTTTGTGATCTTCCGAACCACAACATCCGTCATTCGCCACTAATTTACGATCATGTCACCACAGTGCACGTTGTGCCAGGCTAGGTGCACTTTGAGGTCACGTGAAGTGTTGAAGGCTCGCACACACACACACGCACACATACGCACGCCTCGGATAAATGCACATTTTAAAGTGCACCCCACGTCCTGACTCTTAATCACTCGGCCTGTCGGGATGAGGTTTTGACACGCAAGCGTGCCTGGAAACTTAAAAGGGACCTTTCCACAAAATGACAAAGTCGCCTTTTTTTGCGCGTCACTATAATTGACAGGCATACATTTCCTATCGACGCAATCAAATCCCGTCCGGGCTAACTGCTTGCCGGTAATAACCGTTAGGGAGATGAGTGTCCTTTTTTTTTGGGGGGGGGGGGGGGGGCTCGAATTAGCATCCGCTTTCAAGATTTCCCTAAATCGGAGGGACCTTCTAGCGAAAGGGCGCTAATTGGGAAAGCCGCATTACTGAAATGACTGAAACCTCGAGAAGATTCCCCGCCCCGCCCACCTTTCCTGGATTTTATTTCGACCAAAGCGACACCTATCCTGATTGAAATCGCGAGGTCTCACGCTAACAAAACAAACGTCACTCGGCGCTGTTGGGGTCCGCTTCCAGAGTCCGTTCACGCGGTGCTTCGTTTTAGCCGGGATCAGTCCCCCCCCCACAACACACACAACATACATACACATACACACATACATGCACATACAAAGACAAAGATCCCCCGTATAGCCTTGACAGACTGTAGGGGCAAGTGCTGTTAGCGAGCACCTATGAAGGCCGGAACGGTACACGAGGGGTGGGTGGCCAGCACCACGCCCGACCGCCTTTGTCTCCCCAGTGGCGATGTTTACACACCGCACCAGGTACTCATTTGAGGCTGAGTCGACACATACATACACACACATATACACACACATACATACACACGTACATACACACGCGCGCACATCAGGAACCAGGCGGTTGAGCTGAGCGCACCTTCGCGTTTATTGTCAACGTCTCCATCGGCACCCGCTCTGCCATGTCTGCCGTGCCCCTACAATTGGGCGGCACAAAATTCATCGTTATCGTCGTCATCATCAAAGTGATTTAACGACGCCGCTATCGGGCGGGCTCCCAAGAACGAAGACAGACCTTCTTGATTCTTTCGGTAATGTCACGTAGAAGGGAAGTAATAAAATAAAAATAATAAACATAATAAAATAATTCTCACGACGTTTCGGCCACAACGCAAGTAGCCGTCCTCAGGTGAAGACCAGGTCTGTCGGGGAGACAGAGTCTGAATGACCTGGTCTTCACCTGAGGACGGCTGCTTGCGTTGTGGCCGAAACATCGTGAGAATTATTTTATTATGTTTTATTTTTATTATTTTATTACTTACCTTCTACGTGACTTTACCGAAAGAACCAAGAAGATGAATCCCTGCAGTCACGAAAGCTTTAAATCGAAATTTAGCGCAGGCAGATGTTGGTCGGTGCGCATTTCCATGCACACGCACGGCCCTTTCGTCAATCCGCTGCTGGATGAGGTCAGTCACTTGTGGGAAACATTTGACGGTGCTTCGCCACGCTCGACAGCGTGGGTTGGCGAAGGTGGGGAGCGTAGACACGGGGAGCACAGAAGTGTAGTACAACAATGGATAATTCCGCACTATAGTTTGCTGCCCACCAGGTGAGCACGATCCAGGCTCAACTCCGCTTGGCTTCGGGGAGATCTGACATCTGATGATCTCCGACGATATCGCGCACGATTTCCACCGATTTCGGTCGCGGGACGAGAGAAAGTCATCGTTATCCTCACCAAGTTCGTTCCGTTTTTGNTTTTACAATTTACAAACCCGTCTCCAGGTCCAAACGAGACGTCGACCAAGCGCGAATTTTATTCCGCCAAATAACCTTCGTTTATTCCTCTGCGCAAACGGATGGATGGATTTTTTTTTTAAACAAGGGCACAGCTTTCACAAGCGAGACATTTTTGCTTTAAATACAAAGGACATTCACAGCTGACGGGAGCGCAAGAGAGGTCTCGCAGCCGTGAGTGAAGGCGGAGACGACAACGCCTGTTAACACGGAACGAATTTCAGCTTCCACTTGACGCAAAGTCGACCTGCCACTGAGTTTTCGGATTTCTTGAAATCTACAAATTGGCATCCACCATTCGTATACATCTCGAGCGATTATCGCTTCCACACTAGGCCAGCACGAGGCTTGCTGTTGGGTTGGCCGCCGAAATTCCAGTTGCTGCGCGGGCTTCTCAACACATCACGCATCGCTTGTCACCCCACTGATGTCATCTCCCCCCCTCCCCGCCCACAATGTGTGCAAATACTACTGACTCTATAGTAGATACTACTGACTCTATAGTAGATACTACTGACTCTATAGTAGATACTGACTTAGTAGATACTACTGACTCTATAGTAGATACTACTGACTCTATAGTAGATACTGCTTCTGTAGTAGATACTGCAGACTCTATAGTAGATACTGCTTCTATAGTAGATACTACTGACTCTATAGTAGATACTACTCACTCTATAGTAGATACTGCTTCTGTAGTAGATACTGCAGACTCTATAGTAGATACTGCTTCTATAGTAGATACTACTGACTCTATAGTAGATACTACTGACTCTGTAGTAGATACTACTGACTCTATAATAGATCATACTGACTCTATAGTAGATACCACTGACTCTATAGTAGATACTAATGACTTTATAGTAGATACTACTGACTCTATAGTAGATACCACTGACTCTATAGTAGATACTACTGACTCTACAGTAGATAATACTGACTCTGTAGTAGATACTACTGACTCTATAGTATATATTGTTGACTCTATAGTATATACTGTTGACTCTATAGTAGATACTGCCAAAATAATGTCATCTGTGAATACAGGAAGGCACGGGTCTTGAGATGTGCAATAGAGTAGTGTGTAAGCGGAATTGAGGTTTGCGTAAATAATGAAACGTTGGCCAAAGTCGCTGGCCAACGTTCCACCCACTTTGATCAATGGCCATCATCCCAGATTTGAAGCTTTCGTGACTGCAAGGATTCATATTCTTAGGTTTTTTCGGTAAAGTCACGTAGGTAAAAAATTAAAATTAATAAAAGTAAAATAAAAATAAAATAAAAATGACGACGTTTCAGAGGCAACACAAGCTTCCGTCTTCCACCTGAAGACGGAAGCTTGTGTTGCCTCCGAAACGTCGTGATTTGTATTTTATATTTATTTTACTTTTATTAATTTTAAATTTTTGCCTACGTGACTTTACCGAAAAAAAACCTAAGAATATGGCCATCATCCCCTTGTAGCGACACGTCCCATCCCGTGTCCGCTACTTTGTTAACGGTCGTCACGGAGTCTGTCCAGGAGGCTGACTTAAAAAATAATATGCAGCTCTACAGAGAACCGATTGCTTCGACCCCCTCCCATATCATCGGCATGTCGTGCCTGGTGGGGTAGAGCGTGGGTAATTCCCACCTCTTTCAGATTCCCGAGCGCTCCCTCAAAGTTGTTTGGAGACCCCTTCTGCCAGCAAGTGGCAGGGGCTTGTGACGTTTATTTTAAGGTTAATGTATAAATATCCATCTGTAGCGGGCACTCTCCTCACCAACACGCCCAGACAAGTCAGGGTTGCAGTCTGTGTATTCCAATCCGCCACACACAGCTCTCTCCTTCGTCCACAGCTCTCTCATTCGTCCACAGCTCTCTACTTCATCCACAACTCTCTACTTCATCCACAGCTCTCTCCTTCATCCACATCTCTCTCCTTCATCCACAGCTCTCTCCTTTATCCACAGCTCTCTCCTTCATCCACAGCTCTCTACTTCATCCACAGCTCTCTCCTTCGTCCACAGCTCTCTACTTCATCCACAACTCTCTACTTCGTCCACAGCTCTCTACTTCATCCACAACTCTCTACTTCATCCACAGCTCTCTCCTTCATCCACAGCTCTCTCCTTCATCCACAGCTCTCTACTTCATCCACAGCTCTCTCCTTCGTCCACATCTCTCTCCTTCGTCCACAGCTCTCTCCTTCATCCACAGCTCTCTCTTCATCCACAGCTCTCTCCTTCATCCACAGCTCTCCGCTTCCTCCCGTTATTCCTCCTCCGACGTCCCGTCTCATCCCCACGGTCCCCTCTCCATTCCATTCCTCACTCACTGTCTCATCTCCATCCATCCAATCAAAGATCGTGACGTCTCCCACTGTCTCATCTCCATCCATCCAATCACAGATCGTGACGTCTCCCACTGTCTCATCTCCATCCATCCAATCACAGATCGCTACATCTCCCACCGTGTCTCCTCATCTCCATCCATCCAATCACAGATCGCGACGTCTCCCACCGTGTCTCCTCATCTCCATCCAATCACAGATCGCTACATCTCCCACCGTTTCTCCTCATCTCCATCCATCCAATCACAGATCGCCACGTCTCGCGCCGTGTCTCCTCATCTCCATCCATCCAATCACAGATCGCTACATCTCCCACCGTGTCTCCTCATCTCCATCCATCCAATCACAGATCGTCCCGGTCCACAAGGTGCACTGATTGACGTGGGACGTGCTTCTGAAATGTCGATGTTATGGGGGTCCCATCGTGGGCAGGGTTGGTAACCTGCAGCTCTGGAGCGGCATGCGATTTTTTAATGAGTGCTTCGTGACGTTACTCACGCGCATGAAATATTGAGTGGTCGTTCGTATTCTTCGGGTCTTTCGATAAAGTCACGTAGATAGGTTGAAAAAAAAATAACTAAAAATATTTTCTTTCAACCTATCTCCGTGACTTTACCAAAAGACCCAAAGAATATGAATTCCTGCAGTCGCGAAAGCTTTAAGTCAAGATTTGAGTGGTGGTTGTTGTTTTTTTTGTACCGAATCAGGTGAACAAAAAATTGCTCTTCTTTTTATTTCCGTTTTCTGACAACCTCGTGATGGAGGACCGTTACACATCCATGACTGCCCAGGCGTGGTGTGTCGACCGCGGAAGACGAGGCGGAGGAGGGGGGGGGGCAAGGAAGGAGGAGGAGGGGGGAAGGAGGAGGGCGGGGAAAGAGGAGGAGGGGGGAAGGAAGGAGGAGAAGGGAGGAGGGGGAAGGAAGAAAGGAGGAGGAGGAGGGAAGGAAGAAAGGAGGAGGTAGGAGGGGGATGAAAGGAGGAGGGGTGAAGGAAGGAGGAGGAGGGGAAGGAAGGAGGAGGAGGGAGGGGGGATGAAAGGAGGAGGGGGTGAAGGAAGGAGGAGGAGGGAAGGAAGGAGGAGGAGGAGGGGGAAGAAAGGAGGGGTGAAGGAAGGAGGAGGAGGGAAGGAAGGAGGAGGAGGGAGGGGGGAAGAAAGGAGGAGGGGAAGGAAGGAGGAGGAGGGAGGGGGGAAGAAAGGAGGAGGGGGTGAAGGAAGGAGGAGGAGGGGAAGGAAGGAGGAGGANGGAGGGGGGGGGAAGAAAGGAAGGAGGAGGAGGGGGATGAAAGGAAAGAGGAGGAGGGAGGATGAAAGGAAGGGGGAGGAGACGTTGAGATGCTGGGCACGACGGCCTCGATCGGGCCAGGAGGCAAGCGAAGAGGTCGGTCTTGGGAAACCGCCCGCCGTCTTAATAGCCACTTAAATATTGATGGCGAAAACGGTGACATTTCGCCGGTTTACCCACTACGCCGATTCGGCGGACCAGCTGCAGATGCCGCGCTGCGAGCGCCATTCTGTTCACGAGCTCATTACGCAGCTATT